>BSQZ01000018.1:9305535-9795535 GCA_033239005.1 Lamellibrachia satsuma
TAAGCGGCATGTAGTCGTTATCAATCAAACTGATAATAAAGAATTGTGTGATCTTCGCTCGACACCTATCAACCGACGAATGTCATAATATAGCATGGCGTCGTCACTAGACGGTAGGGTGGTTCATACGAAACTGTGGATTACATTGGATGTTGTAGTGCTTCATTCCCAAGTCAGCCTCATCAACATCCACAAATGTGTGGCAATTGTCTTCTGTTCTAAGAAATAATAATGGTGATGATGTTGACGATGACGATGATGATGATGATAGTAATAATAATAATTATAACAATAATAATAACACTAATAATAACAATAATAATAAAAATAATAATAATAATAATAATAACATTGTTGTGCACCGAAAATGCAACCGTTCGTCATAATGTTCTATTATTTTGTAAACACAGAAAATGTTGTACAGATTCCAGTTTGCGCAGTTAGAAAAACGATAAACTATCGCGTAAGAAACCTTGGCAGTAACGCGACAAATAATCAAAGCGACTTCTTTTGTTTCTCTTCTTTGGTATCAAAACACATGATATTAAATCATAAGTATATTTGTATATACTTGCACTCCGCATAATAAAAAGCGCTTCGATCTGATGCAATGATAATATATGCCTGTTTTGTAAAACGCTATGAATAATCAGTTTTTACAAATATGTCGTCATATCATGTTATAAATGTCAAAGATAAAACAAGCAGTATTACACAGCAACATGACAACTATTCCTGAAATCGGTGTACATGGAACACTTTAACCAAACAAACAGTAACACCGATTTGTTCTTATGCTGTTCTTATATCCCAGTATATCACCCATATGCCGCGTGATGGTGCACAGTTCTGGTGGCACAGTCTTGCTAATTGTGCGTAACGCTAGCAGCATTCCTCTTCGAAGTCGCTTCGTTGCGACTCAATTGTTCCATCAATGAATGTCAGTTCCATATATACTATTCCTTTTGGTTCCAACTTGAGCGCGACCTTCTGTCGGTGTCCGTACTGCAGGAGCTGCGGCAAAGCCAGCGAACCGGTGAAACAGAGTCGGTCTGCCACGGCGCCCTCGTCCCAGCGGTACACCTGCAGGCACAACTCACCGGCACTGTACAGTTCCAGCTGAAACTCTTCGTTCCACTCAAAGTCCGACATCCCGTGGCTGATGCGTGTCTTCGTCGTTTTGGACGAGTCCACCTCGAGGACGCAGTAAAGCGCTCGCTGTGTGGTGCCGGAGGAGCCGAGTCCTCGGCCGCTGTACACACGGATCATGAGGTCTCCGTCGCACCGACTGTCTACTCCGGCTTTGCCTCTCATGGCTTCAATGTCCGGCTGGTGAAGGCGGAACATGTCAGGTCCGACTTCAACAACGTCTTGCAGCACCGAAACGTGTTTAACCGTCGCGTGCGGAGCAGAAATCGTACGTCGGTGATAGACAGGCGGCGTAAGTTGCCGCAAATACGAAATCGCCGGCCGGTGTCTGGGCGTTCTGCGGACGTATGTGGGATATTCACTTTGGTAACTGGGTTTCAGATCTAGAACAGAATCGACGCTGGTTTGTCGCCGAGGGACGTCACGGTAAACATTCAACTTATTCGTTGTGTCGCTGCGTAACCACGCCCAGTATTCGTCCGAGGACTGTCTGTCGGCCACACATGGACTACTTCCAGACGTCCGAAGGCCACGAAGGTAGCTTTCTGAAAAGAAAAATCTCATAGATAATATAATTCAAACGATGGTTTACTTATTTAAGACATACGACATTGTCAACACAAACATATTAACCTCAAAACTACACGATTAAGCTTAAAAGTGCTAACGCACACGCACACGCACACGCACACGCACACGCACACACACACACACACACACACATGCAACACACACACACACTCGCACGAATGCACTCACGCACGCACGCACGCACGCACGCACGCACACACACACACACGCACGCACACACACACACACACACATGCACAAACACACACACTCGCACGAATCCACTCACGCACGCACGCACGCACGCACGCGCACGCACGCACGCACGCACGCGCACATTCACCTGGAGTTCCAGGCGGGTGCACAGCGTCGTTCAACACTTGTAGTTCTTGTGACAACTTGGCGAATCTATGAAGCCATTGCTTCAGCTCTGCCGTGTTGTCTTCCCGTTGAATGAGCGGAAGGGAACAACACACCGACTGTCCAGTCCGTAAACGACCTGGGTGCCCTGATTCCACTGTCTGCGTTGGTTGCGTGACGTTGTATCGTGGTACAAAGTATTCCGGGTCTGACGTGTATCCGTCCGGCGACATGATGCTTTTCTCTGAGCCAACACTGCGGTCATATTTAAGGCGCATTTGTTCCGTATCGTCTCGGGTCGCAGCAGCTACGTCCCGAGGAAGGAATTGATGTAAGTTCCGTCGTTGGACGCGAATCATGGCTTCCACATCTGCAGTGTAATATCCCATCTTATTAGAAAGCCGATATCTAGTCGGTGTTTGCATTCTGACAAACGTACTGCCTTGATCTGGCCGACTGATCATCTCGGCACAGAACTGGCCAGACGGTAACCGAACTGGTGACGTCGGTGTCCTGCGTCCCCAGCTTTCTCGCGGCGGCCTCTGGTGGCGGGTGCGTAAGTTAGACGTTAAGGGATTGTCATAATCAATATGCGTTGCATGACGAATTTTTCGTTGTTCCTCCTGGTTGCTTTCCATGTCCTCTTGCCTAGTGTGTTCTAGTGTTGACTGGTGCATGTCGTGTATAGTTTCCCGCGCGTCCAATCCCTCCGTGGGATGGCCAGGACGATGATAGACACGAGACGGCGGAGTTCTCAGTCGAAGCACCAACCGTCGAGGGATGGACATCAACACGACGACGTCCTCAAGCGTCTTTTCCGTCACGCTGACGTCATTCACGCGCAGGATCTCGTCACCAAGCCGCAACAGGTTGTCGTTGCCCACGAGAGACCCGTCGGGGATGCGGGAGATGAAGACCCCTTCCGTCCTGTCCAGGCCGTTGCCCTCGCGGATGTACACGCCGAGCGTCTGTCCCGGCTGCTTCAGTATTTCCACCGTGTGAACGCCGGTTCTGCGGTGTTCTGACGGCCTCGACGATCGTGGTTCAGAAGTACCTTTTTGTCGCCGACGTGCGTGTCTGTTGTCCTGTTCACGGAGACGTCGTGGCGATCGCCTGTCTGATGGGTTGTCACGTTAACATCCACCGCTGTTGTGTGTTCCGTTCTGCCACTTGGTAGACGCTGTTGTGTCGTAGTCGTCTCTTCCGGTGAGCTGCTGTCGTCGCCCCATCTACCGGAGTTTCCGTTATCACTATCCCCGTGGTTCCTAATGGTTGACTTTCTGTGCTTATCTTCTCCTCTGCTGCAGCTTGTCGGTTGTTCTGCACCAGCCCTCTGCAAAAGCCAAGCCATGTTATAATTGCCAAAGTCGGAAATGATGGATGCACCACATATTGGTTTGTAAGACAGTATAAAATTGTAACTTTTGGTAATATAATAGGTTCTACTATCTAAGATTAAAAATGTGACGAATCGTCATATTCGCGTAACAAAAGCTATATATAAAAGCCTAGTGTGACACGAGGCCTGTAGTGGCAGTGAACGCTTGTAGTTAATGTCCTACTGTACAACATGTATACTGGTTATTGTTATGGAAAATGTTGTGACGGTTCATATTAAGTATAAAAACATTTGATTTAAGTAGGGTATAAATTGTAAAGTATCACTTTTCAGATAACTAGTGTTATTATCAAAACATTAGATATTCGTCTGTATTCACCAATAGCATGTGTTTTCATTCAAAGTTCACACACAAAAAACAGTTCACAATAAGTTCACTTCTTGTTCTCAATTTACGAAAATCTAAAGATCACCATTCAGGAAAACATCTATACCCAGCAAGTTTTATGTGAACGGATACATGCCCTTCACATGACCTATTTCTGCGACAATATATGTGACAATATAAGCTGTATATTCGAGGCAAGCTGCGAATGTAATCGTTGTGTGTATAATTAGAGGACACTGAATTATTGATGTCGCAAAAGGTGCTGCGCCGTCAGTGAGTCATTAGTATATGTAAAGAATGTCGCAGTGTGAGAAGACATTGGTTATCAAAGGCTAATGGACACACTCGTTTCGTGATATGCCAACACAACTTAGTATCAGACATACCACCCGACAGCACTGCATATTGTGATAAATGTCGTACTGCTGCTGGACTACAACACATGTTATTGGTGTAAGTTCTACGGCTGGACTACAACACATGTTATTGGTGTAAGTTCTACGGCTGACTACAACACATGTTATTGGTGTAAGTTCTACGGATGGACTACAACACATATTATTGGTGTAAGTTCTACGGATGGACTACAACACATGTTATTGGTGTAAGTTCTACGGATGGACTACAACACATGTTATTGGTGTAAGTTCTACGGCTGGACTACAACACATGTTATTGGTGTAAGTTCTACGGCGGAACTACAACACATGTTATTGGTGTAAGTTCTACGGCTGGACTACAACACATGTTATTGGTGTAAGTTCTACGGATGGACTACAACACATGTTATTGGTGTAAGTTCTATGGCTGGACTACAACACATGTTATTGGTGTAAGTTCTACGGCTGGACTACAACACATGTTATTGGTGTAAGTTCTACGCGAGCAGTTGGAAACAAATAGTTATGGTTGTGAATGTTAGCAATATAATCTAAGTAACATTTGCAAGAAAATAACAAATGTGTAGTATAGGCTAAAACAACGTAAAGAGGGGGTTGCACATAGGCGAGCCATTGGTGGACTCTCAATAAGCCAATGTCTTCCTTGTCCACTTACCATCTGGGTGTTTGCTTGGGATGGCGATCTTGTTAAATCTAGCTAAATAGTGTATGGCGCAACTAAGCATTAATAAATACGAATCAGGCACAACATGTCTCAAGACGAAAACTGCGCTTTATTTCCTTACTTCACACTCTTTGATTATGAATATTTTCAATTTTTTTATGTAGCATATTCAGATATGTCTAGCTCAAGCGACACACAACAAAGATACAGGCGTGGAAATAAACATGTCCAGGCCCTTAGAGATTAGGCTAATTAGAAGATTATAGATTTTATGCATACTGACACATTGTAGACTGCGTCTAGCAGTGGTGTTTCGTTTAGTTTGTGTTATATTTACACGCATGCACGTATGCGCGTACGTATACGTATATACTCATGTATTCCTGTATCACACATATACGCATGAAGGCATGCATGCACGTAAGCATGTACTGATGTAAACATGCATGCATGTATATTTCGAACGCAACATGTTTGCTTATTCCATGTATTCTTTCATCGTTAAACGTATGGTGACCTTCTGACCTAGTGTTTTGATAGTTTGGCACATGACTGTATGTATGACTGTATACATGACTGTATACGTCATCATGTTCATAATCATCACCACCGGCAACAACAAGAACGACGTCATCACCACCATTATCATAATATTCATAATTATGATTGTCATCAATAACAGGGACGATATTAGCTAGACTACCTATCATTCGCCATGTTGTGATAAATAATACTATCGACAGTTTAAAATGTGTTTTGTTAATTATATTATTATTATTGCTGTTATCATTATCATCATCATCACCATTAATATTGTCTATCACCTATCACACAAGTTAAATACAACAAAGAGTAAACGTGCAGTTATTTGACTCTGTCATACCTTGGTGCATCGACAGCATAGCATCCTGCGCAACAGACCAGTCCGGTTGCTTTCCCGCCAAGTCATACCTGCAACTGACCAGTACAGTCATTGCAAGGCCACCGACGTTGGTCAGTTCACACACTGTTAATCAACACCATACTAATCCACAGTGGTCAGTAACTGGTGACATGTGATATACCATAATTATACTGGCATATCTGCTTGCACACGAAGCGCTTTGCGTCAGCAAATGTTCCTATTTCTGCCAGTGTCACTGCGGTCTGGTACGAAGCAATCAGCTATCATTACATCAAATATTGACGAGCATCTCCGACCGCGTAACGTAATGTAGCATTAGCGGCTGCATCCATCGTCCACTACAACTGACCGTCAAATGAACAGTGATACCGTCGTTTTCGACAGGTGCTTGACCAGAAGGCTACAACACCGCTGAACAACTGGGCTGCCACTGAGTCGCCGTTAGAGTAATATCATGACACTTCATTAGCATCATCGGTGACGTGTCGTGCGCATCCAGACGTGCATGTGCGTGGTGTGGTCAGTGTCCGTCCGTAGCGCGCACATCGACGCGATGGCCACGGTATTAACCGCGTGAATGCGTGTAATTATGGTGTGTTCTAGTGTTCGCGGTCTGCGGTCTGCGGCTGCCGTCTGCCATATCTGCTGCCAGGCTGTCCCGATCTGATGCGTTACACTGGCCAGCCTCTCGCCGGCTCCGCAGTGGCGTTGAGCCAGATATGTGGCCCGTGTACGGCAAGACAACGCCAACAGTGTCGGTGCATGCCGCTTTCAATGAAATAGATGTGATCTATTCTGGTAGTGATTGGAAGAACATGCTAGTGTAGTGATTGGAAATTATTAGCGAAAGCAAGATAGAGAGAGAGAGAGAGAGAGAGAGAGAGAATGGGAAGAGACGGGGGTGGAATGAAAGAAGGGAGGGGAGGAAGGGGGAAGGAGATTATGACATAGGGAGGAATACAAACACGGAGAAGGGGAGGGGTAGGAATGAAGAACCGAAGACTGGTTGTTTGGATAGGTTGGGGAGAAAAGCGGGGAAGCTGGTAAAGAGAAGACGGAAGTACGAATGTCAGCGAGAAGTAATAAGAAATGACCAACCAACTCACTGCCTCTCTAGACTGACAGCTAGACAGACAAATATGCATACAGGCAGACAGGCAGATAGCCAAACACGCTAATTGAGCGACAGTGTTTGACGATGCTGTGGCAAGAGAGCGTCCATTGACGAAGAAGGACGAACACAAAGATGTGGGTCGCGTGTGGTACAACGATATGGCGGGATGACATAGATAAGGTGTTCCATGACCAAGCACTCGTACGTCTATTGTAGTCGGACGGTGTTATTGGATCTCTTGGGTAATCTGCACCGATCGATTCTGCAACAGATGTCTGTGGCGCCGCTTATATGCATAGTTATACGTAAGTCTGGCTCCTTGTCGCAGATGTGGATGCCTTTTCGCTATTAACATCTCCATGTGAAAACTGTTGCTATGTGTTGATAGAAAAGCCATACTTGTAAAATCGTTCATGTAGACAAAGCTCACAACTCGCTTACTCACTCTCAGTTTCACTTCTATGACATGCCTAATACTTACCTTGTGTAAAAATGCGCTCTATTTAAAAATGTTAGCATTTGCATATTACTATCATTTATCACACGTATCCGCCACATTCACAGCACGAACAATGTGTGTGTGTGTGTGTGTGTGTGTGTGTGTGTGTGTGTGTGTGTGTGTGTTTGTGTGTGTGTTTGTGTGTGTGTGTGTATATATATATATATATATATATATATATATATATATATATATATATATATATATATATATATATATATATATATATATATATATATATATATATATATATATATATATAACACACACACACACACACACACACACACACACACACACACACACACACACACACACACACACGTGTGTGTGTGTGTGTGTGTTTAAATGTATAGTATATCTTAATATTATAAGTTGCTTGGGAAAAGATTCATATTTTACGAATTCCTGTAAAAACGGCGCATGTAATATTTTACATGTACATTACACGTAGTCCGAAAAATATGTTTTCCAATCTGTTCTATTGCAATCTGCATCCCTAATACGCCTGAAACAAATCCCGATACGCATCAGAATTACTCTCCAGATCCCTCGCTGTCCGCATTAAATCACGGAAACTAGATTCTGGTGAATACATGTATTAATGATTCGGAAGCCTTGTGAATTGCGGCGGCCTTGGAATATAAAGCGGACACCCTATGAAGACTGTGCTTCACTTCAAAGCTAGACATGTGTGGACCTGGCCCAGCCGACAGGGAGGGGCAATTTGTGACGTCAATCACTCCGCTGTCGACAGCTGAATTGCCGTATTCTCCATCTGGGAGCGGTATGTTCTCTACAAATGTCTGCCCACTACATCGCTGTATCCACTACTTCTGACCAACATGACTACTTGTAAATAGAAATTCTCCTTGATATTGATACAATTCTTCATTTTCGTAAAATTGTTGCCACCAGCAAGCAATAGCATCCCTATTAATAATGTGGTTGAATTTCACCATGCCTTTAAATATCATTTAATATTAGATGGGGTGGATGCATTAGTGACAGTAAAAATGTTATCACGTGTGCATAGTTTAATTATGGCTGCCATAAAACCAACCATATACATAATTAATTAAACTCATGATAATAATGTTTTGTTGATCATATGTATACTTTTCTAAAATGAATTGTCTTGATTTAACTGTTATATAACGAGTTTATTACAATGATAACGAGTTTGCATTATTGAGCATCTCATATATTTGTACATATCCAATATTGCCATTTACAAATGTTTCTTCAAGATATAAAAGGACTAGTGTTTGAATAATAATAATTCCTCATTGGGTATAATGTTTTAAGCTATGATAATTACAAATGGACTTTCCATCATTTGCATAGCTATCGAATGCCCGCCAGCAGACATCTTAGCAACCCTGTTAGACATGTACAACAAGGTGGAAATATTATTATGCTACACATCTGAAAAATCGTCTTCAATGCCAACGTCTTGCTCTACAAATGTGCACGATGCTTACAACACCGTTCTCATACTAGCAGCTCTGGACCTGTACGTGTTATTGACGCTTTGCTTTTGGATGCATTCACTTTGATGGTAGCTGGATGATCTAAATGTAATCTGGCTCTGACAGGACGTGGTTTGCCATCGCTCACATCCGATCCAAAGTGGTAATATCCGGCGGACGATGCTGGCCAGCAATGTTCCAGAGCTTGGCTTGTCGATGCGCCCTCATCACATACCACGCCAAGTGTTCACGTATGTATGAATATGCTACATATGATCAGTTAAGCTTTTTAGCAATTGTTTTATTTTACATTGCATTGTACTCAGATGTTATGAGGCTGTCGGCGATACTCGAATTATTATTGTAAGGGCGTCGTGTCGGCTCGCAGCAAACCATGAAGCAGTAACTCTTTTGAGAGCAGAACTGTCTCGACTCATTGACTGAAAGGAGCGACCTTAAGTGCTGCAAAGACTTGCAACTAAGAATGCTTCTGGAAACCGGGTATACGAGCAGGAACCAAGAGCCGTTTTTACGATTGCTTCGTGAAACCGGCCTCCTGTCGGTTCTTCCAGTGCTACTTTGTCGATCGACGTATCTGAACGACTGTCTCATTTTTTATTTTTGACGCCAGAGCGTTTTATTGCTTGTTCATTTATACACACAGACAAAGCGTAGAAGCTACTCACGCACGCACGCACGCACATGCGCGCGCAAGCTCGCACGCATGCACACACACACGCGCATTCATACAGACAAACACAGCGCACATGCACGCCAACAGACCCGTTCAACGAATTGTTAACAAAATCGTTTTTTCTCTCAGTTTAGAGCCCGATGTTTTCGAGTGTCACAAACGGGTTTATATCGGGGGGCGGTCGGTGCCAAACCTTGACGACGCCTGGCTCGGGTACTGATTCACGCCTGGAACACTTCCCTCTGAACGTGACCAATCTTTCGACGCAGCCATCTCGTTTGTTAGTATTGTCCTCGACCTTAGCACATTTGGCAGCTGCCTCGGTCGTCTCTTCGAAGTAAGGACTGCTCAGTACGCTGACGTTGCCATCTTCGTGACCGTCGAGTTCGGCCGCACTGTACCATGCGTGCACCTGGTCCCTTGTAGAACATACATCTATGTTCTCTCCGTTGTCGAAACCTGGTGCTGCGTCTTGGTTGGGCTCCCCGTCCGCGACACCAGCAGTCTCGAGACATGTCGCCGCGGACGGGGTGATGCCTTGAGACCTTGTGGCAGGGAGAGGGTACGGGGTGAAATTAGAGTGACGTTCCATGAAACTTCCGTCACCGCGGCTGTCCCTGTAAAAAAAACAGTGAAGATTATTACTTACTGCTAATATTGGTCGCCAGTCCATCGAACTTGTTTATTGGTTGGTAAACTATTACACGTCTCATATTACTAGCACTTCTGTTTTGCTTCTTTCACGTACAACATGATTCCATGCACCGTCCTCTATGCTATCCACGTTGTATCTCACCAATGTAGTGTTTGTCTATCGATTTGATTTGTCCTACTAATTCCTGGATGGTTATTGAGTTGAGCACATCTGAAATACCCATCACACAAACACGTAGCTCATATGGACTCGGGTGAACCCTTAACATGTATACCCCATTCCACTTAGAGAAGACAGTAGAACCAGAGGTTACAACACAGCATTAGTTAAGGAACAGTGTAGGTTGGACATGGTAAAGTACTAATTCTTGCACAGGACGATACATCAATGAAACGGATCACTAATGATTGTGTTAATACTGGCAGTGTTAATAAGTTTAAAAATAGAAACGCCAGATATCTGATCTGATCTACCTGCACATAAATGAACAACTGCTGGATTCTGGATAAGCCAATGGTTTCCTTGTCCACTTGCCACCTGGAGCTTGTAGCTTTAGATGTTAGCCTTGTTAAATCCTCGGGTGGGGAGCGGTGGTGTAAAGGTTAGAGCACCCGCCTGTCGATCGAGAGGACGGTGGTTCGATTCCACCTCCGCCGTTTCGAAGCTTGGGCAATTTCGTTCACCCCACTTTATCTGTGTCTTTCGGAAGAGACATTAAAAGCCGTTGGTCCAAACTCCTGCTTTAGCTCAAGATTTGGCTGTTTGGAGTATAACTACTTGAGACTTGAGATACATCTACCTGCTGTCGAAACCACACAAATCAAATACAACCACAACATAACAGGAAAAGAGTACTGAGCGGTATCTGGTCAACAGACCTGTTTGTTCCAACACCAACTCAACGTCTCTGGGAAGCACTCAGCCACGTTGCAACTACTGCGCAATGATCATATGTATATATACTCACAATTATATTGAGCCAGGTGTTCATTTATACCACTGATGTAACGTGGGGTGAAGGAAATTAAATAAACTTCGAAAGGGCAACAAGTGCGCTCGAACCCAGTCTACTCATTGTTCTAGTGCGCCTTGATGGATAGGTATACGTTTTGTTGAATCAAGAAATTAGATTTGTTGTCTAGTTTATTTTCTTAATTACATTTCAAGTTAACTGCATCAATAATAAATAAACTATCTATTCAACACGCGACACATGATGTACACATTAAAATGAGGGGAAAGAACATAACTAAAGTCTTGCTACTTGTAGATGTGTTATGTTAATCTTGAAATAAAATACAAAATGAAGTTCACACTTATCTCTTCATTAATGCAATCAGTGTAGTGACATTAGTCACCACTGGTTACTTCATCAATACAGTGTAGTGACATTAGTCACCACTGGTTACTTCATCAATACAATGTAGTGACATTAGTCACCACTGGTTACTTCATCAATACAGTGTAGTGACATTAGTCACCACTGGTTACTTCATCAATACAGTGTAGTGACATTAGTCACCACTGGTTACTTCATCAATACATACAGCTATGAAAAATAGTTATATCGTCTGCAAAATACGAACTAACTTTGAAACATCACATATGTCATTTATGTATAGGACAACATTATTAACGTATCAAGAATACTTTCGGAACTCCACACTTGATTCAACTCTTACTCTATGGGAGTTATTGTTATTGAAAGATACATATTGTCTTCGGCCAGTTAAATAAATTTCGTTACAATCGAAAACCGGAATCACCAGCAATGAAATACACCAGTTGAACATTGGAGTATATAGTGCAATGCCGCAGTGTGTTACCTTTTCCAGCAAATTTTATTAAAGATTGAAAACATAATATTGTCCATCTGACAAGACATTATGAGCATGTCAGAGGGACATAGGTATATAGCTATATAATTGTAGGCGATCATCTGACATCTGACTAAATTGGAACCGGACCCCAAACAAGTGATTCGTTGAAAATCTGAGTTAGTGGTTTTACAATTTTCTTACAAGTCTCGTTAGTTTTACACGAAGAAATACTTTTGAATCCAGGCACTATTTCAGATATTTCTTGCTGACATAGTAATTGTATTTATGTACATTTGTGGATAAACATTAAAATGGTTAGTCATTTAGCTGCGTTTTAATCGCAAATTTGAATGCATTGACCATACAACCTATTAGAGTAGAGTTGTGGTGCGAGCTGGATAGGGCCAATGGTCTGATACAACCTATCACAGTAAAGGTTTGGTGCGAGCTGGATAGGGCCAATGGTCTGATACAACCTATCACAGTAAAGGTTTGGTGCGAGCTGGATAGGGCCAATGGTCTGATACAACCTATCGGATGAAAGTTTTGGTGGGAGCTGGAGAGGGCTAATGGTTTGATTCATCCAACGAAGTAAATATGGGGAACCGTGTGTGCAACTATCACCTAAAGTTGGCAGCACTTAAAACTAGCGGTCATTGCGGTGATGTAAATAATAGTTCCGTCGTCATCGCACGCGTCATTTTGTACGCGATGATCGTCTGACTACGAAAGTGCATTGCGGGACACAACGTTGTGTGCGGGCATGTTTAAATATTTTCAAAAGCTCTCAATTGTCCTTAATCTAAAAAAAAGCATTTGATGTTATATCAAATGCATGGGGGTCATGCTTTTTGTTTTTGCTTTGGGAGGTATGGAAATACGACTTTTTATCATTGTATAAAACAAAGTTCGTCGGTTAAGATTACATGTCGACAGCTAAAGATTATGAAAACTATGCGTGAGATGTCAGGCCTTATGCATGAGAATTGACATACATGCGTGTCGTAGTATATCTAAATCCACGAGGGCCCGCTCACATAATTGGAATAAAATGAACAATTAGATACCGAAAAGATTCCCGCAAGTATGTTGCCGTGCGTCGAAATAACCGTGTATCTATGACAATGCATGCTCAGCAGCGTTAGAAATGAGTCAAACGGCAGATCAGCGAATTGTTGTGCTGTGATGGTAGCGTTGTTATTTATGTTTAACATCAGCAAACTTTATTGATGACACGGTGTATTCTTTGCTGACACAGTAATTAATTAAATAGTTGCATTCTTATCGTTGTTGTGGATACACCATTAATGACATGTGTCAACAAAGAATACACCGTAACATCAATAACTATTGCTGATGTTAAATTTGCGTTCTTATCGTTGTCTCGAATGCATCATTGTTGCCACAGTCAAATTTAAAATACACCAGTACATGTCGTATATCCGTTGACGATTGCACGTAACTTAGTGTTATATTATTCACCCCAGGTGCCTCGGGTTATTTCGGGTGGCCTTTTTCCTTTTGTGATATTCCGCAATCAAAATACACTTCACACAGAACTGGTAGCATCGACACAGCTAATAGCAGACGGCTTCGCTACGACAAACGCATGTGCTAAATGGGGCCTTATTGTGGCTACTTTGTTTGCTGTGAACCTCATTAAATTGAATCTAATGAAACTGGAAGTGATGGTGATTGGAAGAGTGAACTGAAGAAACTGAGAGGAAGGTCCAGGTTTCGTTGGCTCAACAATGCCAGCAACCACACGAAGGAAAAGAACATCAGCTTCACAGAAATGTTACGAACAGAATGGAGGAGGTTAATTTCTTGTTTTCTTGAACTACTGACATGTGTTCTAATGCCACTTGAATATCTGACTGGTGTGAGCAGTGAGCAGTTCATTTGGAAAGATAATAGGGTGTTTATTGCTGTCCAGCTTCTGGTTGAATCCACAATAGAATGTTTCGGTACTCACCCCTGCACTCTCTATATGGTTTCACTGCATATATTCCTGACACAAATCATTCCATGATAATACATTCTTATTATTCGCTTATCTAATTACGTTTGAATTCTGCTTCGAACCTACTGAATGGCTGTACATGAACATGTCTGTATATATACTGTTATTTAGTTTAAATTAACTGACAATGTCCTGGTGTCACTCACCGTGTGTGTCGTGCTGTGTCGCGTAGTGCCAATTCTGCCCACTTTCTACATTATCGCAGTTTGAAGACCCGTGGTTTCCGCAGAAGTCAGCATGGTTCGAGTGGAACGAGACCGTTTACTGTGACGAGATGTGGCACAAAGATGATCTCGGGTAGTCTGCCGATAGGAATCGCCTGCGGCGGCAGTCGATGAGTGTCGGCTGACCTGAATACCGCCAGACCAGGCATTGCCGCCGTCGGCGGAGTCCGAATACGCCTGTTCTCCGGCTGCCTCTCTGGTGATGCCACCGAACGCACGCCTGCTGGTCTGTGACCGTTGACTGCGCTTCACCGCACAGTAGGTTTTCGCCGATGTGCGCCTGCCCACGTTACCTCCCGAGACTCACTAGAGTCTTAGGTGTTCGGTCTGTCGCCGATCTCAATTTGCCGAAAGCTGCGGATCTTCCATAGCAGGTCCGGCTTGTCCCTGCGGAAACAGCCGTGGAAGTAGACGGCGAGACGCGGGTCGGCAGCCAGACAGTCATCTAAGTGGTCCGTCGTGAGCCGGATGAAGCCGTGACAGGTAAGTTGGCGATGGAACAAACTGAATTTGTTGGTGCGGTGGTACGTTGAATACAGCCGTAATACGTTCGCCTCGTACAGTCGCACGTCGGTGACGATAGCGAGCCCTGTCCGGTGCCAATGCGCAATCACGCCTTCGGTTACCATTTCCCACAAACGTCTCACAAATACTGCTACCGATATTCTGTCCCTATGCTCCTCGGGAAGGCCAGGCGTCGGATCCTCCCCGTTGGATCCCGTGCCGCGGATCTGATCCATCGCAGACACAAATTCATTCAACTTGTTCATCTACGATTCTCTCTTGCTGCCGTTATGACTGATTTCATAAGTTTAACCGTTGCGTAAATCGTTGCACGTCATCGGTGAATCCGATTGCCAATCCGTAATAATGGGCTTTCAAAACGCCCAGCAAATGCCTATGCAATACGCTTGTAACCATAGCGATTTCTTGTGTACCATACTGTGGTTATATTATATTAATCGTTATTGTTGTATTTCGTGTAGAGTAGGGTGGGACAATACGCCCACTTGTTTCGGGATATCGGATCCTGGGAAATCCCTTTTGATATTTCTCACTCACTCACTCATCCACACATTCACTCACTCGCGCACCCATTCACTCTCGTAGCTCGCTCAACCCTGGACAGTGGCGATCGTTAAGGCGCACGTCTGAATGACTCATCAACTACCTGTCGCCACTGGTGTATGTCTTAGGTTGCCTCAAAGATATATATCGGGATTGCGCGAGTCATGCAAACACACACAAATACAATATGCCTAAGCCAAGTTCTACATAACGAAAACTGACGAGTGTGCACGAGACAACAAAGTACTTTTCAGGATTATGAAGGCTTGATGAAAAAAAAGCTGCTCTAAAACTACCCAATCCCGTGACTGGTACTGTTCAACTCGCGTAAGATTTCCTTGAGTTATTAACACTCAAAGTGTTTGACATTCGCAGCCAATTAGTGAGTAGACGTCTGCAAACTGTCTATAATGTGGACGGGCCCTGTGAACAAACTGTCTATAATGTGGAAGGGCCCTGTGAACAGTCAGTGCGTTTTCCGGAATAACATTAGATGCTGTACATTGTTTAGTGAGGAAATGTCCAACGAAATCAAGTGTACTTGATCCACTTCCTACTTCACTCGTGAAAGCCAACATTGACATTCTGACGCCGACATTAGCTACGATCATTAACATGTCGCTAGTGTCTGGATCAGCGCCAGCCAACTTCAAGCAAGCGGTGATTATACCTCTACTAAAGAAATCTAACTTTGATCCAGACTTATAATTTGTGTCAGAGTTATTGAACCGCCACGTGGCAGTACAACTTTGCCAGCATCTACAAAGTAACGATGTTCTGGACACTTTCCAAAGTGCATATAGACAATATCACATCACTGAGACGGCGCTGGTGCTCATCTAGTGGCTGGTGCTCATCTAGTGGCTAGTGCTCATCTAGTGGCTGGTGCTCATCTTGTGGCTGGTGCTCATCTAGTGGCTAGTGCTCATCTAGTGGCTGGTGCTCATCTAGTGGCTGGTGCTCATCTAGTGGCTGGTGCTCATCTAGTATGACCTTCTCAAATCCGTATAGAGAAAGAAGGGTGTGCTTGTAGTGCGGCTCGATATGAGCGCAGCTTTTGACACTGTTGACTACTGTGGGATTGCTGCTTCAAAAGGAATCAAATGCTCGAGCTAATTAGGAGAACTATCACAAATAAGTTGCAGTGTTCATGATTCTGTACATATGGGCCACCATGTATCCACTATTAATAAGAATAGCCTAGTCGCCGATGGCATTGCACAATTCTGGAATGGGTATAACAGGTTCATGGGTGATTTTTAGACTACTGTATTGTGTAAGTTATTCAAACAATACTGCTGCTCTTACTACGGAGCTCCACTATGAGATCTCCAGAGTAAAAGTGTTGGCAATATATGTATCGCATGGCGCAAGGCACTCAGACAGTTGTGGGGACTGGCACCTCTTACATACGGCGATGTTGTCTCATAGTTTGCCACTATTAGTCAACCTAAAGCAAAGGTTCATGAAGTTTATTCATAAGAGTCTAAGCCACAGGTCGCCTGTGATAAACAGTGTTGCTAAATCATCAATTAATGGTCGAATTGTGGTGGTAATTACTGTCATATACGTTATGAATACAACACGCATCAGGACGTGTATGTTAGTGTTACTGGTCGCGTGTGGCAGGCACGTGTGACCGACGAAAGGATATCTGAAGTGACTGTTCTATCTGACATGATAGAAATTAGAAATGGTTTTAAAACATGCGATATTTTTAGCTATAATGATGTTAAGGAAGTCATTGCTGAAATAACTGTATTTTAAATATTGTACAATTGCCATTTTTAATGTGGGAAATAAAGATATTATTATTAGGAGAAACAGCTAATTGTACCCCTGTATAAAGCAATAGTTACACCGCATTTGGAATACTGTATACAATCATGGGGGCCATATGGTAAGAACGACATAGAAAAGCTAGAAAGAATACAACAAAGAGCAACTAAACTGATTCCAGAATTGAGATAGTTAGTTATGAAAGCCGCATATTAGATTGTGATTTGACAACACTAGAGACCAGGAGACTAAGAGGAGACCAAATAGAAGTACTTAAAACAGTGAACGGTTATGAGGATGTTGATAGGAATATGTTCTTTAAACGTAAAGAAGGCAGTAGAACCAGAGGACACAAAGCAGCATTAGTTAAGGAACAGTGTAGGTTGGACATGAGAAAGTACTCCTTCTCACAGAGGGTGATAAATGAATGGAACAAACTGTCAACTGATTGTCTTAATGCTAGTAGTTAATGTGTTTAAAAATAGAATTGACAGATATCTGATAAGGGCAGACTATATATAGATGATAAAAATGTTGGACTCTCGATAAGCCAATGGCTTCCTTGTCCACTTGGCATCTAGAACTTGCTGTTTGGAATGGTAATCTTGTTAAATCCTGTTAAATCTTTGTAAATATATTTTATGTGGGTGCTTGGTTTTACGTTTTCACATATGGTATTTCCTAAATCTTTTTGTTCTTCTACAACTTCTAATATTTCTCCATTTAATGTGTATGCATAGTTAAGGCTTTGTCTTATTTAAGGACTACACATTTAGTGGCATTGACGTTTAACAGCCAATGTTTTGACCAAACTGCAAGTTTGTTTAGATCATCTTGGATAACTTCACAGTCAGCTAATGTAAACATATTTGAGTAGCGTTTTGTGTCATCAGCAAATATTTTGGCCGTTGCCTTGACTGAGTCTGGTAGATCATTTACATATAAACAAAGTAATGGCCGTAGAATTGAGCCATGTGGAACCCCATTTCTGACATGTATGTGCGATGACTGACCATTTGTTTGGACCACCCTCTGTCTTCTAAATGCTAGGAAAGATTGAATCCTTAGCAGCACGTTGTCTTTAATACCATAATATCTTAATTTATATACCAATCATTTATGAGGTACAGTATCAAAAGCCTCTGAAAAATAAATTACATTTGTTTCAGAACTGTTATCTATATTTGCATTCCAGTCATGTAGACATTCTAATATTTGAAAACCATATTGGTCACAACTGATAGTATTGTTTGTGTCAGCTAGTTTAAGTATTGTTTGAGTCAGCTAGCTTAAGCAAATTGTCTTGTATTATTCTTTCTAGTAGTTTAGCCACTTGTCTGGTGAGTTACACTGATATGTAAGTTACCATTTGGCTGGTGAGTGACAATGGTCTGTTAGTTACCACTTGGCTGGTGAGTGACGCTGGTATGTAAGTTACCACTTGGCTGGTGAATGACTATGGTCTGTTAGGTACCACTTGGCTGGTGAGTGACGCTGGTATGTAAGTTACCACTTGGCTGGTGAGTGACTATGGTCTGTTAGTTACCACTTGTCGGGTGAGTTACACTGGTATGTAAGTTACCACTTGGCTGGTGAGTGACAATGGTATGTTAGTTACCACTTGGTTGGAGAGTGACGCTGGTCTGTAAGTTACCACTTGGCTGGTGAGTGATTATGGTATGTTAGTTACCACTTGGCTGGTGAGTGACGCTGGTCTGTAAGTTACCACTTGGCTGGTGAGTGACTATGGTCTGTTAGTTACCACTTGGCTGGTGAGTGACGCTGGTATGTAAGTTACCACTTGGCTGGTGAGTGACAATGGTCTGTTAGTTACCACTTGTCTGGTGAGTGACGCTGGTCTGTAAGTTACCACTTGGCTGGTGAGTGACAATGGTCTGTTAGTTACCACTTGGCTGGTGAGTGACGCTGGTCTGTAAGTTACCACTTGGCTGGTGAGTGACTATGGTATGTTAGTTACCACTTGGCTGGTGAGTGACGCTTGTCTGTAAGTTACCACTTGGCTGGTGAGTGACAATGGTCTGTTAGTTACCACTTGGCTGGTGAGTGACGCTGGTCTGTAAGTTACCACTTGGCTGGTGACTGACTATGGTCTGTTAGTTACCACTTGGCTGGTGAGTGACGCTGGTATGTAAGTTACCACTTGGCTGTGAGTGATTATGGTCTGTTAGTTACCACTTGGCTGGTGAGTGACGCTGGTCTGTAAGTTACCACTTGGCTGGTGAGTGACAATGGTCTGTTAGTTACCACTTGGCTGGTGAGTGACGCTGGTCTGTAAGTTACCACTTGGCGGGTGAGTGACGCTGGTCTGTAAGTTACCACTTGGCTGGTGAGTGACTATGGTCTGTTAGTTACCACTTGGCTGGTGAGTGACGCTGGTCTGTAAGTTACCACTTGGCTGGTGAGTGACAATGGTCTGTTAGTTACCACTTGGCTGGTGAGTGACGCTGGTCTGTAAGTTACCACTTGGCTGGTGAGTGACTATGGTCTGTTAGTTACCACTTGGCTGGTGAGTGACGCTGGTCTGTAAGTTACCACTTGGCTGGTGAGTGACAATGGACTGTTAGTTACCACTTGGCTGGTGAGTGACGCTGGTCTGTAAGTTACCACTTGGCTGGTGAGTGATTATGGTCTGTAAGTTACCACTTGGCTGGTGAGTGACGCTGGTGTGTAAGTTACCACTTGGCTGGTGAGTGATTGTGGTATGTTAGTTACCATTTGACTGGTGAGTGACACTGCTCTGCAATTGTTGCAATTGTATCGTGGACCTGTTTTGTGGTTTGGTGTTACATTTGCATCTCTCCAATCATGTTGTAGTTCGCTTGTTTGTATGCATTTGTTAAATATATAGGCTAAATGAATATCACAGTCTAAGCAATTTCTTTAAATATTTACATTTAATAGGTCTGGACCACTAGCTTTGTCCTGTTTCAGATTTGTTAACTTAACTAAATTAACTTAACTAAAAATTTATCAATTGTACAGTATATATTTTACATTGGTATCTAAATTTGGTAGAGAGTGTTGTAATTCTGATTCATATGTAAGAACGGATATGATTTTTTTTATATGTTTGCTTTATTTGGATTGATCATCTGATAAGTTTGTTTCATTCAAAGGCAAAATCTATAATTGTTAACGATGATTTGGTAAAATGTTTAGTGTAGTTCCAGATTATGTTAACATTTGTTTTTATTTGGTCGACCAACTTTTCTTCATAGTGCAATTTTGCCTCCTTAAAATAATCTGTAGCTTTTCATTTTCTATTTGATAGACTACGTGATCAGCTGCAAGTCCAATTTTGTTTGCTACTACTTGTTTAGCACGTTTATCTCTTTTTGCCATTTGTACAGATTTATATCTTATATCTTTTTATTTCTATGTTTTTGCCTCATAATTGGCTTTTGAGTACAAATAAATGTTTCTGGATTGTGATGTTATTCGATCAACTGGACATCTTAGTACTACCCTTATACGTCTTTGGTTACTCACAACAAAGCTCTCCTCTACCACATATGTGTCTATACAACTGAGGTCTGAAATGCATTCAATGTCCTGGTGTTATTACCTCTAGTTCGTTTATCAACCATCTGAGCCAAACAGTTTTCATTTAGAGTATCAATGAAACTTTTCTCTAGTTGGTTATCCCCCCCCCCTTTGGACAAATCTATCTTTCTAACATTAAAATCGTCAAGAAGGAGACAATTAGAATTTTCGATTGTATTTATTGAATTGCTTAATTTTTGTAACATGTGTGCCTAATCTTTATCAGGTCTGTAGCATACTCCAACTTGCCACTGAATATTAAGGTGTGGGGATATGGTAACCCATAAGATTTCTTCATCTGTATTGCCAGGTAAGAATGGTGTTGGGTTTAGATTATCTTGTATTAGTAACATTACTCTTCCCCTGTCTTTCATTGTGTATGTGCCTGGTGTGTAAAAATATTCTTTGGTCTTTTTTAAACATGTGCAGCAATGCAGTGCCATACGACATTACTGAGGCTCTTATGGCCAAGACACTAGTCCACGTCTAGTGACATCGCGATTGGACTACAGCAATGCAGTGCCATACGACATTACTGAGGCTCTTATGGCCAAGACACTAGTCCACGTCCACGATTGGACTACAGCGATGCAGTGTTGTACGACATTACTGAGGCTCATGTTACCAAGACACTAGTCCACGCCCTAGTGACATCGCGATTGGACTACAACAATGCAGTGTTGTTCGACATTGCTGAGGCTCATGTGACAAAGACACTAGTCCACGCCCTAGTGACATCCTGATTGTACTACAGCAATGCAGTGTTTTACGACATTACTGAGGCCCTTATAACCAAACAACGTATGGTGTTTGAATGCTACAGCCAGATTGATCGGGCAACAGCGAAAGCACCAGCATATAACACCCGTTGCTGATTGAGTTACATTGGTTTCCCGTTCGCTGGAGGGTCCAGTACAAACTACTGGTTTTCTCCGCTTTGCATGGCCTCGCACTAGGTTACGTGTCTGACCTACTGACCCAGTTTGTACGAACCCGCAACCTTCGATCTGTTGATAACAGGCTTTTATAGAGTATGTTGGTAGTCATCCTTCATCATTCATCCCTTGAAGGGGCCGATCGTAGGTGCGCGCGCTTAGAGGCTTCCGCAGAGATATTTGTCCACTCTCGAATGTTGTCCATGTACAATTTTTTGGTCTTCCTCGTTTTCTGCAGCCTTTGTCCATGCCTTGTAGTATTTCTTTGGCAAGTGTGCTGTGTCTGGTTGCATGAGTTTTCGGCGTTTTACTGTGGCCAAAAGCAGTTCTTGTGGTCCTGCAGCTTCAGTGATGGCTTGCGTTACTGATATATTTGTTATGTGGTCTCTGTAGGAAATTTTCAGGATCCGTCTGAAAAATGTCATCTCAAATGCGACTATTGTCTCGGCTTTCAGGGTCCAGCTTTCGCATTTTGTTTTAGTGTTTAAATGTTGTTACCTAAATTCCTTTTAGTTAACAATGTGATGGGGAGACCGGGGCTAGCTGTTACAATTTTCCATTAAAGTCACTTTTGGTGAAAAGTATGATAGATGCATTATTCCTGTCAACGTATACATTAATTTTATTATTCGTGTTAATAAAATATAACATACCATTGATATTCCGCAATGTGGTTACGTAGATATGTGAAGTTTCTCAGGCGCGGTCGACTGTAATAACTAGTATCCGTAATCGGGGCAACTTGTTACATGATATGGGGCAACTTGTTACATGATATGGGGCAACTTGTTACATCATATGAGGCAACTTGTTGCATCATATGGGGCACGTTGCTGCAGCAAAAAACGTGTGGATCACAAAGCAAGTGTCACTTGTACATGCTACTGTTATTACATTCATTGGATTACATATCCTTGTACATCTTAATCACATGTGTGCGTAACAATGTAGGTGTTCACAGCTTCATATATTAAGGGACCTAACAGCAAGGCACTAGCTAAAATGCTTTTTCGTACACAAAGTTTAATATTGTAGGCCTATGCACTACATGCCAAAATAAAAAAAACATGGAAACATTTATTTATAGGTAAAAATAGATGTTTAATGCGTCTACTTCGCAAAGCGCGCGTATAGATGAGCGATCACGTGGTTTTGTGACGTCAATGATGATATGGGTTTACATTCAGTCAGTGATTTCTATGCAGTGCTTCAGTATAGTTTCACTCGCGTTGCTATAGCGAGTGGTGGCGATGTCAATGTTCTAGAATATAACGTATAATGTAATTATTTCGAACCGCTAGCGGCAAGTTATATCTCAGAATCATCTTCGAATTCGACTTTTTCGGAGCAGTTTAGCAACATCAGTAGCCTTTGACTTCGAACTTATTCACTTTCTGACCGAACCATGAAAACGACCACATAGAGCTGCCAAACTTTTCCTAATATATATCCACCATACGCATATGCACATGTGACATGGTCAAACATTACTCTTACTTCCAAATAAAGATCAAAATAAACGAAAACTTCTCGTCGTTCTCGTGATCTCCTAGGCCTAGCTTCGCGGAGGTAGGCTTAGAAGATATTATAGCTAACTTGTGTAATTTGTTATCGTTACATAGAAGTAAGAGTAATGTTTGACCACGTGACGTGACGTGAAAAGTTTGGCGGCTTTAGGTGGTCGTTTTCATGGTTAGGTCAGAATGTAAACATCGCAATGGCAGGAGTAGCGCTGACGGCTGGTGGTGATTTCGGCACTCGGAGAATTAGGCCTAACTGCCATGTTGTCTCGGCTTGGTGATATGATATATATATATATATATATATATATATATATATATATATATATATATATATATATATATATATATATATATATATATATATATATATATATATATATATCGCTGTCATTGCTCTGTATTTAATTTAATTAAAAACAAAAACTGGGGAGAATTCCCCCCATGAAACGCACGAAAATTTTAAATATAAAAAAAATATTATGATAGTTGTAATTTAATTTATTTAAATTATTCAACTATGCATAATATTATAGTTTTTGGTGTAATATATTATATGATATGAATTTTAAGGATACAACGAATTGTATAAGTTCTAATGTAATGATCGTCTCGTTGACTGCGTGCTAAAATGGAAAACATGGCGCCGTAGATTATGCGAAAGGCAGCGAAAACTATAAAAGCAGGTACAAAGTAACAATTTCTGGTTAATGTGGAAACAAATCAATTAATAAATGAGAGAATAAATATAATACTTTATTCATAGAGAGACACACATTAAACTTTATGTGCTCGTTACACAATCGTTTGGGCCGATATCACTATGACCGTTGTGCCAACGCTAGGTTTCACAAAATAAAGCGTTCACAAGTCTTGGTTAAATAATTGTTGTTTTTCCGATCATTATCAGCACACAACTCGCTGGCTGAGCCATCGGTGCGAGCTGCCCGAGCGGTGTTACTGTTGTAACAACTCGCTGGCTGAGCCATCGGTGCGAGCTGCCCGAGCGGTGTTACTGTTGTAACAACTCGCTGGCTGAGCCATCGGTGCGAGCTGCCCGAGCGGTGTTACTGTTGTAACAACTCGCTGGCTGAGCCATCGGTGCGAGCTGCCCGAGCGGTGTTACTGTTGTAACAACTCGCTGGCTGAGCCATCGGTGCGAGCTGCCCGAGCGGTGTTACTGTTGTAACAACTCGCTGGCTGAGCCATCGGTGCGAGCTGCCCGAGCGGTGTTACTGTTGTAACAACTCGCTGGCTGAGCCATCGGTGCGAGCTGCCCGAGCGTTGTTACAGTTGTAACAACTCGCTGGCTGAGCCATCGGTGCGAGCTGCCCGAGCGGTGTTACTGTTGTAACAACTCGCTGGCTGAGCCATCGGTGCGAGCTGCCCGAGCGGTGTTACTGTTGTAACAACTCGCTGGCTGAGCCATCGGTGCGAGCCGCTAGAGCGTTGTTACAGTTGTAACAATTCGCTGGCTGAGCCATCGGTGTGAGCTGCCCGAGCGTTGTTACAGTTGTAACAACTCGCTGGTTGAGCCATCGGTGCAAGCCGCCCGAGCGTTGTTACAGTTGTAACAACTCGCTGGCTGAGCCATCGGTGCGAGCTGCCCGAGCGGTGTTAGTGTTGTAACAACTCGCTGGTTGAGCCATCGGTGCGAGCTGCCCGAGCGGTGTTAGTGTTGTAACAACTCGCTGGTTGAGCCATCGGTGCGAGCCGCTAGAGCGTTGTTACAGTTGTAACAACTCGCTGGTTGAGCCATCGGTGCAAGCCGCCCGAGCGTTGTTACAGTTGTAACAACTCGCTGGCTGAGCCATCGGTGCGAGCTGCCCGAGCGGTGTTACTGTTGTAACAACTCGCTGGTTGAGCCATCGGTGCGAGCTGCCCAAGCGTTGTTACAGTTGTAACAACTCGCTGGCTGAGCCATCGGTGCGAGCCGCCCGAGCGTCGTTACAGTTGTAACAACTTGCCGGATACAATTGTATCAACTTGCTCCACACACAATTTCTAAAGTTGAACGAATGTGGACGATAACAAATCCTGAATTTCAGTTTAACTTCTACTTGTATAACCCCTTATACTATATAGTAATACATTCTATATAGTAGACATGCTTCAAGTTACAATCACGAAACTTAAAAAAATTGACTGTGTGACATGATATTATGTGGACATACCAAAAAAAAGGTGGTTAAAAAGCCATTTTTGTCCACACCACACCGCGTTAGTTTTGTCTTCTTAACTCCCGATTTTTGGACAGTGTGTCTGCTCGTGGACTTCCAACCAATATGGTATTTCCATGTGTATGCTATGTTTTCGTAAAACAACTATGTAACTTAATGACCTTGTGTAATCATACTGTATGTCTGTTTTATGTAACTTAATGACCTTGTGTAATCATACTGTATGTCTGTTTTATGCTTCACCTGGGTTTTGTTTACATTATTTTGTTAACTGTTGTGTATGAGTATATGGACCTGTATATGTATCATTACATGTGTATTTGTGTCTGAATTAAATAATTGCATTGAATTGAATATACAACTAGCTGCGATCTCCCTACGTATCAAGACAATACCATTGTGTAATTAACCAATCGGGTGAAGTGATGACGTCAACGCAACACGTAACTATGCCGCATCAACCAGAACTGTAGCAGATAACGACAGAGGATGAATGGTTTGAACGAGCTCGTAGTTGGGCAGATTGGGGATGGTGGGCTCAACGGCGCGTTGACGCGGATACAGGGGTCCACAGAGAAGCCTCCGTTGGTAGTGTTTGTGAGGCATTTGTGGGAGATGGCAACCGACGGCGTGATTGTGCATTGGCACCGGACAGGGCTCGCTATCTTCGTTAACGTACGACAATACGAGGCGAACGTACTGCGGCTGTATCCAACGCACAACCGTACCAACAAGTTCAGTTTGTTCCATCACCAACTCACTTGTCACGGCTTCATCCGGCTCACGAGAGACCAATTGGACGACTGTCTGGCGACAGACCCGCGTCTCGCCGTCTACTTCCACGGTTGTTTCCGCAGGGACAAGCCGGACCTGCTGTGGAAAATCCGCAACTTACGTCGAATGGAGACAGGCGACAGACCGAACACACAATACTCGTGTTTGGCCCGCCACGGTAGACAGACAGTAGGTTTCGTCCCGCTCAAGAACACGGGTAGAACAGCAGACAGGGGGCCGGGACACGGGGAAGTACCGGGGAGGCAAGTAGGGGTGATCCCGCACATCACTGAAAACGGTCATATCCGACACCGAGGGAGAAGCACAAGTCAGCCGTCCGCTAGGGGGCAGCATGCGTTCGCTGATGGCCCCCGTCGGAAGTTCGCGCGTCGTCGGGCGCGGCCATGTGCTGCCAGGCGGCGCCGTACAGCGCCTGTCGGGTCGCGCCAACAGGCCTCTCACGTGATACCTATTGCGAGATTACCTGACATCATCTTTGTGCCACATCTCGTCACAGTGAACGGCCTCATTCCACTCGAGCCATGCTACGACGGTTGGAAAAATGCGTCACTCCAAACGCAGAGAACGTTGAGGCCATGGACAAAGCGCGGACCAAGTCGGTAAGTCACAACCTTCTGTTGCGATTCTCGACCAGGGCTGGCCACAATTACAACATTTACCGCTGCAGACATTCACTTCACTTCATCCATTGGACCTTGACTGGGACAATCGCATGGTACCATTTACACGGAGAGTCTACGCCTGCAGGGGTTGTCTTCTGGTGTGCGAATGTTGTCCGGTCAGTTTTTCTACTGGCGGTCCCGTCTTTTCTCGCCCTCCAGGTGGTCTTTCAAGATATTTTGAAAATGGTGTTGTGCCGAGTGATTTTGCCAAACCAGGAGAGCTTTGCGTCGTATCGCCGTTGTTTGTTGATGTCTCACAGGGCGGGGGAGTCCAGTTGATGGCTCACAGGGCGGAGGAGTCCAGTTGATGTCTCACAGGGCGGGGGAGTCCAGTTGATGTCTCACAAGGCGAGGGAGTCCAGTTGATGTCTCACAGGGCGGGGGAGTCCAGTTGATGTCTCACAGGGCGGGGGAGTCCAGTTGATGTCTCACAGGGCGAGGGAGTCAAGTTGATGTCTCAAAAATTCATATGTTTTGTGTTCGGTGTAAATGCAGACATTAGACGGAACTGATTTTGTCTTACGTTTGTTTTAATGCAGCTAATGAAATAACATAATTTGGAAACCGTTATCGGTGTCTGTGCTTAATGCGACTGAAAATTATTACCGTAATTAGTTTATTCTACGCATGTTATTTTCGTTTCCAAACATTTCTGGCAAATCCCCATCATCATTCAGTAATGTTACTCACCAGTACATGTTTAGTTAATCGGTATCCTAAGATAGTATTATGTACAGCACACAGACATACTGTTTCGAATAAACCAGATCAACAAAAAGGCTGGATGCCAAAATTAATCCTTGATGCAATGCAAGAAAGTTGGCTCGTGTACACCATACCGAATATTCCGCGCATTTTGTATATAAAAACATACCCGTTTTGTTATACACAGAGACAGACAGGTTGACGGAGCCTACATGCTGCATCACCTAAACTTCCCTGCGTGCCCGCACCCAACGAATGTATCTCAAGACATCACCCCGTCGATGGCGAGATGTGATGTCACTGCACACTTCAAGGGTGGGTCTGAGAAGGTTATGCCCCGTAGAGCCAACAACGCTTGCTGCGGCGACAACAGCGTGCCTGGCTGGTACCGGACAAACGACGACCACAGTCCGGCGACCAATGGTGCTCCGCAGTCGATGCGCCTACCCATCAAACGTTGTCCAAACTTCGACATTGATGAACCCTCGGAAAGGAAGGAAAATTACGACTACGACGACGACGTCGACATGAAAGATGGTTGCGTCGAGACGTTGGCGAAGATCGAAGTGACCCGGTCCGTGTCTGAGCCGGTGTTCGATCCAGCTCCTGTGTCCGTGTGGCAGCGACCGCCATCCGGCTTGGACCCGTTCGTCATACTGGACAAACTGCCGCTGTAGTGAGGCAGGCAGACAGACAGACAGACAGACTGTGAACTGCATTTTAATGCACTGAAGTGAGACATTGAGAGTGACCCATTGTTTCATGCCCTGCCTGGAATGGCACCGTGGGTCAGGCAGACGCATTGATGCAGAGGTGTCAATTCTGCTTTGGGAAGGAGATCTCCTTTTTTGTAAATTTTGTATACTCTTCTTTTTCAATCAATTCCAGTTTCTATAAAAAAGAGCTACACAACGGCACACTTGAGACCTTATTTTTATATTTCAATATTGTGGTGGGGATTCCCCTCCCACTAGCCTTCCTTAATTTCATCTCCACTTCCAAGTTCTTTAACTTGGCACCTCTGGTTGATGTACATTAAAAGTATCCCAGCATTTCAGTTGGAGAGCTTTGATGTATATATGCACCTACGTTCTACGACAGACTAATTGTAATGTGTTAATGTTCTAAATACATAAAATAAATAAATTAGCATATAGGTAATGGAATGAAGAACTTGTATGCAACGCCTGTAAATTTGAAAATAAAAGGATTAAAAGTTTTAGTTTATTCATTGCAATTTCACGACATAACAGCATATACGGTCTCTGCCGGTGCGGTCAGGTTAAGATCAACAAGAAACCATTTATGAAAATTCGTTCAATTTATTTCAATGAAACAAAAGTAAACAGCACATAATGCAATCACGTAATCTGTTCAAGGTATGTAGCTAAGTTCTTCCATTGTTCACGGTAAACCACGATGGGTTTAAAGTTCTGATCCGAAGCCGTTGGTTCACTGATACGTTCCCGATGAGAATGCGAACAATGGTCTGGTGCTGACCGTAGCGACTCGGTCTCGGGTCCACATACTGCTGCTGTTGCACCATCATCAGAGAAGAGAAGGTCTACTATCTTGCGGATTCGTGAAATGTCAATGTGTGCCCTGACGAGCCAGGCAGGGAGATTTGACGTGATCGCCTGTAGTGTGTCCATCATACAATCCAGATGTCCTGTGTCGTCAGACTCACCAGTGGCCTACCACAGAAACTGAGCATTAAACAAGATTTACCAAGACTATCATCCAGAGCCACCCGCTCCAGTTGGCAAGTGGACAACAAAGTCATTGGCTCATCGACAATCCAACAATATTTCATGTATGTTGCATGTTGTACCGACAACATTGAATGTACACGGCAATTCTGCTTCACTTTCTGGTGTAAACCTTTTGACAGCTGTTCCAAGCGAACTACTACAGTCAATTTGCATATCTCTAAATATGTCTGGTGTTCTTCAGATGTTCTTTATACCACGAAGGAATTACATTCTAAAGCATCACATACAACTCTCATCCTTTGACAACGTTTCCATCAATAAATTAATCTCCGACTGGTTTCACTGTACAACATATTATCAAAAATCCAACAGGAAAACAATTGGTTGTTGTGCCTCTATCTAAAAAATTATGGAATTCTCTCCCAGAAAATGCACTGTTCTTTAAGTTAAAACTATTTACTATACAAATTAAAACATGCTTTTTCCATATTCTTTGTAGTTATAAATATATTTAACAAGTTGATACATATTGATATGATAAATAATTAGGCACACTATGTAATACTGGTAATTACCGTTACAAAAACCAATGTTTAGTTATGATAAATGTGTATATGTCAGGTCACTACTTTGAAAAGTAATAACATACTCTTGTGATCCTCCCTCAATTTCACTCTGTATTGTCTCCATTTGTATTTTTGTCTTGGTGAATAAATTATTATCGTTATTATCATTGTAATCATTAGTTGGCATAATATTCTTACCATGCGTAATATCGTCTTGTACAGGAGGTGGCCTCCAGAAGAGAAGACCAGAAAGAACATCAGCAGTTGACTAATGAGATCCGTCATCACATTGCAACAGTAATTCTGACTGGTTGCTATGGCACACGTCAGATCATCTGACTGCAGGAAGGACTTGTTGAACAGGCCACGCAATGAGAAGACGGTCTCTCTTAGACACAGCTGAAAGAAATTGTTACCAACTAGAATATTTATATCAAGAAGAACTGGTGATCACAACAGTGAATATGACTTAATACGCAGTTTTTAATCAAAAGTTCTGATTATCCAACACAGGCATGCACACAGTGCAAAACTGGGAATTTTCTCAATAATAATATTTCATAATGAAACAGCTGAACAACATAAAAAAGATCAGCGCAGGAGAACTTTGGACATGAGCAGCCAAAGACAGAAAGGTGGAAATGTTTAGCACATGGTTACTTTCTGCAGTGGATGGACAAGACCCGCGTGACAGGTCTAGTGGAGGGCTACATCCTGCAGGGTATGGACAAGACCTGGATGAAAAGTTTAGTGGAGGGCTATAACCTACAGTGAACGGACAAGGCCTAGGTGAAAGGTCTAGCAAAGGGCTACATCCTGCAGTAGATGGACAAGTCCTAGGTGAAAGGTCTAGCGGAGGGCTATATCCTGCAGTAGATGGACAAGGCCTAGGTGCAAGGTCTAGAAGAAGGCTACATCCTGCAGTGGATGTAGAAGGCCGAGATGACAGGTGTAGGAGAGGGCTACATCCTGCAGTGAATGGACAAGGCCTAGGTGACAGGTCTAGGAGAGGGCTACATCCTGCAGTGAATGGACAAGGCCTAGATGACAGGTCTAGGAGAGGGCTACATCCTGCAGTGGATGGACAAGGCCTAGGTGACAGGTGTAGGAGAAGACTACATCCTGCAGTGAATGGACAAGGCCTAGGTGACAGGTGTAGGAGAGGGCTACATCCTGCAGTGAATGGACAAGGCCTAGGTGACAGGTGTAGGAGAGGGCTACATCCTGCAGTGAATGGACAAGGCCTAGGTGACAGGTCTAGGAGAGGGCTACATCCTGCAGTGAATGGACAAGGCCTAGGTGACAGGTCTAGGAGAGGGCTACATCCTGCAGTGGATGGACAAGCCCTAGATGACAGGTGTAGGAGAGGGCTACATCCTGCAGTGAATGGACAAGGCCTAGGTGACAGGTGTAGGCGAGGGCTACATCCTGCAGTGGATGTAGAAGGCCTAGATGACAGGTGTAGGAGAGGGCTACATCCTGCAGTGAATGGACAAGGCCTAGGTGACAGGTGTAGGAGAGGGCTACATCCTGCAGTGAATGGACAAGGCCTAGGTGACAGGTCTAGGAGAGGGCTACATCCTGCAGTGAATGGACAAGCCCTAGGTGACAGGTCTAGGAGAGGGCTACATCCTGCAGTGAATGGACAAGGCCTAGGTGACAGGTCTAGGAGAGGGCTACATCCTGCAGTGAATGGACAAGCCCTAGGTGACAGGTCTAGGAGAGGGCTACATCCTGCAGTAAATGGACAAGGCCTAGATGACAGGTGTAGGAGAAGACTACATCCTGCAGTGGATGGACAAGCCCTAGGTGACAGGTGTAGGAGAGGGCTACATCCTGCAGTGAATGGACAAGGTGAAAGGTGAATATTCGTGCATGCATGGTTTACAGGAAACATGAGTTACAAGGAATACGACCCCTGGACACAAACCTGAAGGTTCTGAAGTTCTTCAAGGGGAAGACGTGCTGAACAACACTTGAATGTGGTCACAATGTCGATGCAACTTTTACTAACCTGAGAGAATATGAAAACAATGTATCTTACATCCAGCCTTCACAAATATAACCAAAATGGGGTGATCTGCCTTCATAATGAATTAACCATCAGCTTCAAGGTAGTCATTGAAATTATTATAACCATCAACATTTCGTATTGACAGATGGATTGATGTTACACAACTAACATGATAATTAAATGATATATAATAAGTAAATTATCAAATAGGGGATATTGCAGCAATAAAGTGACAAGTGGCAGTCAGCCGGGGCTTCATTGTCGGGGGTTTCCTTTGTGGAACAACCCTCAGTTTGTCATAGACAAATACAACATTTTAGTACAATTACTGGCACTACTTCGTGCAACTTTTGTTTACTTTTTGTTTGATCAATAAAGGTAACGCACACACAATATGATATATGTGGAAAGTTAATTGTTTTTACAACTAAACCTAGTGCCTCACTCACAGATTCTGTGCCCGTCAGTGCCAGAAAGAGGACGACGTGATACCATGTCTGGAATTGTAGAAGGATGAAGTGAATCTCGCCTACTGAATTCTGATGTAGATCTTGCAGCAGCTGAGATATCTGCCTTACTTGCCATTCGACTGTGTTGGTGTGTAGGTCTGCAGGTAATAAACTCAGTGTTAGGTGGTTAAGAGAGTTGCTGCACAACATGTACTCTATGACTGTTTTGTTTTCTGTCAGTACAAAACCTGCTGAAATAAGAGTTTACAATGTACAGAAAAATTACACATATTTCTTCAGTTAATTTTTTTATATCTAGATGAAATGGGTGAAACCATCAAACAATGAAAAACAGCCCAAAGCAAGAGCTTGATGATACATCACATATCATATAAAAATACGCACATATATATATAAAAAAAAAAAAATTAAAACATCAGATCTGGTCCACGAGAAATGCATTTACTCCTGTTTGGCATTTATACGGACTTCTTCATAATTTACATTTCATGTGTAGTGATCCTGAAGCTGTAGTATCCACTTAAAGAGAATGTTGAAAGTTATTGTCAGTGAGTATTACCGTGTGGATCCACCAGGAGTACTGTGACGAGTGACTGGAGGTGACTGTCGTAGTGAGGCAGGAGGCCGGGTGGAGACTGAGGCAGAGAATGGGAGGACTACAGCACACTAAATATACAGTACGTGTGTGTGTGCATGGGCGTGCATGCATGTGTTTATTTTAGATTGGCAGCTTCAAAAGAATAATAGATATTAAAATGACAGTTGTGTTGAGCTCTATTATTATTACTAATTACAAAGCCATAAAGATCCCTCCTCAATTAAAGGGTCCTCCTTAATTAAAGGTTCCTCCTCAATTAAAGATCCCTCCTCAATTTAAGGTTCCTCCTCAATTAAAGATCCCTCCTCAATTAAAGATCCTTCCTCAATTTAAGGTCCCTCCTCAATTAAATATCCCTCCTTAATTAAAGGTTCCTCCTCAATTAAAGATCCCTCCTCAATTAAAGATCCCTCCTCAATTTAAGGTCCCTCCTCAATTAAAGATCCCTCCTAAATTAAAGATCCTTCCTCAATTTAAGGTCCCTCCTCAATTTAAAGTTCCTCCTCAATTAAAGATCCCTCCTCAATTAAAGATCCCTCCTCAATTTAAGGTTCCTCCTCAATTAAAGATCCCTCCTCAATTAAAGATCCTTCCTCAATTTAAGGTCCCTCCTCAATTAAAGATCCCTCCTCAATTAAAGGTTCCTCCTCAATTTAAGGTTCCTCCTCAATTTAAGGTCCCTCTTCAATTAAAGATCCCTCCTCAATTAAAGGTTCCTCCTCAATTTAAGGTTCCTCCTCAATTAAAGGTTCCTCCTCAATTTAAGGTCCCTCCTCAATTAAAGATCCCTCCTCAATTAAAGGTCCCTCCTCAATTAAAGGTTCCTCCTCAATTTAAGGTTCCTCCTCAATTAAAGGTCCCTCCTCAACTTAAGGTTCCTCCTCAATTAAAGATCCCTCCTCAATTTAAGGTTCCTCCTCAATTAAAGATCCCTCCTCAATTTAAGGTTCCTCCTCAATTAAAGATCCCTCCTCAATTTAAGGTTCCTCCTCAATTAAAGGTCCCTCCTCAATTTAAGGGGTCTCCTCAATTTAAGGTCCCTCCTCAATTAAAGATCCCTCCTCAATTAAAGGTTCCTCCTCAATTTAAGGTTCCTCCTCAATTAAAGATCCCTCCTCAATTTAAGGTTCCTCCTCAATTAAAGATCCCTCCTCAATTTAAGGTTCCTCCTCAAATTAAGGTTCCTCCTCAATTAAAGATCCCTCCTCAATTTAAGGTTCCTCCTCAATTAAAGATCCCTCCTCAATTTAAGGTTCCTCCTCAATTAAAGATCCCTCCTCAATTAAAGATCCTTCCTCAATTTAAGGTCCCTCCTCAATTAAAAATCCCTCCTCAATTTAAGGTTCCTCCTCAATTAAAGATCCCTCCTCAATTAAAGATCCCTCCTCAATTTAAGGTCCCTCCTCAATTAAAGGTCCCTCCTATATTAAAGGTCCATCCTCAATTCCAATTTTTTGCTTGTGTCAATTAATTTAGCAAAAATTCAAACGTGCCTAGTATCCACTGCAACATGCCGGCTCGTTTGTGCAACTTTTGTACGTAGTTTTTGTGAAGTAATAAAACAAACTGTTAAATTATTTAATGCCCTTGTTGTCATGTAATCGGTGGGAGGATGGAAGTCATGCCAATGACAGGATGGAAGTCATGCCAATGACAGGATGGAAGTCATGCCAATGACAGGATGGAAGTCATGCCAATGATCAGCCTGGACCCCATAAAGTGTTTACCATTTTGGACATCCACTAATTTGAGCCTTACCAGATCTAACAACTGAAGTCAATTCTTTGGATGATTAAAAATACACACTTTTTTATTTAATTGACTGCAGATATTCACTAAACTATTCACACACTATTAGAACATTAACAAACTTGATTTGCTAAATCAGTTGAAAAGGAGCTTTAAATCGCTTACTTCTAAAATTTAGTAATCTCTCTTAATTATGCATTAAGAGAGATTACTAAAAAGTTTCTAAGTTCATGCATTAAAGAAATTTCTAAGTTCATGAAAGAGATGTTGTCATAGTACAATGATCTATGTGTGTGTATCTCTGCTGTGTATTGTTAACTATAACATAGTGGATGTTCTGCACATAGGCAACAATGTAATAATTAATATTGTAACAATGTGTGTTATTAAACAGGTTTATAAGCATAACAGTCAGATCCAAGGAAGTAGAAATTGAAGAAATTATTGAGGAAAAAATACTGTACCACCTACATCACATTTCGAAGAACCAAATTCTGCTCGCACACACTCATGGAGACAGCCAATCACAAAGACAACAGTATTTGCTCCGTGGCTGTCTTGGTAGAGTTGTTTAAGCATAGCGAATACAGCTTCATAGATGTCAAAATGTTCCATGCATGCTTTGACCTGAAAAATATTAAACTTTATGGAACACAATTTCTGTCTCATATGCGCAGTGGAAAGATTAGCACCCACACACCAGCAAGTTGCAGTAGTGCTTAAATTTATGAAATAACAATATTGTAATAATAATAAAATACAATGCATATATAGTGCCATAATCACCAAGTGCTTTATGGTGCTGTACAACAGTAAAACAAGTAATATATACATAGAACAAGACACAATAATACAACTAAAAGTATACATGGAAATAAATAGCTAAAATAATCAATTAAATTAAGGGCTTTACAACTAAAAATATACATTGAATTAAATAGTTAAAATAACAAATACATTTAAAATAACGGCAATATAAAAGTAAAAGACCCACCAGGTGGCGAGACTTGACGAGTTGAAGGACAGGACGTTTGGAGAGGAACGAGCGACGACCCACGGCTTCCATCAGAAGCAAGACTTCTTCCTCTAAACTCTCTAGCTTCAGTTGCCATAGTAACCGCTGTGCCATGTACGGAAGCGGCAGTAGTGAATCATCTAGATGGATAAAGGCCAAATAGAAATTTTAATATTATTTAAATGCAATACATTAAGTAACCAGTCCGCTGTGTGAAATAACTCACAACACGTTGTCAGGTACATGCACTAAGGAGGTTTAACATACCACTAATATAGTGAACAGACAATATCCATTACATTGTTATAATAGACGGATGGAAGAATAATATATAGTGGATATAACAGAACAATGTCAGTATCCATTACATTGTTGTAATAGGTGGATGGAATAATAATATATAGTGGATATAACAGAACAATGTCAGTATCCATTACATTGTTGTAATAGGTGGATGGAAGAATAATATATAGTGGATATAACAGAACAATGTCAGTGTCCATTACATTGTTGTAATAGGGTGGATGGAAGAATACTATATAGTGGATATAACAGAACAATGTCAGTATCCATTACGTTGTTGTAATAGGTGGATAGAAGAATAGTATATACCGGTAGTGGATATAACAGAACAATGTTAGTATCCATTACATTGTTGTAATAGGTGGATGGAAGAATAATATATAGTGGATATAACAGAACAATGTAAGTATCCATTACATTGTTGTAATAGGTGGATGGAAGAATAACATATAGTGTATATAGCAGAACAATGTCAGTATCCATTACATTGTTGTAATACGTGGATGGAAGAATATATAGTGGATATAACAGAACAATGTCAGTATCCATTATATTGTTGTAACAGGTGGATGGAAGTATAATATATAGTGGATTTAACAGAAAAATGTCAGTATCCATTACATTGTTGTAATAGGTGGATGGAAGAATAATATATAGTGGATATAACAGAACAATGTCAGTATCCATTACATTGTTGTAATAGGTGGATGGAAGAATAACATATAGTGGATATAACAGAACAATGTAAGTATCCATTACATTGTTGTAACAGGTGGATGGAAGAATAACATATAGTGAATATAACAGAACAATGTCAGTATCCATTACATTGTTGTAATAGGTGAATGGAAGAATAACATATAGTGGATATAACAGAACAATGTCAGTATTCATTACATTGTTGTAATAGGTGGATGGAAGAATATATAGTGGATATAACAGAACAATGTTAGTATCCATTACATTGTTGTAATAGGTGGATGGAAGAATAATATATAGTGGATATAACAGAACAATATAAGTATCCATTACATTGTTGTAATAGGTGGATGGAAGAATAACATATAGTGGATATAACAGAACAATGTAAGTATCCAATACATTGTTGTAACAGGTGGATGGAAGAATAACATATAGTGGATATAACAGAACAATGTCAGTATCCATTACATTGTTGTAATAGGTGGGTGGAAGGATAATAAATAGTGGATATAACAGAACAATGTCAGTATCCATTACATTGTTGTAATAGGTGGATGGAAGAACAACATATAGTGGATATAACAGAACAATGTAAGTATCCATTACATTGTTGTAATAGGTGGATGGAAGAATACTATATAGTGGATATAACAGAACAATGTCAGTATCCATTACATTGTTGTAATAGGTGGATGAAAGAATAATATAGAGTGGAAATAACAGAACAATATTAGTATCCATTACAATGTTGTAATAGGTGGTTGGAAGAATAACATATAGTGGATATAACAGAACAATGTCAGTATCCATTACATTGTTGTAATAGGTGGATGGAAGAATAATATACAGTGGATATAACAGAACAATGTTAGTATCCATTACATTGTTGTAATAGGTGGGTGGATGAATAATATACAGTGGAAATAACAGAACAATGTTAGTATCCATTACATTGTTGTAATAGGTGGATGGAAGAATAACATATAGTGGATATAACAGAAAATGTCAGTATCCATTACATTGTTGTAATAGGTGGATGGAAGAATAATATACAGTGGAAATAACAGAACAATGAAGTCTTACCTCCTCTAATGAAACTTCTCATCATAAATATAAGAAAAAAAATAATTTGCAATTGCTGAGAAAAAGGTTTTCTTGTCCACTATGTCTGAGATGATGTTGGCTACTCTGTGCCTCTGCATTCACAGACTATCCGGAAATGGTAATCATTTTAGAACAGTAACAACAGTTTTACTGCATTCTGACCTGCACAGTGTATAATTCATATTTATTTATATACAATACAATATAAAACACTTCTATTGTGCTAAAATCCTCAGGAGACCAAAGCTCAGCAGTGCACCAAAACAAAAGTGGTTAAGCAGTGTCTAATTGATTAGCAGTTCCACTTGTAAACAGTTGGATTGGTACCTAAGGCAACTGTGTGGTAGATTTCACCCGCTGTCAAACATTCTAAAGTATTATATGGCTTTCAATTATAACTCCTTCTTCAACTGATTTAGCCAATCGTGAATCAGGTTCGTTGATGTTCAAATTTGTAGTGTGCAAATAGTTTAACGAAACAGATCTTTTGTTAAAATGATGGAAAGAATCGACTTTGATTGTTAATATGTTAGATCGGATAACATGCGAATGTTTGCAGTCTTATGTTATAGTATTATATACAGATGGACCATCTGTGCTACTGCATATAAGAATTTTGACTGCATAGAGTAAAAAATAGTTTTAATAGTTTGTCCGATGATTTCACCAAAACTAAATAAAAAATTTGTACAAATGTCATAGATAGGTTTAAATTATATAATGTGTCTGAAACAAGACCAGTGGAATAATTTAATTGATGAGGAACCTTTAAGGGATGACACATTCCATAAACTACTGGTCCTCATCAAGGTGGGACCTTTAAGGGATGACATGTTCCATAAACTACTGGTATTGACTAAGGTAGGACCTTTAAGGGATGACACGTTCCATAAACTACTGGTCCTGACCAAGGTAGGACCTTTAAGGGATAACACGTTTCATAAGTTACTGGTCCTGACCAAGGTAGGACCTTTAAGGGATGACATGTTCCATAAACTACTGGTCCTGACCAAGGTAGGACCTTTAGGGGATGACACATTTCATAAACTACTGGTCCTGACCAAGGTGGGACCTTTAAGGGATGACACGTTCCATAAACTACTGGTCCTAAGCCAAGGTGGGACCTTTAAGGGATGACACGTTCCATAAACTACGGGTCCTGACCAAGGTGGGACCTTTAATAGATGACATGTTCCAAAAACTACTGGTCCTGACCAAGGTGGGATCTTTAAGGGATGACACGTTCCATAAACTACTGGTCCTGACCAAGGTGGGACCTTTAAGGGATGACACGTTCCATAAACTACGGGTCCTGACCAAGGTGGGACCTTTAATGGATGACACGTTCCATAAACTACTGGTCCTGACCAAGGTGGGAACTTTAAGGGATGACATGTTCCATAAACTACTGGTCCTGACCAAGGTGGGATCTTTAAGGGATGACACGTTCCATAAACTACTGGTCCTGACCAAGGTGGGACCTTTAAGGGATGACACGTTCCATAAACTACGGGTTCTGACCAAGGTGGGAGCTTTAATGGATGACACGTTCCATAAACTACTGGTCCTGACCAAGGTGGGAACTTTAAGGGATGACATGTTCCATAAACTACTGGTCCTGACCAAGGTGGGATCTTTAAGGGATGACACGTTCCATAAACTACTGGTCCTGACCAAGGTGGGACCTTTAAGGGATGACACGTTCCATAAACTACTGGTCCTGACCTAGGTGGGACCTTTAAGGGATAACACGTTCCATAAACTACTGGTCCTGACCAAGGTGGGACATTTAAGGGATGACACGTTCCATAAACTATGGGTCCTGACCAAGGTGGGATCTTTAAGGGATGACACGTTCCATAAACTACTGGTCCTGACCAAGGTGGGACCTTTAAGGGATGACACGTTCCATAAACTACGGGTCCTGACCAAGGTGGGACCTTTAAGGGATGACACGTTTCATAAACTACTGGTCCTCACCAAGGTAGGCACTTGACTGAGTCTGCATCAGTTCTGTGAGACACGTCTCCCACTCTGACTTCCTGCATGCCCTGCGCCACATGTGTAACATCACCGAGTCGAGAAGGTCTGAAAATTCTGCTATGTGACGGAGGTGGAGACAGATTCGACAAACTTCCTCCAGGGGGCAGTTGCTGTCTTGTTCTGTCACATGATCAGGCCACTGCTGCGACGGCCCGGACAACTCAAGTTGACTTGCTAGCTGTGCTGCCACCTGTCAGAATACATGAGAAACTAAACAGTGATCTTAGGTGTCGTCATCAGCTCACAGAGAAGTAAACACCACTCAACTGTTTTAATGGTCACCATTTTGATTTGTTGTTTTCATCCAAAAATGAAACAACTTGAGTCCATAGAAATAATGTGCCTACAAGCGGTACTTCCACCCAAAAGTGTAATGTTGGCACCTATGCATGCTGTGTCTTGTACAAGTTGCCTGACTGTTGGACACGGGATTCTGGCCTAGAGCCAGTCCTTTTACCCTACACCACATTGAGTCTATTACACACAACAGGATTCTGGCCTAGAGCCAGTCCTTTTACCCTACACCACATTGAGTCTATTACACACAACAGGATTCTGGCCTAGAGCCAGTCCTTTTACCCTACACCACATTGAGTCTATTACACACAACAGGATTCTGGCCTAGAGCCAGTCCTTTTACCCTACACCACATTGAGTCTATTACACACAACAGGATTCTGGCCTAGAGCCAGTCCTTTTACCCTACACCACATTGAGTCTATTACACACAACAGGGTTCTGGCCTAGAGCCAGTCCTTTTACCCTACACCACACTGAGTATATTACACACAACATGGTTCTGGCCTAGAGCCAGTCCTTTTACCCTACACCACACTGAGTCTATTACACACAACTGGATTCTGGCCTAGAGCCAGTCCTTTTGCTCAACACCACACTAAGTCTATTACACACAACAGCATGTCCTAACATACGAAAGGGCACACATTCTAGTCCAAAAACATTAGTTTAGTTTATATTTGCACAAGATATGATGCATCCAATGAGTAAAATCAATATTCATGTTACACTTTTTTAATGGGCTGAACATTACAATATTACCAAGGCTACTGTCTTTATTGTAAGCATTTTAGTAGTACAATATATGTGCACTGAGGCTTTACTGCACTGTGCATCCATTCTGTATTTTCTACTATTATGTAAAGTTGCATCTGAAAACCTAACATCAAGACAAAGTGAGGTGTTCATCTGCAACACGGGTTAAGTGCCAAAATCACAAACTGACTCAAGAATGGTTTTGTGCTGCCATCAATTTGATAGTGGCGGAGGTGTTTTGTGACAGAACACATCATACGCCACCTACTGACTGACTATGATTAAACTCGAAATGCACAAATTCGATATGAAAAAACATATAATACATTTTATAGATAAATTACCTCTTGCAGGCATTGCTCATTGAAGGCCTGTTGTGTGACGCCGGTGACATCTAGTGTAGCACTGGAGAACTCCTGCTGACTGTAGCACACAGAGCTCCTCAACTGGCCCTGAAAGACACAGTGCATTCACACATCAACAGGCCCTGAAAGATGCAGTGCATTCACACATCAACAGGCCCTGAAAGACACAGTGCATTCACACATCAACAGGCCCTGAAAGATGCAGTGCATTCACACAACAACTGGCCCTGAAAGACACAGTGCATTCACACAACAACTGGCCCTGAAAGACACAGTGCATTCACACATCAACAGGCCCTGAAAGATGCAGTGCATTCACATATCAACTGGCCCTGAAAGACACAGTGCATTCACACATCAACTGGCCCTGAAAGACACAGTGCATTCACACATCAACAGGCCCTGAAAGACACAGTGCATTCACACATCAACAGGCCCTGAAAGATGCAGTGCATTCACATATCAACTGGCCTTAGAAGACACAGTGCATTCACACATCGACTGGGCCTGAAAGACACAGTGTATTCACACAACAACTGGCCCTGAAAGACACAGTGTATTTACGCATCAACTGGCCCTGAAAGACACAGTGCATTCACACATCAACGGGCCCTGAAAGACACAGTGTATTCACACATCAACCGGCCATGAAAGACACAGTGCATTCACACATCAACGGGCCCTGAAAGACACAGTGCATTCACACATCAACTGGTCCCGAAAGACACAGTGCATTCACACATCAAAGGGGCTGAAAGACACAGTGCATTCACACATCAACTGGCCCTGAAAGGCACAGTGCATTCACACATCAACTAGCCCTGAATGACACAGTGCATTCACACATCAACTAGCCCTGAATGACACAGTGCATTCACACATCAACTGAGGCACTTATATACTACATGTTTAACTGCTATTTACAACCATCAGTTGATATCCTGGATAACTAAGGTTTTGACTGATAATAATTTGTTCCATTCATGTATTGTCCTCTGTGAGAACATGTACTTCCTCACAGGCCCTTAGCCAGAAATAAAATTCTGCCAGTCTTGAACATTCAAAAAGGTGTAACCTTTAACGCGCGAACGGCTTCCGTGGAAACCATTCGCGTCTATGATAGCCATTATTGAACCAACTGGTTGATATAACATATAACGACAGCCATTATTGGCCCATTTGGTGTTTGCACTGGCAAGCCAATGCAAACATATGTGAAATGACAGCCATTATTGACCGAATTAGGTTTTTTCCAAGTCCGATTTAGCCATTATTGGCCCAATCGAGTCTTACTAGCTGTGCAGCAAGGTTGGCGTTATCACCTGCACAGTAGTAAATAGAAGAAGAGCCAACACATGAAAGTTCATGAAAAAGTAACTTGAAACTTTATTTTAAATATATAAACATGGAAATAATGTTTGAAACATCTTAAGACTTTAAGTACATGCATGCACATGTCTAATAAGAACAAATATGATTACAATCACACCCAAAATCAAATGCATGACACTAAAATGTAAGCAGTACAACAAATAAAAATAGAAGCTATTGCACTGTATAATACAACTGGATTTAAAATTAATACATTGAAACATTACTTCTTTGATAAAACAGCAATCATCCTGATTCAGTATTACCTATTAGACAAAAAACTATATCAATTTACTAGGCTGAGCAAAGCCCTATCGTTCATGGTTTGCCGTTTGAGTTTTCTTTCAGCAATCGGGAAACTGCTGCCGATAGTAGGGCTTACCTGCCGATAGTAGGGCTTACCTGCCGATAGTAGGGCTTACATGCCAATTATGTATATGAATTGGAACCCAAATCAGATTCAGTTTCGAAGTCATCCGCAGTAGCGTTTCAGTTACTAGCGATAAGCACATCAACATTGTGGATCTCTACCAACGTAACAAAGGATGCTGACTTCGACCGTTCAGGAACAATCACAGGAATGCTGCTCTTATTCATGATTACAAAAAAGGCATTGATTGTGGAGAACTTAGCTACTAACGTTTGGTAGGTGTCATTTTAAACTCGCCTCACCACATCCGGGTCACGGGATTGTTTCTTCAAGTGAGAGCGCCAATGAGAAAACCCATAGAAACGCGTTTCCCAACCAATGACGTACACGATTACAATAAATAGAGATCAGCCGCAGTATCATTATTTTCATACGATGTCAATGTAAAAAATATAGTCTTATAGATCGGCGGTGTTCGCTATTCTGCCGCCGACAACATTCGTCGAATCACAACCGCATGCGCTTAGAGTCAATAAGACAGTTCAAACAATTTTATTATAAAAAATATCATCTTGTAAGAAAAAAACCTGTCTTTTCATTTTATTTTACCCATCGTCGTCAGACATTTGCCCTTCTTCAAGACAGGCAGACGGGTCCCTGGCTAAAGGCCTGCTTCCTGATATCCAATCTACACTGATAATTTGCTAATGTTACCTCATGTCCTTTAGTTCTACTATCCTTCTTCAGTAAGAACAAAATATTTCTATCAATATTTTCATATCCACTCAATATCTTAAACACTTTAACTTGATCTCCTCTTAATGTCCTTGTCTCTAGGGTTATCAAACCACTTTCTTTTAGGTGTTCTTAATAACTAAGGTCTCTCAGTTCTGGAATCATTTTAGTTGTTCTCCTCTGTATTCGTTCGAGCACGTAAATGAACACAATACAAGATACATTTCTCATGTACCCAATTACATATACAGTGCATATTTCTGAAAAATGGATGGTTGCTGTACCACGTAGGTGCCAACTCTTACAGTTTATTCAGAAGTCTTACTTTTCTTAAAGTTTACGGTCTTACTTTTGAACAAGGATTTTTGTATAATGGCACACATTACATGCTTGTAAAATAACATGCAAATAACAGATTATCAGTTGAAACACTTCTGAAGAGCAACTCTCACGAATATTTTACTGATCAGCTGTGTCAAAGTCTCACAGGACACAATAAATATATCACAATTTGCACGGCGAGCTCCGTTTGAGCATGCTCGGCAAACCAGCAGATGTAGCTAATCATATGGGTCCATTTATGATCTGACAGATTTGTTTGTAATGAACCACAATTTGTCAATTAACACTGCATTTGTGGAATTACACACAACTGCAGTTGCAACTGACCGATGGTGTACTGCAACATAAATGGCAATAACTGACCAGTGCCCACTGCTTGGCTCTGGTTTCAATGGCTGACCGCGGCTGAGAGACGAAGAAGAAGAGGACGCATTGCATTAGAACCTTGTAGCAAGTTTCATTGGTCAGTAGAAGGGGCAGTGAGCACAGTCGACCCAGCAACTGACCAATCTGGGGCAATGTCTGTAGGACATCCTCAACTGACCCCTGAAAGTAAATGACAGTATTTAGGCAGGTGATACACATATGTGGTACAACTTAACACAATGGGAATAGAAAATGATTCCATCTGAGCCAATATATTTGATTATTCTAAGTGGCTGATTATGTTATCCGTGTCGTGATTCTGTTAAGCTGTAGTCCACTGTAATTAGTTTGACATTTTAGGTCATAAATGTGGAATATAAATACGTTATTATATGTAAGTATTTATTTTAAAAAATATGCAGAGATTAGACTCTGTGTGACTACATTCCTTGAGGTAGAAAATCTCAGTATTGGTAGGTACATTACTAGTTTGACTGAACTGTTGAACACATTCCTTGTGGTAGAAAATCTGGAAAATATCAGTATTGGTAGGTACATTACTAGTTTGACTGAACTGTTGAACAGAAGTTAAACACCACTGGCAATAGATACGCAAACAGTTAATGCCCAAGAAAGTAGAACAGGCGAGCATCATTAGACTTTAGTAAAGTCTTTAAAACAAGAAAGAAAGGCTTGAAACGGGACGGAGAAAAAAACAAAATCATATAGATTTGATACGATGCAGTAGACTTAATGTAGTACTGCATACAGAATCAGATCTCTGTACATCTATACCTTTACTGAGGAACTGTACAACCAGACACCATAATAAAATAAAATAATATATTAAGTTTTTTAAATTCTCAACCACTTCAATTAATTTTTATCAATTCCAATTCACATATACTTATCAAGAATCAATTCTAATTCAATTCAATGTACTGACAAAAAGGATCAATTCAAATACAATTTAATTCATTTTTAATAAATTCAAATTCAATTCAAATTCAATTCATAAATTCACATCACTTAATTAACACTATACTACATAGTGGAAGATTGTAAATTACTAGCACTGTCCAGTGGCAGAATTATCATAAGTTAATACATGTATTACATATAAACCTCTATAGATAATATACCAACTTTGACATTAATACCTGATACAGCACAGTGCAAACACTGCCCAATTAAAATATATATATATATGTATGTATGTATGTATGTATGTATGTATGTATGTATGTATGTATGTATGTATGTATGTATGTATGTATGTATGTATGTATGTATGTATGTATGTATGTATGTATGTATGTATGTATGTATGTATGTATGTATGTATGTATGTATGTATGTATGTATGTATGTATGTATGTATGTATGTATGTATGTATGTATGTATGTATGTATGTATGTATGTATGTATGTATGTATGTATGTATGTATGTATGTATATATATATATATATATATATATATATATATATATATATATATGTATATATATATATATATATATATATATATACAGGCACACTCAAATCAACCACCAATCTTCAACACAATATTTTATAAATATTTCATTCTATTGATTTGTTCAAAAATAATACAAATAATATTAGATCCTAAAGTTCTATATGACTAAATGTTGTATTACATAAAACTGCAACCTTACACGTTTTTATTTGCATCTTATTCCAACTGTTCATATATCTGCCAACAGCCAGAGAGCAGTACACAAGCCACATGCAATGGCTCAGCCATTGTTAAACAACATGGGAAGATTTGTAGGCTGATAAGTTTATGGCTTCAGAAAATACCTGCTCAAGGATTAGCAGCCCAATTACCTCTTGTGTTGTGTTGCCCAGCAAAGAACATGTTTTTTTATCTCTGCAGTAGACCAATTATACATGTTTACTCAGAGCAGGTTCTACAACCTCTATTGACTTCAAAATAAGCTCATCATTTTAACTTTTAAGTGGAAGTAAATCTTATGAGTAACAAAATTGTAACATATTTTGTTTTTTATATGTGCAAATTTATATAGAACAATTACAGTTTTATACAAATTAATCAATTCATTCAATTCAACTCACATTGTGGACTTAATTCCAATTCAATCTATTTTGATTTTGATCAAATTAATTCAAATTCACACATTTTGTTATGAATTCCAATTCAAAACACAATTGACTCCAAGTCTGTTAAACGTCAACATACTTTCTATAAGCGACAATACAGCACCAAATAGCAGTGTTTAGGCGAGCTATCAAACTGACACACTACTTGCGCTTAAAATAGCAATTGCACACAATCTTACCAACTGAGTGAACTCAACTTGCAGTTGCTGGAGAAACGCAACAAGTTCTGTCAATGTGTGTTGCTGATCCACCAAACACTCCATGTCCTTGTTCTCCTGCCAGGACACGGCTCTGTGCAGCCACTCATCCACGTCTCTCGCATCCACAACCTGGCACTGTAAATATAAAACAAGTCAAAGAGTCAAGTCTTACTAAGTATTACAACCACTGTGAGCAATGTACCCTTACAACTGTACACCCCTAAGTATTACAACCACTGTGAGCAATGTACCCTTACAACTGTACACCCCTAAGTATTACAACCACTGTGAGCAATGTACCCTTACAACTGTACACCCCTAAGTATTACAACCACTGTGACCAATGTACCCTTACAACTGCACATCCCTAAGTATTACAACCACTGTCAGCAATGTACCCTTACAACTGTACACCCCTAAGTATTACAACCACTGTCAGCAATGTACCCTTACAACTGTACACCCCTAAGTATTACAACCACTGTGCACAATGTACCCTTACAACTGTACACCCCTAAGTATTACCACCACTGTGACCAGTGTACCCTTACAACTGTACACCCCTAAGTATTACAACCACTGTGACCAATGTACCCCTACAACTGTACACCCCTAAGTATTACCACCATTGTGACCAATGAACCCCTACAACTGTACACCCCTAAGTATTACCACCACTGTGACCAATGAACACCTACAACTGTACACCCCTAAGTATTACCACCACTGTGACCAATGAACACCTACAACTGTACACCCCTAAGTATTACCACCACTGTGACCAATGTACCCTCACAACTGTACACCCCTAAGTATTACCACCACTGTGACCAGTGCACCTTTACAACTGTACACCCCTAAGTATTACCACCACTGTGACCAATGAACCCCTACAACTGTACACCCCTAAGTATTACCACCACTGTGACCAATGAACCCCTACAACTGTACACCCCTAAGTATTACCACCACTGTGACCAATGAACACCTACAACTGTACACCCCTAAGTATTACCACCACTGTGACCAATGAACACCTACAACTGTACACCCCTAAGTATTACCACCACTGTGACCAATGAACCCCTACAACTGTACACCCCTAAGTATTACCACCACTGTGACCAATGAACACCTACAACTGTACACCCCTAAGTATTACCACCACTGTGACCAATGAACACCTACAACTGTACACCCCTAAGTATTACCACCACTGTGACCAATGAACACCTACAACTGTACACCCCTAAGTATTACCACCACTGTGACCAATGAACCCCTACAACTGTACACCCCTAAGTATTACCACCACTGTGACCAATGAACACCTACAACTGTACACCCCTAAGTATTACCACCACTGTGACCAATGAACACCTACAACTGTACACCCCTAAGTATTACCACCACTGTGACCAATGAACCCCTACAACTGTACACCCCTAAGTATTACCACCACTGTGACCAATGAACCCCTACAACTGTACACCCCTAAGTATTACCACCACTGTGACCAATGAACACCTACAACTGTACACCCCTAAGTATTACCACCACTGTGACCAATGAACACCTACAACTGTACACCCCTAAGTATTACCACCACTGTGACCAGTGCACCTTTACAACTGTACACCCCTAAGTATTACCACCACTGTGACCAGTGCACCTTTACAACTGTACACCCCTAAGTATTACAACCACTGTGACCAATGTACCCTTACAACTGTACACCCCTAAGTATTACCATTATTTTGGGATAAATTATTAAAAGTTCGTCCGTAAACTGAAAGTGATTTTAAAGCATTAGCTTTCATCATAAAAATAACTGTAAATATAAAATGACAAAAATGTAATATAAAGATACAGTACCAGTAAAAAGTCATTGGACCATTTTGTATTTCAGGCATATTATCTAAGTGAGCATCAGAAATGATTGAAATTGTCAACGTACTGGGTACCGTTATGTTGTAAATATGCCTTAGATAAGGAATGTTGTTTAAAAAATATATTACAGGATTAGTCAGTTGTTAATTAATTAAAACATAATTAAAAATTAATCAAATATAAATTCAATGACTGGCTAAAATCAACATACTACTACAGCATTAGCAGGATTAAAATTTAAAATTGTTTTGAATGCATTGTATGTGGAAATAATATATAATACAGTATATAAAGCAAATTGTCTGTTTGGTTTTTGTTGTGTGTGACCATTTGTGGGCCGATCCAGATGAAACTGCGTAAGGTGACCTAATGGGCCCTTCTGACAGACATGGGGGGTAGATGTGGAACCATCCACATGGGCCCCGGGGATGGGGGTAAAAATTTGAAAAAGACTAGTGGAAGTTGCAACTGTAGAATTATATTGTTTTCTATGTCATATATATCCTTAAAACGACAGTGCAAATAAAATTACGGGTAACCAGTTACACTTGGGCATGGCCAACTTCGTAACAACAAAAAGTGAACTCAGGCTCTCGCGAGAGTGACAAATCACATTCACAGAGTCTGGAAACACAAGGCAAGCCTATCCTATATGGACAGTCAACATCACACCCTCAACAGTGGCACTACCGAACATATCACCACTCATGACCACTGCCACAACTTGATTATAAACTCAAAACAAACAGTGGACTGGTATCCATGAACAAGTGGTTGGCTCGGCAACGCAACTGTTGTTTGCTTAAGACTAAGTCTTCAACAAAAAAACAAATCGTAAACGACAGTCGCGTTTCCCAGCCAACCACTTGTTCATGAAACCTTCACCCCTTGACTGGGACGGTCATAGGGAGCCCAGATGTTTTGATGTCATAGGGAGCCCTGATGTTTTGATGTCGTAGGGAGCCCTGATGTTTTGATGTCATAGGGAGCCCTGATGTTTTGATGTCGTAGGGAGCCCTGATGTTTTGATGTCGTAGGGAGCCCTGATGTTTTGGTGTCATAGGCAGCCCTGATGTTCTTGACTTGGGACAGTCGTAGAGGTAGGGAAGCCAATATCACACAGTCATTGCCAGCATTGTCTGTCCTCTGCTGTGTATGGTAGAGTTGGTAGGTTTTGATGTGTCCATTCCTTTGTTGTCTAGCCAGTTTTTTCTCTGGCAGCCCTATCTTCTCTTGCCCTCCAGGGTGCCTTGCAGGAAGGTTTTTGCAATGGTGTTGTGTCTAGTGATGTGGCCAAACCAAGACAGCATGCATTGTTTTACTTTTGCCAACAAGATTTAACAATATTGCCAGCACTCATTGTAACTCCTAAGTCCTTTTCTTTTACAGTAGTACCCAGAACAGTATCTCCCATTTTATAGTTTACATCAAAGTTCCCATGTCCTGTATGTAGGCATTTACATTTCCCAAAATTTAATAACATCTGCTTTTTCTCAGACTATTTAACTAATTTGTCTATATTGTTTTGTCAATGCTGTTTATCACCATTAGTGTTAACCTTTCTAAACACTTTTGTGTCATCCACAAATTTCATTACGTTGCTTATTATATTATCGTCCAAGTTATTGATGTATATTAAGAATACTAAAGGAGCTAATACTGATCCTTATGCTACCCCACTCAAAACTCATTTCCAGTTTGAAACCTCCCCATCTACTACAATACGCTGTCCTCTGTCAGTCTATCCAGTTGATTATGCCATCCCCGATACCATGGGCTTTTAATTTAAGTAGTATTCTTTGATGTGGCATTTTATCAAGCTTTCTGAAAATCTAATTATATAATATCTATACTGGTGATCCCTCGTCTATACACTTAGTGATTTCTTCAAGAAAACATAACATATTTGTTAAGCATGACCTCGCTTTTAGGAATCCATGTTGAGATGGATTTAATAACTTATACATAACAAGGTCCACCACATGGTCTTTGATTTACCTTTCTAATAATTTACAAATCACTGATGTTAAACTCACTGGTTTGTAATTCTCTTACTTATTCCTCGAACCCTTTTTAAATAATGGCATGATGTTTGCTTCTTTCTATCAAAAGGAACCACTCCCTCTTGTAATGACTAGATGAACACCCTTGCAAGTGGTATACTAATTTTCCTACTGTTTCCATTAATAGTTTTGGAGGAATTCCATCCACTCCAGGTGATTTATTGTCATTCATTGCCTTTATTTTCTTAGCTACCATTTCTAGAGTTACAATTAACTGCCCTAAATAGTCTGATTTAGCCTCCTCCTAAAATTTAGCATCTGGAACTGGTAATGAACTAATATCCTTTCTGGTAAACACTGAACTGAAGTATCCATTTAGGTCTTCTGCCATTAAAAAACCTTGTGATACTATATTTCCAGCACTGTCTTCCATTGGTCTAACCTTGTCTCGTACGTTTTGTTTACTCCTGATATATGCATGTAATTTTTTATGTTACATGCTAATTTTTGCTCATAGCTTCTTTTAGATTGTCTAATTTCATTAGTAGCTGCATTAAGTGCATCTTTGTAATTTGTATAGTCTTCATCCTTTCTGGAACGTCTATAAGCCCTACACATAGTTTGCTTGTACGCTATTTTTCTAATAGCTTCTTTTGACAAGTTTTTCTTTCCAGACCGTTTTCCTTGTTTTTTCAAAGGAACAAATTTATCAACAATACTCTCAATTACATATTTTAGAATGTTCCAACATACAATTGCGGTCTTATTCATCAGCATGTTATTCCAATCTAGCTTTGCTAAGTATTTTCTCATATCTTTATATTTGGAAGTTTCTCCTGTATTTTTTTTTACTTTCTGATTTTACTTTCATGTCAATAAGTATTTGATTATGATCAATTACCCAGTGGCTTGTGTTTTAACATTGTCTACTAATTCATTTTGTGAAGACAAAACTAAATATAATACATTCTCTCCCCTGGTTGGTTCTAGCACGTGTTGAGTAAGGAAGTTAAAATTAAATTAAAATCTTCAATTATGATACATTCCCCTTTACTCACTTCCTTTATAGCATTTTGTATTTTTCTGTTATCCTCTTCGTTTATTTTTGGACTTTGGTAAACTAATCCAATAGTTAATGTTGAATTTCCTGTAACTATTTTGCACCAAACGGCTTCATCCCAATTTGCCTCACTTTCTAATTTTATTTTGTTATCCTGAATAGATTCTTTAATATATAAAATGACTCCGACTCCCCTCCCCCTCTTCCTATTCGATTTCTCCTAAACATTACGTAATTCAGCATATGATGTCTTTGTTGGCACATGATTTGGTTATACCAATTGTGTGAGGGTTAATATCTTCTAACATAACGTTTAATCTGTTTTTCTTATTTACTATGCTCCATGCATTTAAACATACGCATTCGTAACCAGCTTCAGAGATGTTTTCAGACATTTTGTCACTGGTTTGTGTGTATTAGTGGCCTCTTGTCCTGCTTCAGGCACCTCTAAGTAACCCCCCACCACGCTTCTAGTTTAAACAATGTTTGCTACCAAAAATATTTGTTACGCTTCCCATGCCACTGTCAACTGCTGCTGATAGTTCATCAGCAAACACTGCTGCTCCCATATCACAAAGATGAAGCCCATCTCTCATGTACATATCAGCCCTCCCAACAAAACATCCCCACAAATCCAACTTCCTCTTCCCTACATAGCTGCTGAACTAACGTGTTAATTGCCATCCTCCGGCAATTTTGATATCCCTGTCCCCTGCGTCCCATTACCGGTAGAATCCCTGACATAATTACCTGCTCAACCCTTGTCTGCTTAGCTCTTATAACTAACTACCTGTATTTCCTAACCATGGCAATTGTACCCTCCCTCTCTGCGATGTTGTTTCCTATGTGTACTAAGATAGAACCTTATTTTCCTGGACCCACAATTTTTTCCACACTCTCTTTGACCTCTATTTTGCCCCTGGAAAGCAAACCACCATGTCATTTCCCTTGTTTCGCACTCTATCAGTTGTCCTGACTATGGAATCCCCCACAAACACTCTCGCTCTCCTCCTCACCCCCTCTGTCACTACCTCAAAGTAGCTCTTGCGTTGGATCCCTTCTGTAAGTTCTGTTGCATTCTGTCCCTTGCATCTCATCTCAATCTTATCTTAGTGGAACAAAGGCTGTTGCTTTCCAGCAAGGGTGTCTACTTGTTGCCTCACTTATTCATTTGTCTTGTGTTCAATGTACCAAATGTGGAGGAGACTCCTGAGGCATTTCTTTTCAAATGTTTGTACACATCTCTCTGTCTCTGCTGTCAGAGTGACAGAGTCCAGCTCTCACATCCATAGAGGATGGATACAGCGAGTGCTCTGCAGAGTTTAAGCTTGGTTTTGAAGCTGATGTCTCTGCTCTTCCAGATGTTGTTAAGTCTTCACATAGCATGCAGACATGACCACTGCAATCCTTATTTTGATTTCATTTGTTGAGGTGCCATCTCTGCATAAGGTGGACCCAAGTTATTTGACAGAGTCTACTTCCTCAAGGACCGTTCATCATGATGTTAGTGGGGGTGTTCTGGTTGGTACTGTTGACTTTTCTCTGAGCTGACTTCCATCCCACAAGCTCTTGCCTTTTTTCCAGTGTGGTAGTGAGGTCTTGAAGTTCATTCTCGCTGCCTCCCAGCAGGTCAATATCATCTTCAAAACGAAGATTACAAATTGGCCTTCCACCAATAGATATGGTGGTGTTGAAGTCTTGGAGGGTCTCCTGTAAGATGTTCTCGAGGAATATGTTGAAGAGAACAGGCGAGAGTGGGCACCCCTGGCGAACTCCTACGGTTGTCCTGAAATTAAAAAAATTCTCCAAGTTGATTATTTAGTAGGACAGCACTGTTTGAGTTGGCATATAGTGCTTGTTTGACTTGTATCAGAACTTCATCGAAGTTGCAGTTTCTCATGACTTGCCATAAGCCTTCGTTCGTACCAGATATGATCAGATGCCTTCTTAAAGTCAATTAAATTGTGGATCTGGTCTTTTTGGTGAAGCAGGTGTTTTTCTATGATCTTACATTGAAATTCTGCTCATTGGTTCTTTTCCTGGCCCTAAATCCAGCTTGTTCTTCCAGTATTTTGTCTGCTTTTCCTTTGAGTCTGTTTAAGATAACTCATAGCACGATCTTGCTTCGGTGACTGATGAGGCTGATCGATTTATATTTTTTTGCATAATCTTAGATTTCCCTTTTTGGGGGATGGAATATGATTATGGATTGAGTCCATAAATGTTCATGAATACCACTCCGCAACTATAATCAAGTTGTGGCAGTGGTCATGCATGAGTGGTGATAATACTCTCACTGGCTTCAGGCTCAGTCTCAGAGGGTGATAAATGAATGGAACAGATGGTATAACTGTTGGAATATCGATAAGCGAATGACTTCCTTGTCCACTTGATATCTGGAACGTGTAGGGGCCTGTAGTAGTTTGGGATGGCCATCTTGTTAAAAAAAGTTGTTAAACTGGGTCTGTGACTCTGTCTGTGGCTGTGCACATGACTGCGTAAGAATAAAGTTAAAAAACGAACGTTATTGTGTTTCTACATACACATTTTCAATGCAACCACTCACTATTTTCAATGCAAACACTCACTATACCTGGCGAATAAACAAGACCACGCTGAAAAGGATTCAGACATTTGTCAACCATTGCCTGAGAAGAATTCTGCAAATACACTGGATGGACAGGGTGAGCAACAAAGACCTCTGGGATAGAACACACCAAGCCCAAATAGAGATAGAGATCCTAAAGAGGAGATGGGGATGGCTTGGCCACACCTTGAGAAAGCCAAGCACCAACATAACCAGACAAGTCCTGATGTGGAACCCCCAAGGCAAGAGAAAGAGGGGAAGACCAAAAAACACCTGGCGGCGTGACCTCGAGGCAGACATCAAGCAAACAGGGAATGGCTGGCAACAACTGGAGAGGATTGCCCAAGACAGGAGCTGAGGAGGCGCCGGAGAAATGTTGTGGATGGCCTATGCTCCAGGAGGAGTTAAGGGCCTAAGTAAGTAAGTACTCACTATACCCATCAATTATTTTGTCGTACAACTACTTACCATTTTGTATAATGACATATTTACACATTTTTATTCCCCACGGCACAAGTTAAGGAAAACGAATTACTTTTTCCATCTATCGGATAATACAAACACTATTATTAGTTTCAGATAATGCTGGCAGATGGCAGCTAAATCTATGCAGAACATTAATTAATTAAATAAAGGACACGACATTTTAGGCATACAAGTGAAGAAATGAAACCCCGTAGTCAAATAATCAATCATAAATTATAAACCGCATTTAAATTAAAAGAACTGAGAGTACAAACAAAGACTGACATCCCCGGAAAGGGTGCATGTCAGAGCACATAATTTATATTAATACGCGTTATTGACATACGTAAACACATACATAAAAAAACATATAGCCACAACTGTATGTCACTTTCTGTAGATAGCACACAATCTGTAGATAGCACACAAACTCGTATAGTAGATTGACATTTCCTAGTCAGTTGACTATTTTATTTGTGTTTCTTTTGCGGATTATGTTTCGTCGCGGCTTAATACGGATGCAACACCGTATGTTTTTATTTCGACATGACAGCTGAGGCGAGACGGTAAAATGATTCGTCTGTGTTTCCTTTTAGATGCGACGCATATGGTCATCAGCATTTCCGCGTAAAGTTATAATGGAATAAACCATCAAGTATGGGGAACTGTTTGAAACAGCCAAGTGCGGACGATATTTCACTTCTACGGGGTAATGACAGTCAAGCTGATGGAAGTGACTCGTCTTTACTTGGTCCACCTCCACCTTACCAGGTGACATATCATGATTTTACGTATTCATACTGACTACTTCTTTGTCTGAACTCTACATCTGCTAATTGTGTTTAAATTAATTTCTTAGTTAAACGTGTGCGCCAGATGTGTCAGTGTGACACAATGACGTTGCATGTAAATACATCATCGCGTGTCATCGCTGTGTGGCATTGTCATTGATGACGCATTGACGTGAAAACATGGCAGCACGTCAATAGAGCAGATATACGGCTATATCTTTGTTGTCACAAATATTCTTTGATTTTACCTTTTGTGATATAAGCTAATGTACAGACACAATACAGTATCCCCCATGCTACATTTAACCATGGTGCACACAATCAAAGACAAAGCATGCATGTGGATATGACATCTTTCTTTGTTTGTTTCCATTTCACTAGATTATTAGGAATAATGTTATTACACATTGACAGCTACATGGTGACATAGCTTTGTATCAACGTCAGGATTCACATTTACAGAGACATTTACTTGTGTAGCTATGTTTATAACAGAGTGCGATCTAAGAATATGCATGCATGGTCCCTTTGTCTTGAGGCTGTACAACTACTGATGTAAGTGTCATGCTAACTGAAGTCATGTTGATCCTGTGAACAGTGTCTATTAACGTTGTATTTCAGTTGTATGTTCTGACTGGAAATATACAATTGAAAAACAACATTAACATACAATGATATATATCTATATACACACACACACACACACACACACACACACACACACACACACACACACACACACACACACACACACACACACACACACACACACACACACACACACACACACACACACACACACACACACACACACACACACACACACACACACACACACACACACACACACACACACACACACACACACACACACACACACACACACACACACACACACACACACACACACACACACACACACACACACACACACACACACACACACACACACACACACACACACACACACACACACACACACACACACACACACACACACACACACACACACACACACACACACACACACACACACACACACACACACACACACACACACACACACACACACACACACACACACACACACACACACACACACACACACACACACACACACACACACACACACACACACACACACACACACACACACACACACACACACACACACACACACACACACACACACACACACACACACACACACACACACACACACACACACACACACACACACACACACACACACACACACACACACACACACACACACACACACACACACACACACACACACACACACACACACACACACACACACACACACACACACACACACACACACACACACACACACACACACACACACACACACACACACACACACACACACACACACACACACACACACACACACACACACACACACACACACACACACACACACACACACACACACACACACACACACACACACACACACACACACACACACACACACACACACACACACACACACACACACACACACACACACACACACACACACACACACACACACACACACACACACACACACACACACACACACACACACACACACACACACACACACACACACACACACACACACACACACACACACACACACACACACACACACACACACACACACACACACACACACACACACACACACACACACACACACACACACACACACACACACACACACACACACACACACACACACACACACACACACACACACACACACACACACACACACACACACACACACACACACACACACACACACACACACACACACACACACACACACACACACACACACACACACACACACACACACACACACACACACACACACACACACACACACACACACACACACACACACACACACACACACACACACACACACACACACACACACACACACACACACACACACATTGTTATTAATGTTATGGTTAACAATGAGACAAAGGCAGGGGATATATAACACCATTATGGTTCCGAAGTGCAGACAATGCTGGATTTGTGATGTAAACAGATAACATCATTACATTTTAATACACAGTACTTATTGACATGTTTTAGCTATGAAATATCATTTCATTTTGACCATTTTATTGTGGATATATTGACAAAGATATTTAAGCAGGCATTAATTTACACAACCAGGTGATAGTCAAATAAATTGTAATAGAAAGGATACATGACTATTTATAAGACCAATTTGCCAATGTCTTCAGTCATGTTGTCACTGTGATTGCAGTCCATGTCATTGTTTGCCAATGTCTTCAGTCATGTTGTCACTGTGATTGCAGTCCATGTCATTGTTTGCCAATGTCTTCAGTCATGTTGTCACTGTGATTGCAGTCCATGTCATTGTTTGCCAATGTCTTCAGTCATATTGTCACTGTGCTTGCAGTCCATGTCATTGTTTGCCGATGTCTTCAGTCATATTGTCACTGTGCTTGCTATCCATGTTACTGACAGATCTTTTCCAGTCACATTATACATTGACAATTATACATTTATGAAATGTTTAACATGTTGTTGACTTCACCTGTGGAGCACCACAATAGACAAGTTCCACCTGGTGTGGATCTACATGAATTACATATTACTGTCCTTTGGCTTAGCCACCACAGGCATAGCAGTCACACTCCTACATACAGTAGTCTAGGTGGTCAACAGAATGACTCATGTCACAGTTAATGAGAGTTGCTTGTGTGTGTTGCTACTTACTGGATTCACAGTTACAGAAACACATTGTAATATTATAGTTATTGTGTCACTGTATATTGTTATTTTACTTGTTCAGGTTTATAGTTTATACAAATAATATTAAATTGCTGTGTGGGTGTGTTTGTGCATGCACAATCACCCACATATGCACACGCTTATGAGCTGCCACTATGTTACCACACCCACACACAAGCTTATGTGCTACCACTGTGTTACCACACTCAAACAAGCTTATGTGCTACCATTATGTTACCATACCCACACACACGCTTATGTGCTACCATTATGTTACCACACACATGCTTATGTGCTACCATTATGTTACCACACACACACACATGCTTATGTGCTACCATTATGTTACCACACACACACTTATGTGTTACCATTATGTTACCACACCCACACAGACACTTATGTGTTACCATTATGTTACCACACCCATACACATGCTTATGTGCTACCATTATGTTACCGCACCCACACAGACGCTTATGTGTTACCATTATGTTTCCACACCCACACACATGCTTATGTGCTACCATTATGTTACAACACCCACACACATGCTTATGTGCTACCATTATGTTACCACACCCATACACGTGCTTATGTGCTACCATTATGTTACCACATCCACACACATGCTGATGTGTTACCATTATGTTACCACACCCACACACATGCTTATGTGCTACCATTATGTTACCACACCCATACACATGCTTATGTGCTACCATTATGTTTCCACACCCACACACATGCTTATGTGCTACCATTATGTCACCACACCCACACACATGCTTATGTGCTACCATTATGATACCACACAAACACACACACGCTTATGTGCTACCATTATGTTACCACACCCACGCTTATGTGCTACCATTATGTTACCACACCCACACCCATGTTTATGTTCTACCATTATGATACCACACTGTCCACACACACACCCTTATGTGCTACCATTAAAGTACCATACACAGACCAGTATCATATCTATTTTTAGTAAGTATATATTTATAACTATATAAACTATATTTGAAGTCAGCCAAATGAAGTAACAATATAATGTGGACCAACAATAATGGCAACAATAATAATGTTACAATTTGTTGAAATGTGTGTGCACATTTACGTACATTATAAAGTTATGTTGATCCGTTCATTTGTTTCCTGAGTTTAATGCAAATCTGAACTCAGAATATATCACTATTTGGTTGAAACTAAGTTAACTAACTTACTTATATATCTGTGAATTTTGTTCCCAGGTGACTGGTCCCATGTACCACCCTACCCCCAACATTAGTCGCCCTGTTGCCCAACTGACGGAGGAGGAACAAGTGAAGATCGCCAAGCGCATCGGCCTCATCAACCAGCTGCCAACAGGGGTGTTTGACGGCACAAGAAAGGCAAAGGAGTCAGTTATCTTGTCCTCTTTTGTCTCACTCTTCTTTTTTATTCACTAATAATATGAAAATTTTAACTGTTAAAATAAAGAATATCTCATTGGCATGTTTTATTCAATATTTGATCCATCTGCACATAGTGTATTTGAATTTAACATTGTGCATGTGACATTTTGATAACATTTTAAAAATAGAGCACATTTGTATTTGAAAATGCAACATGTTTATATTTGATCACATCCCCAAAGGTGTAATTGATCCCGACAATGGCCTTTACTAAAGCATTATGTTCTGTCTGTATGAGACGGAATGTTGTACTGTCTCGGGGGATATCACTGTGAATGTCTACACTCTTTAGTGCACATTTCTTTGGTCTGAGCAGTTGTGCACTAGTGTAGTTGTGTGTGATGAACCGCTGCATACTCCAAACCAATTAATTAAGTATTTTCCGTCGTGTAATGAATAATTTATACTATAGTACCGCGTGAACATGCGTACAGTTGATTTAGAATGCACCTTGTCCTTGCATGCACTCTGATGCATGTTCACTGGGTCGTTCGTTTATTGTGCTACTAATACTAGGATGATTAAAATAGTGAATTATAGTATTTTTACGTGAGTAAAATCATGTGCAAGATGGTGGGCAGGACGGGGCTAGCACCATAGACTCGAAGCTTGAGGACAACACTATATTGCTATATATCTGGATTTTACAGAAACTTATTTTATGGGCGTATTAGATGTCACTCATTGATGCTGAATGCATCATAATAATAAGTAGAATTGGGGCGGATGGAAAAAACACCCTCACTTGTGTACGAGGTGAAACACTGAATAAAATTATAGTTATGGGCTACGCATAATATATGTTTACACTGCATGCTCGTTCTTGTACGGAATAAATAAAATACCAATTCATAAACTTCTAATCAGGCTTGTTAACAAATACAAATGCATTTGAATACTGAGCATTTGAATGTGCTTTCAAATACCTCCATAAAATAGTAAATGCATTTGCATTTGAATGCTTACCTTAAACATTTCCATTTGAATGCCACCCACAAATGTTTGATTTAGCAGCCAAATGCGCAAACAAATGCATGCGTAATTCTTTGAATAATGATTATTGTTAGATTCACTTTCACAAGTTCACAACTTGTCATTGGAAAAATGGCTTTGTAGTGAGCAGTACCCTCAGCAGATTACGAAATCATTGTCTGACCTGTGAATCCACTTTCACAAGGTACTCTTTTGAAAAAGTTCTCTGTAAGTCAATGCCTGAGTTGTTATTCATACAACATGAAAGACCAACTGGTCTATAGGTTGATGGCTTCAGAGATTACTTGTTCATTGAAACAAATCAAACAATGCAGACAAATGACTCCCCTGTGTTGTGTTGGCACTGTTGGGTGGGTTGGAGTGGAAGCTCATTGGGGGAGTAAACATTAGCAATGCCAGCCCTGAATATTTACAGCCAGAGAGAGTGATTAATGGTAGCTGTAATTATCCACCAGGTTATCTTCCCAGTGACCCCACCAGTGGACAGTCTATTGTCTTGGGTTCCCCTTCCATTCTGGCCTACCTGAAGGATTAGCCTTTCATTCCCTGCCATGGTTCCCAGTAAACTGTCAATTGTCTATTCCTCCCTCCCATTTCCACCACCTCTGCAGGCCTGGAACTGGGTGACTCAGTGTACGACTACATAAATGTTCATGTAGTGGGACTGGTATGTAGTGGGACTTGGTGGTTACAATAATGAACTACTGTATTTATTAAATAAATTAATACTTTGTTTTTTTCTCCAAATAAAACTATTTTTTTATAAAACCAAAACATTTGAAATTAATTCAAATCCATTTGCAAATGTGACCCCAAAACATTTGCATTTGAATGTGACCCCAAAACATTTGCATTTGCATGTGTTCCTTGAAAATGGCATTTGCATTTGCATTTGATTCAAGTGAAATATTTGCATTCAAATGCGTTGACATGCATTTGTTAACAAGCCTGCTTCTCATGAGGGAGATGCTTTCTTAACTAGACTCATGGTTTAGATAAACATCACACATACTAGATTTAAAGTATTATGGAATTTTTATATCATGTGTAAAAAGATGATAAAAATTAATCTATGAAATACAGCTACTCGGTGTACAGGGATATAATGCACCTAACAGGTAACATCGCTGCAATATATTCATGATACAGTGATACTCTATCTAGAGTAAATATAGTAACTGCCAGTGTCAGTTGATAAGCTAGTCGTGATTACTGACTCTGACATGGTACCATTGTCTGTCTCCCTCACTAAACCCTTCAGTCTCACTGCTTTCCGTTTCATAGGAACCATCAAACCCAACATGTTTGATATTTAAGACTTTGTTTAATAACATTTTACATGTCATTCAGCATCACAGCAAATAAAATAAAACATGCCCTTGACTCTACAGTGTTGTTACAGCACTCACAGATTTTTAATATGTCATTAATGTTTGTTTATCTCCCTACAATAATGTTTGTTTATCTCCCTACAATAATGTTTGTTTATCTCCCTACAATAATGTTTGTTTATCTCCCTACAATAATGTTTGTTTATCTCCCTACAATAATGTTTGTTTATCTCCCTACAATAATGTTTGTTTATCTCCCTACAATAATGTTTGTTTATCTCCCTACAATAATGTACGCAATATGAAGAACTGTTGGTTTGACTAGTAATCCAACCACCATTTTCCATTGGATATTATTCTAATCACTGTACATAGACTAATCAGTATTTTCCATGATGTGCTTTAAATAGCATTATGCCACTTTAAGTTATAATGTTTCACACTAGGTTATGTTTGTGGTGCAAATTAGCCATTTTAAAGCCCGTAATGTTAAATAACAGACCTCCCAATGTGTTGGGAAAAAACACTGTTTTTTTTTTATTTTTCAAACAGAGCTCCCACTGTTGTTGTTGTTGTGTTGGTTTTAAAATTGTTTTCATAGATCTTAAAATCAAAAACCTGAAAATCACTTCACATGATAATGTTCCTTTTTCTCGGGTGGTCTTGTGTAGAAACAGGTCAGAGTTCTTGTGTAATTTGGGTAAAAGAGATTCATTAAGTGGTGCTAAGTCCAAAAATACACTTTTTCCTCGTGAACTTGGGGGCAGATCTCCCACTATTTTGCTTATCCAACTTGGAAAATCTGAAATAACTATTTACAAAATTCTGACTACAAGTCAGTCTTCAGCCCAGTCAAAATCATTATATCCACATTGAAAGCGTAAACATAAACTTTTCAAGTGTGTTCAAAGTGCTCAACCTCAGTGGCACAATGGTCGCGCCCTGCTGTGGATATATATGCTTTATAGTTTCACCTGGCGAGTAAGCTGGACACTATATTGCTCTTTTAAATAGAGCATTGGATTATTTTGAAATGGCGACTATGTGGACATCTGTTTGACGTGTGTGTTCTCGTTTGTAGATGTGTCATCTGTATGGGCGAGTTCATGGTCGGTGACACCGTGCGCTACCTGCCGTGCATGCACACGTACCACCGGGAGTGCATTGACGACTGGCTGATGCGGGCCTTCACGTGTCCGTCCTGCATGGAACCAGTCGACGCCGCCCTGCTCTCCACTTACAACTCCTTATGACGACCCGTACGTCCGCCTGGCTGCGGTCCTCTTACGACAGGATTGTCGTGACTGTCACAGCTGCCTCGCCAGCAGAAGGCACGAGATGTAGCAAGACGACCGAAGGAAGAAGACTGGATAATAAACGGGCTGCTAGCGAGTATTGGTTGGACAGACGGTGATGCTGTGGATAGGTCATTGGTTGCAGCAGTGGACATCGTTGCACGTGACTGTCTGTCAGTGATTTTACATGTGCGTGAATGTGTGCCTGTGTAACCCTAGACTGTGTGTCAGCCGGTGCTGGTGCACATGACAGAAATGTGGTCATCGCTGTGCGATTAGCGAATGTGGTGTTGTGTGTGTTCAAACCTGGTACATATATGCATACTGTACAATGAAGTACACATCTCACAAACATACTGCAGCATACAGCAAACTAAATCTCATGCTGGAGTTCGATGTATCATATCGACTCTTGTTTGTCATGAATACATGAAATGATCTTGAAATGCAACGATGTTGATGTTGGAAGTGATTGTGTTCACTGCTGTTCTGCCATCCTGCTATGCTAAACTGTTGATGACAGAAGGTTCAACTAGAATGAGAATGCAAATACTTGAAGAATGCTCCATATTAAGTGTTATTTCTTTTCAGGTTCCGACAGACAGTGTATTCGTCTGATACACCACAGTTAATGTATCGCCTGATACACAGTAGTTAGTGTATTGTATGATACACCGCAGTTAGCAGGTCCTTTAACATGTAGCTTGGTAACCCTGCGGATGTTTTATCACTTCATTTCTACCAATGACTGTTTGCCTAGTCTCGCAGACATCTATCATGCTGGAAGTGAACTGCAGATGTTTGGTTAAAAGTCATTCAGTGGGAAGTCAGAGATATATAACTGACAAGTGATTATATGCATATACTCGTGATGTGATGTCAATCAATGGCAATGGTGGATCCATTTGGAAATATCTTGGATATATCAGTATTTTGAAATAGCGGAAGTATGAATCACACGTTCATTTACGGCAGTTGATAATGTATTATTTTTACTGTATACGTAATTACGTATAGTGTGCTATGAACAAATAATTTTGCGAATTTTAATGTTAAACTGTTGACATGTTTCGAACTATTCATAATACACATTTTGCTGTGTTCTAAATTGAATTAAATCATGCGTGTATGGGTCGGTCATTGCCACAGCTGCAGTTTTGCAGAGTAGCTGATAGCTCATAGTCATGGAATCGTTTACTTTGTCTATATTAATTATTATTTGGAAACTTTGGAAATGTATATGCAGGATGTTGTGTTTTAGTAAAGGAACTATTTATTAAGCTATGTCGTGTTATTGCGGTTATTCTATGTCATGACAGATTCCATATGTCAACCAATCTAACCCTCTATTTGAGTGAATATATTTTTAAACTTACAAAAGACGGATATAACTTTAAGACGAAATTTGACTAACATTCCAGGTGACACTTGTCCCGTGTTTGGAAACACATTCATGTTGACAAGTGACACACACATGTAAGAAACCACCAGTCATACAAGTGGTCATTCGCTATGTACAGTGCAAGCCACTTGTGAAATGTTGGTCGTTACCTCAATATATCCCCAACAATTGAGAGTACATCATTCGCTTTCTTAATCGCAAGTTACTTCCAATACCTTGCTCTAGGCCTCACAGCATCACTTAGTTACTTATTATTTTCGAAAAAGAATTGTACATTTTTAGTGATTTTAATCTTCAGTTGGATAAATGTACCGCAGTAACCATTACCTTTGATTATATGGCTTATCGGACCACCACAACTAGAACACTAGTACAGTCAAAACATAACATGTCCTATAGATCTATACACAAGATTGACACTGATACCTTCAAGACAGATATTCTTAAATCCGACCTTATCAGAGATCCACAGGGACAACTGTCCGACTTGTGCAAACAATACTATCATGTACTCAAGGCTTTATTTAATAAACGCGCCCAGATAACCACCAAATCTGTGTCACAAAAACCACCGTCTCCGTGGATGACTTCTGAAATTTTACAATCTAACAGGCGTCGTTTTCTTGAACGAGTGGCACAAATCACGCTCCACTTTGGATGGGTCACGTTATTCAAAACAGTGTCACTGCTGCAACACACAAATGGCTAAAGTCAATTCAGTTTATTATACGAATAATTATTATGGTCTCAACAACACTGAAAATCCACGTCAGCTATGGAATTGCAATAAAAAAAATTACATAGAGTGCCTGCTCCGACTCTACTTAGTCATGTCTCAATCAAGTCTTTATGTGACTCGTTCTCCAGTCATTTCAAGAACAAGGTCAATCAGATAAATCATATTTTAAATCCTGTACAAGTGGACTCTCCGCAAGTAAATTCTCTACTTGCTTCTTTTTCACCTGCCACAGTTGATAAAGTAAGGAAAATAATCATGTCTGAGAGTTTTTCTTGATACATTACTTTACCCAATAACAAATATTATAAATGCATCACTGTTTCCTGATGATTTCAAGCAAGCACAAGTCAACCCACATCTTATGAAGTAAATTTTGCCTAAAGAAAACCTAAACAGTTATACTGTTTCTAATCTAAGATTTATTTCCAAGGTACTGGGAAAAGTTGTAACAAACCGTCTAAGGTCTCACATTGAGTAAAATTGTATGTTTAATCACTGCTAAAAATTATGTTCTTGTTTTAAGAAGACACTTCAAACAAGAACATTTTCTAGGGAGCCACGCAAGAAATTTGTTTTCGGGATTTAAGTAATTCTTCATAAGAAAATTTTTTTGGGCTTATGAAAATAGTTTATAAAATCAAGAAAACTCTATAGAAAAATTTTCTTATATAAGAAATTTTTTCTTAAATAAGAAAATAATTTTCTTAAATCAAGGAAAAAAGCAAGACAAATTTTCTTAAATTGTTTTCTAGGGAGCCACACAAGAAAATTTGTAAATCAAGAAATGTGTTCTTAAATTTAATAAGAACATTTTTCTTTTAGTCATTTCTGATGTTTCACATTAGCAAGAAAAAGTTTCTGAAAACAAGAAATGTTAAACATGAAAACAATTCTGAAAGACTTTCTTGGAATAAGAAACATTTTCTTATTTAAATATTTTTCTTATTAAAAAAAAAACTACTGATTTCTGCATGCCAGCAATAATTTCTGAAAATAGGAAAATTGTCCTACCACAAAATGCAACTTGTGATGAAAAGTATTAAGTATCAAAGAATATACTACCGTGAAATTACCAAAGGGAGAAGCGATATTTTTGCCAACAATTAGTTAAGTTAACTATCACAATGATGTGACCAAAAGCCATCTTTTAACATAACAAAACTTTTTAGATTGCAGGTTTTCTACAAATGACTCAGCATAAAGGAGCAAATGACAATGGAACTGTGTTTTATCATGACAAAAGGGGTAAGTGACCAATAGCACCACGTGTTACTGCGACAGCCGTCAAATCAGTACGCAGCTCTCATATCCAGTAGGGTCATTCCTTGTCAAATCAACCAATTTTCAGGAAACAAAAGGTGATGTCTCAAAATGTCCTAACATTTTAACCAATTATGAAATGGTTATATCTGAGCAACATTGCAGAAAATCTAAGCTAAGGGGTAAATGCACCCGTTATTTGGATATATTTTCAGGTGCCTCTAACTACAGAGCTTATATTTGCTGAATATATTCGTACATATGTGCGTCGCAAAATTAATGAGAATGATAATGACAAGGATAATTTATTTTATGTGCAGAGTGTACAAAAATTATTTTTTTTTAATTATTTTTATTTCTGAGAGTGATTTTAGCATTCTGTATTTCATTGCTATTTTATAGAACAAGTTCCAAAGTGCATTTGTGTACTGTCAGGGATACTTGCAATAACTTCTTAGTTCAACAGGAATTTAGTTATTACATATTCAGAATAATTCAGCCTTAAATTCGATATTTTTACGCATTTCAACGTTCAAAATGAGAATGTGGGACAAGTCTTATGATCGCTGTATTTGTACTGTGCAAAGTCATTTATCAGGTAAAGCACTTATTAAAATTTTAGGATGTTCGATCTCATTAAGTTTATACTGCATCTGAAATATCACTATCTAATTACCTTTTTCCCAAATCGGCTGGACATGGCCATATACCATAACTGAATGACAAAGTTATGAAACTATTACAAATTATTGCGCAACAACAAATAGCAACGGCTACTAAGAGTATCTTATTGACGCAACAACAAATAGCAACGGCTACTAAGAGTACCTTATTGACGCAATAACAAATAGCAACGGCTACTAAGAGTACCTTATTGACGCAATAACAAATAGCAACGGCTACTAAGAGTACCTTATTGACGCAATAACAAATAGCAACGGCTACTAAGAGTACCTTATTGACGCAACAACAAATAGCAACGGCTACTAAGAGTACCTTATTGACGCAACAACAAATAGCAACGGCTACTAAGAGTACCTTATTGACGCAACAACAAATAGCAACGGCTACTAAGAGTACCTTATTGACGCAACAACAAATAGCAACGGCTACTAAGAGTACCTTATTGACGCAACAACAAATAGCAACGGCTACTAAGAGTACCTTATTGACGCAACAACAAATAGCAACGGCTACTAAGAGTACCTTATTGACGCAATAACAAATAGCAACGGCTACTAAGAGTACCTTATTGACGCAATAACAAATAGCAACGGCTACTAAGAGTACCTTATTGACGCAACAACAAATAGCAACGGCTACTAAGAGTACCTTATTGACGCAACAACAAATAGCAACGGCTACTAAGAGTACCTTATTGACGCAACAACAAATAGCAACGGCTACTAAGAGTACCTTATTGACGCAATAACAAATAGCAACGGCTACTAAGAGTACCTTATTGACGCAACAACAAATAGCAACGGCTACGAAGAGTACCTTATTGACGCAACAACAAATAGCAACGGCTACTAAGAGTACCTTATTGACGCAACAACAAATAGCAACGGCTACTAAGAGTACCTTATTGACGCAACAACAAATAGCAATGGCTACTAAGAGTACCTTATTGACGCAATAACAAATAGCAACGGCTACTAAGAGTATCTTATTGACGCAACAACAAATAGCAACGGCTACTAAGAGTACCTTATTGACGCAATAACAAATAGCAACGGCTACTAAGAGTACCTTATTGACGCAACAACAAATAGCAACGGCTACCAAGAGTACCTTATTGACGCAACAACAAATAGCAACGTCTACTAAGAATACCTTATTGACGCAATAACAAATAGCAACGGCTACTAAGAGTACCTTATTGACGCAACAACAAATAGCAACGTCTACTAAGAATACCTTATTGACGCAATAACTTGAAAAGATCGCATGCCGAACTTTAAGCTTTGTCAGATTTAAACAAAAACTCAAAGCATTACTTAATTCTTAAAATGTATATTGATTACGACAACTGGTCACATAATGCTGTTATAAGACCTGCCTCGTTGCTTCTTAAGGGGGGTATTCAAGGGTGATTTGATTGCACCTGCTGCTTTGTCGCACAATTTTTCAAGGTCAATAATTCTATAAAATGACAAAAGGGAACAAGTGACACAACGTCGCCAAATAACCAATGTCAGTAGGCCTACTAATATTTTTATAAATACAGTTAGACAAATCCTAGTCCAAAGAATGGCGTACAATTACTGTGCTGTAATATGCACAAGAGAACAAACTAAAATATTTGTTTTGTCCGATATATAAAAAACCATCGTCACTTGCTCTCTTTTTTCATTTCATGGCAGTATATTGTAAAATGCGAGATCAGGGATTTAATCACCAAACACACACAGACACACACATTATAACCCTTGTACCTAGACACAGAAGGGGTGGCTTTAAGAGGGGACAAGCGAACAGCGCCGTGATATTAAGAGCGTGTCATGCGTATGAAATCAGCAATAGCAGCGTTGTGAGGAGAGCCATATTTTGTTATGGTTTAACGTACTCATTCAAGCCAAGCACTTGTATAGCTTCACGAGAGGCTCTTATAAATACAACAATCCGTTATTGAATCATGATAAATATGTATGACATTACAGTGTGCTAACCAACTAGGACACATTTGATCGCGATCATAGAATGTATTGGTACAGGTAATTCGTCAATCAACTTTCCTAAGATAGCACTGTATTGAATGAGGTTGCAGTATGAGGATTCTATCCATTTAGGTCTAGACCTATAAATTCTGGAGGAAGACAAAAGTTATTAACATCTACATTCAATGTAAGAACTAATGGCGAATGAGATGAAAAATGTAAACCATCATGCATTTTATAACATTCCAACAGAAATGACCCATGATACGTGTACCATTGTCCGAAGGACTAGTATGTGTATACCAAACATTATTCCCTTCAAAACAAATACATGGCTTGATTGATTCATTACCATGTGTATAATAAAAATGGTGAGTACAATGCAATTCGAAACTCGCCGAATAGAAGTGTTCAGATCACCTACAATGATAAAGTTAAAATAGTTCATGGTATTATAAACATTCAGAATGTCACTGAACATATCACAGTGCAGATCGTCATTAGATCTGATATCATATGGCATGTACATATTGAAAAGTAGTAATGACATGTTGTGTGAAAACAATACAGTTCATGATGACTGGGGTAAAAACAGAGTTCAAGGAACTTGTCTACAGAATAGAACACCCACCATATACTATCCCACTTACAAAACACGTGGTTATCTTTAGCAGAAACATCATGAGATAAAATGCTAACATTGACATGTTAGCACAAAGCATGCTTTTTTACTCCTGTGTTACCAGATTACAACATGTTCCATATTTTCGAAATAAAATGTTTCATTGTTGTTGAATTCCAATTTGCTCAATTTCTAAAGTATGCGACCTATTTAAAGTTGAGTAGGCCTACATGTAATAGTAACATCGTTGTTTCAACAGACTTATATGTGTTAATTGTTTTTCTATTTATCTCTTGTCACGTGGTTGAGTTGTTCATTGCAGGTTTGGACACCTAGCGACTGCCGATGAACTACGTCTACCGACAAAATTGTCTATTATTCGGACAATCAATAAACGGAGAAATTTACACAGAAAAACTTCTACTGATCTGGTTTTATGCCGTTTTATTGGAGACACTCTTGACTTTGACACGTCCCGCGTGCACTGTTAGTGGAAGCTAGACAGAAGAAGCTTATGTAACGAAATAAAGAAACAAACATCCTATTATTACCAAACAGCTCTCATTATTATTGTTTACTTCGTATTTTCGAAAAGTGAAAAGGGAATGGTTTAACTACTGGCGTAATCTTTCAGACAGTCATTTGTATACATTATTAGAGCAATTGTTTATCTTCGTTTTATCTGGTGCAATTCGCTCGGCGTAATGGCCAGCCGGCTAACAACGCCGATGTTGATATGATTGCTTAAAGATTGAAATATTAAGCCGTAAAACTGTGTAAGAAATGTAAATCCAGTACTTTTGTCTCTATAACTGTGACGCTGTGGGGCGTTGGCAATGATACAGAAGCCACGAATATAATCATTGCTATTGTTAGGTACATTACATTCCGCTCGGTTCTAAGACTGTTAAGCCGGGGTGGGTGTGTGAGGATAAGCTTTCACTACTTATAAAATGCCCCAACGGTGTGCGTCTCGTAAAGCCTCTGACAGTCCAGTGCAGCTCCTGGCCTTCTTGCGGCAGAACTGTTTTTACTTACAGGAGAAGGGGCAAAGGCGGATATCTGGCGCCTTAAAACCAGAAGCTTCGGGCAGATGGGGCTCGTTAACCTTGACTGGTCGCCCGTCTAGGAGAAGCTAAACTCTTATTTCAAACAAACGCTGCTTTGCGGCTATACCCTCTCATGGGGAAGGCTAGGGGAGTAAACCCTACACAAATCCGGAGTGGAGCCCCGAAGACGGTCTGGTGATCACGTTGTCACTTTTCCGGCAGCTCCTGCAGCCAAGCTGGTGCCAAACGTCATGCTTTGCACTCCTTTGGATCCCACCGGTAAGGCCGAGAGCGGGATCCTGATGATTGGGCAACCCAGGATCTCGTAACTCTTGCCCAGGCTTGCGCCCTGGAGAGGCTACTCCAGCCTCACTTTACAGTGTGGAACTAACACGGGAGACAGCAGTTACGAGAGATAAGCCCAACTCGATTGGCGTAGAGTACGGGCGCTATGGGTTGTCTCTGACGGTGGGAGATATCATCGTGTCTCATTGGTCAGCTACCGCCCGCCTAAGCTGGGCAGCCCCCAGCCAATAAGGTGCTGACTCGCCAACATCTGCCTGCTTCAATGGGTGCTTGGAGCTTAGTGTTTAGGCACAACAAGCAGATGGTAACACTGCACCAGGCAAACAACGAAAAACTAAGAAATACCCAGCACTTCGCTTCGCAAGCTGGAATGTACGGACCATGTGTCCCGGTATCTCAGATGACCTGCGACAGGTCAATGACAGCAGGAAAACAGCTATTATCGATAGGGAGCTAACCAGACTCGATGTCAGCATCGCAGCTCTCCAAGAAACCAGACTTGCCTCCAGCGGATGTCTCAAGGAAGAGAACTTCACCTTCTTCTGGAAAGGGAAGGAGCCCGAGGAACCCCGCTTGGGTTGGTTTTGCTGTCAAGAACTCTCTCCTTGATACTGTGGAGCCTCCCACTGGTGGCAACGAGGGCATTCTATCTATCCGTCTCGCCACTGCTGCAGGGTTTGCCCACATCTTCAGCATATAGGCCCCTACATTGGGGGCCTCTGAAGATATCAAGGACCGTTTCTATGATGAGCTTGACAGCCTGATTGGCAAGATTCCCAAAGTTGAGCCGCTCATCCTTCTTGGCGACTTTAATGCCAGAGTAGGCTCAGACCATCAATCATGACCGTCCTGCATTGGACACCACAGCACTGGAAGGATGAACGACAACGGACAAAGATTATTGGAGCTATGCTCATTTCATGGTCTTTGCATCACCAACACCTTCTTCCAGTCAAAGCATCAGCAAAAACTGTCGTGGAAGCATCCAAGGTCTCATAAATGGCATCAACTAGACCTCGTCATCGCCAGACGCTCTGCTCTGAACACTGTCCTAGCAACACGTAGCTACCGCAGTGCAGATTGTGATACAGACCATGCCATGGTGTGCCGTAAAGTGAGACTCTCTCCGCGTAAGCTGCACCGCTCCAAGCCCACAGGTCGCACTCGCAACAATGTTGCTAGAACTGCAGACCCCCAACGAAGGGAGCAGTTTGTAGCCTCCCTTGAGCAGTCCCTTCAGGACCTTCCGGATCAGGACGCCACAGCAAGGTGGAACACCCTCAGTAATACCATCTACAATGCAGCGATAACTGCATTTGGCAAGAGAGAAAGGCCAAACCAAGACTGGTATAATGCTAACCTACATGTTATGGTACCCATCATTGAAACCAAACGAGAAGCCCTGCTTGCATACAAACACAATCCATGCGAGAAGACACTATCGGCTCTTAGATCTGCACGGAGCATCGCACAACGCACAGCAAGATGCTGTGCAAATGACTACTGGCTGAAACTGTGCGAGAGTATCCAAAACTCAGCCGACTGCGGAAACGTACGCGGCATGTACGATGGCATCAAGAAAGCTGTTGGCCCCACTGTAAGGAAGATGGCTCCACTGAAATCCACATCAGGAGAGATGCTCACAAACCGGGATAAACAGATGGAGCGATGGGTTGAACATTATTCCGAACTGTACTCCCGAGAAACAGTCGTTACTAATGCTGCTCTCAACGCCATCAGGGACTTGCCTATGATGGAGGAGCTGGACAACGAGCCCTCAATCGAGGACCTGAGCAAAGCTATTGACTCCCTCTCTTGCGGCAAGGCACCAGGATGTGACAGCATACCGCCAGAAGTGATCAAGTGTGCGAAGCCCGCCTTAATACACCACCTACATCAACTGCTCTGTCTCTGCTGGAATGAAGGAACAGTCCCTCAAGAAATGCGGGATGCTACAATAGTCACCTTGTGCAAAAAACAAAGGCGACCGCAGTGACTGCAACAACTATAGGGGCATATCAGTATTGAGCATTGTGGGGAAGGCCTTCGCTCGGGTCCTACTAATCAGACTTCAGAAACTTGCCTCACGTGTCTACCCAGAATCCCAGTGCGGGTTCAGAGCAGGAAGATCCACCATAGATATGATCTTCTCAGTACGCCAGCTCCAGGAAAAGTGCAGAGAACAGGGAATGCCCCTCTACGTGGCGTTCATTGACTTAACCAAGGCCTTCGATCTTGTCAGCAGGAAGGGACTCTTCCGCCTACTTGAGAAGATCGGCTGCCCTCCCAAGCTACGCAGCATGGTGGTCTCCTTCCATGAGAACATGAAGGGTACAGTTGTGTACGATGGTTCGACATCGGAGCCCTTCCCTGTCTGCAGCGGTGTCAAGCAAGGCTGTGTCCTTGCTCCAACATTGTTTGGGATCTTCTTCTCCCTCCTTCTGTCATATGCCTTCGACTCTTCCTCAGACGGTATCTACCTGCACACCAGATCTGATGGGAAGCTGTTCAACCAGGCACGTCTGCGTGCCAAAACAAAGCCGCCTCAACACCTTCCACATGCGGTGCCTCGAGCGTATCCTCGGCATCACATGGCAGGATCGTATCCCCTACAGCGACATACTGGACCGTGCCAGGATCCGCAGCATGCATTCACTGCTGAGCCAGAGACGCCTGCGCTGGTTGGGCCATGTGCGTCGCATGGAGGACGGCCGCTTGCCGAAAGACATCCTCTATGGACAACTCACCAGTGGCGCGAGGCCAGTGGGACGCCCAGCCCTCAGATTCAAGGATGCCTGCAATCGTGACATGAAGGCCTGTGACATCAGCCCCAAAGACTGGGAAGCAGTGGCCGAAGACCGCACTGCTTGGCGTCAGGCAACACGCAGAGGCATTGAAAGGGCAGATGAAAAGAGACACCAGCATGCGGCTGAGAAGAGGATGCGGCGAAAACAAAACGCAGCACTACCACCACTGTCATCCTGTTTCGTCTGCTTGGGCTGCGGCAAGGACTGCCACTCAAGAATCGGCCTTCACAGCCACAGTGGACGCTGCCAAAATTTTACAAATTGACAACGGGGCGCATCAGCATCGTCTCTTCGAGACTACGCTCTGCCTATAGAGTTTCGCACAAGTTTTGTGTACACTTGTTTCACATAGTTCACATTTAACTACATGATTATTCAAGTTCCGATTACAAACAGGACACGAATCTGTCTTTAGTAAGGTTGTAGCCATTTCTATTGATAGTGAAGCCACGAATATAATCATTGCTATTGTTAGGTACATTACATTCCGCTTGGTGCGCTGCTGAACATTTTTCAATTGAGAATTGACCCAGAATGTATGACTTCATTTCATAACATTATACAAATGAACGTGTGACCTTAAAAAATACAAATATCAGCCAATGAAAGACTGACAAAGCAAGTGGCATTTTCGCGGGCCGTCCCGGAACAACTTTGAACAAGGTAAGTCCGTGTTTATTTTTACCTTGTGAATAGTAGTTAAAATTAAGGGTAAATAATCATCGAACAACTTTAGCATGTCAATAAATAAAATCTTCAGTATTTCAGCTTTATAATGATGTGTGTGTTATGACTGTGTGTTTGTTCGGACGAATACAGCGTCTTTTGGCAAATTAGCTATGCGCGCGCTGTTTAGCGTTTAAAAGTGCGTTTGCGTTATTAGCAGACTTTAATCGCGGCGCGGCCGCAGGTTCCTGGAGAAGCGGTGCGGTGCGAGATGGGCGCAGGCCATGCAAACCTTATATGCTTATTGTAAGCAAGTAATTAAAGTTTGTGTGTGTGTGTGTGTGTGTGTGTGTGTGTGTGTGTGTGTGTGTGTGTGTGTGTGTGTGTGTGTGTGTGTGTGTGTGTGTGTGTGTGTGTGTGTGTGTGTGTGTGTGTGTGTGTGTGTGTGTGTGTGTGTGTGTGTGTGTGTGTGTGTGTGTGTGTGTGTGTGTGAATAATGAATATAATGTTGTAGTAAGTGTACCAAGGTGATAAGTAGAAGATAACTTACTGCCTTGTTTTTATTATATAGGATGATGAAATAGACCATTCACATTTTTGTGTTGCGTCTGTCACACCTATAAATCTAAGTGTCCTGCAAAAGTTTCCACAATGATAATTCGTATTTTTTAGAGGTGTATTATGATGGTGGTGATAAGACAAAAATAGAAATGTTAGGTTTTCCATCAAAACTATTGAATGATAGTGCTGACAATGCAAAATTGTGTCCCTTTTTGAAAATCCAGTTGGAAAAGTTCCACCCAACATAATTTTGACAAAAAAATTAATTAATTGTCTGGTTATGTCCTACACCTCACACCTCACTCAGCATACCTCTCATGGGGCACTTATTTTCATAGATTCCATTCTACGGGATAAAAACTTGTGTGACAGATGCCACATTAATTGTGACAGACGTTAATCAAATTAATCTTTATTTTCAAACTGTCTCTATACTTGGTTGGGCTGTTGGTTTACATGATTCAAATAACTTTTTCAGAAAATATTATGAAGAAGATTACCTTGATTAACATAGTAATACCTGGCAATCTGACTACATGTAAATTGGTATTACCAATCTTTTCATGATGGCATTCAAAGCAGCTATCTTCCTTTCAACATTTGTGTGTTTGGGACAGGCGCACTGAATACGTTGGGTTCCTCACATTTGGCGGATGGAATTTCTTGAATATTGTGAACTTGTAAGGGAAGGCTGGATTTTCATCTTGCAAGATTTTGTATGCATCTTCAACTGTGATGCTCAGAAGATACTTTGCCTTGTGTTGTTTGAAAGCAGCTGACACTGTTTTCCCGGGTACAGCTCTGCTTATGTCTTCTCTGAAGAAGAAATTATGGATTCGATTCATCCATAGTGGGGAAACCCTGCCTTTTCTAAATGTGGCAGTCGTAGTGAGCATGCTACTATCCCTGTACACTTTGCTTTTAGAAACAGCCAGTGTCTTAGCCGTTTTTTGAGATTTTCTTTTGATCCTGAGGGCATGATTTGCTGATATTTTTCTGCCAACATCCCTGTCCATGACCATCCCTTTAAATTCTGGCATTAAACTATGTTTGGTTTGTGCTCTTATTTTAACCATAATCCCACATTTCATGTATACTTTTCTGGAGGTAGGTGTAGCAGAGAGGATTATAGACTGAAGTTCTTCTGCTCTGTGTGCTCTGTGTTGTGGCATCCTTTCCAGTAGTTTTCTACAGTAGTAATATCTGAGCTGCCTGCTCGTGGTATTCAGTGCTTGGAGACCGTCCTTTTCTTCAGCTGTGTCTTCTGACATTATCCCATCATCTTCACCACCAACAGTGTCTTCTGCCATGCTTTGCTTTACCATCCCTTTTTCCTATCACGATCTTTTTCATTTAATCTACGATTTTTTGACCCGTCAGTTGTTTTCTACTACACTGTATAGGCCTTCTTCCGCTTCTCATATTCTCTTCTTTCAGCAGGTGTCATTAGTTTCACTTGTTTCTGTGTGAGTACTGTGTGAGTCAATGCTGATCATGGGCGTGACTTCCATCCTCTCACCAATCACATGACAAAGTTACAAAATTTCAATTGAGGAAGCACCTAAATATTTGGGGTTTGTCTTTTGTTTTACATGGGTAATTAACATAATCTGTGGTGCCATCTGCACAATAAAGTAACATTGACAAAACAGCTGTACACTACAGCCAACTATGAGTAGATTGCCAGCCAATTGTTGTCAAAATGATGATGTTTGGGAGTCAATTGGGACAATACAATAGTGGAAATTTTCCAAAAGTAGACATCTGTTTGTATCTAGTTAGTAACATGTAATATTACATGGCTCATGTAGTTTTACTTTGTTTTAGTGTAATTTCAACCAAGAAAAAGATGGTTTATAACAGTTTAGTTTACTTACAGGCGACACCATCGTGCTCTAAATTAGAATATTTTTGGTACCAAAACATCTGGACATATGCCATTTATCGTATAACTGCAAATAAAATTAATTTCATAGAGCAAATTGATCATTCTGGTACTTATGTCACGTCTGTCACACTGTGATGGGGACGGAATTTTTTCACAGTTTTCCACTAAAAAAATCTGTATGACTTACAATGTTTGTTAAATTTCTTTTTTGGAAATCAATTGAGGATGGGTTGTAAGGCAGAAAAAAATGTGCTAATGTTAATTTAGCCACTTACCTTTTTCTTAGACAGATCGTGATACAGCTACCGCCCAAAACTGCTGTCTCTTGAAAAACAATACCAGGTTCCCACCTCAATAACTCAGCAACGGGTGGGAGTACACAGTTAATTTTTTTCACCCAAATATACCAACAACAAAAAATAAAAGAAGCATCCATACCTTTGTGTAATTTTTATTTTTACACATGAAATGCCATCGTCGAAAGTTTTTACATTTTTATGCAAAAGTACCCCTATTTTTAGGACTTCATTTAGCTGTAGAAGATGCAAATCTTGATGAAACTTGCCAAAGTTGTCTTTGCTGAAAGATATTTCCCTAAAAATATTAAAAGTGGGATATTAATCTAAACAACCAAACAGCAAAGCTCATAAGTTTAGAAAATCAAAGTGTTCCATTTTTCGTGACTTCGCTCATGTGTGTGTTTGTGCGTGCGTGCGTGCGTGCGTGCGTGCGTGTGTATATATATATATATTACTTTTTGTCTGAAACAAATATTTATTATTAATGGAATATCTCGGATTAGTAATCAGAATTGTAAAAATGTTGTTGAAGCAATTTTTTGTAAAATAGTTATTTGTAGTATGAGGTGGGAATACACTGTGTTGTTAATTAATAATATTAGTACAGCATGTGTACAATGTACATTTTTTATATTCTCTATTTCATGTTATAGAATTCTACAATACATTTCAAGAATAATAGTAAAGATAAGTTTACAATTCATATTATTTACATGTCTGTTTGAAATAATATACTATTGAAATTGTACATTTTCATTTTCACTACTAATATAGCGTAAGTATGATTGAAATTTGTGAGAATTCACAAACTTACCAATGCTGTGATTCCATTTTGGGCACGGACCACAGTCAGATTCCGTCCGCCATTACACAGATAAAGAGTCCCTAGGAGAAAATGAATTGTGCAATCTGTGTGTATTAGTGAGAGCAGAAATTGTGTGAATGAGTGAGTGTAAGTGATGTTTTTGTTCACAGTAGCATCTGAGCTTTGAAATGATGCCATTTGTCAATTGGTATACCTGTTGCGTAAGGACACAGTGGCCGTTAGGCAGGATGTATTCATATTTTGGAAAACGGGGAATTTCATGGCAGAAATACAGGGGTGTGTGTCACGCGTTGAAGCAATTTGTGGGAAAAGGAGGTATGTCATTTTCACCAGGTGTCTTAGTGGGTCTGTCATATGCTGTGGATAAATTTTCAATGTAAACGCAAGATGGTCATCTATGTGAAAAGTGACTGTGGTCCGTGCCCAATATGAAATTTAGTCTGGCTTGTTGCCAAGGCAATGCATCATGGTAAAACAAGCATGGATGACATTTTTGTGAGAAAATATAGGCGGAAAATCGAGTCTAACACTGTCTTGTCAAACAATGGCAATTGCATGTTATGGACTGGGTGTTGTAAAAGAGTATATAGGCTAACACAGTACTCCCCTCACATCCATGTGGGGGGAGTATGTGGCATGTAATCCTCCTGGTGCCAAACGTGTGACAGAGTATATCATTAAGAAATGTCAAACAGGACATGTCACATGTCACAAATGTATGTGTGATCATCAGTTACTGGCTTCTTCCGTTTTCTTTTCACAGCAGTTGCAGCTGTATATTTTGTTTGTTTTAATGTTTCATCCAGCTGCCCCTTACGGTGCTGTTTCTTTTGGGCATCCTTCATTGTGTCATTGGTTGCTTGTCTGCGCCTCTTAGATGCACGTGCAGCACTGAAGCGTTTCCACATGTTGTACCTTAGCCGTCTTCGCACAGAACTCTTAGATCTGTATATCCTGTTGTATGTTGTTACAAGTTGCATCTGTCTAACAGCTTTGACCACTCTTCCACCTTTACTAATCGGAGCTTTGCTTGTCTCTAATTTCCACAGTAGAAAATCCCCTGCTCCATAATTCAGCCTGTCAATCGCTGCACAGGCACATCCCTTGACGTTGCGACTGAAGTTCACATTTTTTGGTAGAGAAGCGCTCAACCCTCTGTTGAGGCACTCATTTCAGTTTGTGTTAAGACACATTTTTGTTAAAGCTAGTGCATTTCCCCCTAATCTTAGTTGCAGAATCTTTCTCAGTGTAATCCTGTCTGCACTGGTCATGTTGAGATAGTGGGGGGTACCTGTATGCAGGTACATTGATTTTTTCCACCAGTTTCCTTTCCCACCTGAGAAAACTGCAGAGGAGTATCTGCAGTCACCTCCATAGCAATCCAACGTTGTCTCAATGACACATACCATCAGTGATGCTACCTTTCTTGCATTACCATTGTACATTCTGTGCATGTTACTGTGTATTCTATGGCACCCGACTTTCACATCCAGAGCAAACATTTTCCTCTGCTCTTTTCGTGTGGCTGCTGTCGCCCCAGGAAACATACGCTCACTGAATGTAGCCTTCATGACATTTCGAAATAAAGCTTGTTCTAGGTGTGTAGTGTCTGCTTGTCGGTCTACTTGTTCACATGGCATTCCTGCAACAGACATACCAGCCCGTACTCCTCCAGCACTCCTCGCGTCCCCATCTGTGACGACATATCTCACTGCCACATTTTGTGAGCCAAATTGCTTTCCAATGTCTTTGCCAATGTCAAATTCAGATAGATTTTCATCTGCTGTCAATGTTGCTGTGCAGTTATCATGCCCTGGACAGGTGACATCAAAGCTCTCCTTTGAAGTGAAGCCCCCAAAGTGCACAATTTATTCTGTATGTGTAGAGCCACAATATCCTGGTAGCCACTTTGTTGTTCTACTATGACCCCTATTGCTTGTGATGCATTTTGCCCAGCATGATAAGATCCAGTGATTCTCACTGAGCAGTCCGTTGCATGCTACTTCGGCGGTGGTGGGACATCTAAGCCATACATCTAGCAATTATCACTCGCCCTTTAGTGATTCCTGTGGTAGATTCGTGCAGTCCCACCGAAGGCCAACATTTGGAGCAGCAGTACTGAAAAACGACAACGATAACACATGATATGCTAAGAGGAAAATATATTCATATCGAGTGCATGTATACGTTTCTTATCCTCATTCTTAAGCGTTAATTACTGCCATACAGAGAACGCTCCAAACTAGGGAGTACATTTGTTAATGTACTCAACATTTCTGAAAATATCAACGCATGAAACGATACTGGACTATTGTAACATATAAACAAAACATGAAAATAATAACACTAGAAAAACACAAACAATTCTATAAGAACACTAAGAGTGCAACAAAGTCTATTCAACCATTACGAACCATGTAAAATGATATTATATAATGTGTGTGTATATATATATAATTGTGAGATACGATCTGAAAATACAATGCTTTCTAAAATTTGGCACTCATTTCTAAAGAGTAAATATCATATCATCACACACGCACACTCGCACACACACTCGCATGCACACTCGCACACACACTCGCACGCATGAACATAAAGAACACCACAGTGTTAGTTTGTAAAACTTAGCACAGCTGACAGTTACACGCCATCGTGATTATTCTAGCAGCCATCGTGATTATCGGTATAATACCACCACCACCACCACAACATACAGTACTGGTTATAAACTAAATAGTTGTGAAACAAGATATTTAGGGCAACGCTTGATGCATGGTAGAAAACACCTGGTCCAGCTTGCATCGCCGTTACCAAAATGGTGCGGAACACACACGTGTCCAGCTTGCATCGCCGTTACTAAAACGGTGCTGAACACACACGTGTCCAGCTTGCATCGCCATTACTAAAACGGTGCTGAACACACACGTGTCCAGCTTGCATCGCCATTACTAAAACGGTGCGGAACACACACGTGTCCAGCTTGCATCAACGTTACTAAAACGGTGCTGAACACACATGTGTCCAGCTTGCATCAACGTTACTAAAACGATGCTGAACACACACGTGTCCAGCTTGCATCAACATTACTAAAACGGTGCGGAACACACATGTGTCCAGCTTGCATCAATGTTACTAAAACGATGCTGAACACACACGTGTCCAGCTTGCATCGCCGTTACAAAAACGATGCGGAGTACACACCTGTCCAGCTTGCCTCAACATTACTAAAACGGTGCGGAACACACATGTGTCCAGCTTGCATCAACATTACTAAAACGGTGCGGAATACACGTGTCCACTTTGCATCAATGTTACTAAAACGGTGCGGAATATACACGTGTCCAGCTTGCATTGACGTTACTAAAACGGTGCGGAACACACACGTGTTCCCAAACAATTAATGTGGACCAAACTGGGGGTGCTACTGCTTCCGAGTCATGTTCTTTTCAGTCATGTGTTTCGTTGAAATGTTGTTCTGCTATATTACAAACGCAGTGCTATTAAGTGATGAGTGAAGCACATGCTAATACGACTCATAGAGTGCGACATAGAAGCCTTCTGATGGCGACTCAACTGGTGTATTTATGCGCAGTGATTCATTACATGTTCGTAACAAGTTGCGTTTCCTTAAATTCTAACTGGTCACACGAGGCCTGCAAACAACAAAATGTCAGGGAATTCACTAACCGGGATCATATTGTCTTTCTTGCTTTCATCTTCCACTTGTTTGAGTTCTTCAGGCGACAGGAGAGGGAGTCTAATGTGAGGCACGGCTTTCTTTGCCATCTGTGCAATCGACTTACCAAGCACCACCTGCGGCAGAACAGTCTATCAAACACTAATCTAACATTGAGAGAATTTGGCAAATTTCTATTGGGGCAAGATCTTTCAAATAAAACAAAATCAGCCACATATAGGAAGAGGAACCCCTTTTTGCAACGCTGGGAAAAGGTTTTAAAACGTAGAACGAAATGACACATGCTGAAATAGTCTTCCACATGGTGTTTTTTGTTTAATTGAGTCTTTGGGACAAGTAAATAGTTTCTGTTCCTATTTGAAATAGACTCCACCTAAAAAGAAGAAGAGGCTGCCAGAAGAAATGAAGCTGACTGGGAATACCAGGAATGAACTCAGATGACTCGCCCAAGACCGCACTGGAGGAGATTTATTGACGCCTTGTGTTACAGTGGGTGTGAAGAGGATTGAGTTAGTGAGTGAGAGATGATCGAGCGAATGGGGACAGTTCCCCCAGTTGTCACGATGTCGCTTACTGCGTTGATGGTTGCCCACTCTCTGACGGCTGTGATCACCTCCAGCTCGTCCATCTCGAGTCGGTCACTCGTCAGCAGCGTCGCCAGGGCCGTGACCGACAACTCGTGGAAACTCTGATTTGAACACGTTCTACAATGGAAAGTATGGGTCACACGTATTGTACTTCCAAGTTTAAAACACTGGGTAATGCATCCGTTATGACAACATCATGAGGATTTCTGCTAGGGAATGTACAGACTATGATAGAGTTGACTCTTGGAATGTACTATCTAAGTGGTTTTACTGACTGTTGACTGCTGTCTACATTTGTTCCACAATCACACTGTAGTGTTTTGCGTGGTAAAGACCACAGACAAACCTTTTGAACAAACACATGTAATATCATTCCTGTAAACTACATACCCGGCTCCGAGTACACGGAACTCACAAATGTATAATAGCCATTCTGGCACTATACCACATCTCCCCCTTTTTTCAGAGAGTCACTGTCCACATATTATCTCCGAATCAGTTTCAACAATTGTTTTAACACAATTATAATCCATTAGTCCGGCAGATGCTAACTTAAACAAGAACAGTCTATTTCTTCACATAGTCTCTCATCCATATTGGTTCGGATCGAACACGCAATGGTCGTGTAAATGGGACATCTGGCATGGTAGGTGTGGTAGGCACCGGTAGCTACCATCGGTGGGGTTTCTGGGTCTGGCTTAGCAAGTTCCACCATCATATCTTCCATGATAGCTGGTTCGCTTCCCACATCGCTGCCACCCACGTTGACAGGAACGGGTGTCAACGTCTGTCCATCGGATGTCTCTGAGATGCTATTCAGCTTCTTCATATGAGCTACGTTCCTCATCTTTCGTGGCTCCTCTCCTCTCTCAATAACCACAGCATTGCCTTCTCGGTCAACCACTTCATATGGTTCTCTCTCAAATGGCGTGGTCAGCTTGTTTCTCTTGCTTTGCCTGAGGATCACCCTGTCGCCAACCTCAATATCGCTGACCTTAGCACCTCTCTTCTTGTCTGCATACTCTTTCTCGTACCTCTTTCTCCTCGCATCTCTCTCACGAATGTGCATTTGCCATTGCAACTCATCCATGGGTTCTGCTCTCATCTGCATTTTCGGCAACTAGTTCCGCAGTTTTCGACCCATCAACATCTCCGCTGGACTTACACCCGTGGCGGTATGAGGAGTCGTCCGGTACTGGAACAGGAAGTTCTGCAGTTCTTCCTTCCAGTGTTTCTTTTCTATTTTAGGGATCTTAATGGCTTTCATCATTGTCTCGTTAAAACGTTCTACTTCCCCGTTGTTTTGTGGCCAGTATGGGACACCTTTCATGTGTTGTATCCCTAGATATTGGAGGAATCCTTCGAACTCAGCAGCAACAAATTGTGGTCCGTTGTCACTCCTCACGTTGTGTGTCAGTCCATGTAAACATCGTCTCCAAGCATTTGATGATGTTTTGAGCATTCAAGTTACGCATCCATAACCACTTCCGGCCACCGGGAGAAATAATCAATGACCACCAACAGACTTTCACCATTTGGCAGTGGCACACAGAGATCTATTGCGATTTCGTCCCAAGGTCCCTGTGGGAGTGGTGTCGACCTTATCGGCTCTGGACTTGGACGAGCACCCACTAGTTGACATGGACCACACTTTCTCTCTCAGTTTGGCCTTGGTACGTACTGCACCTTGGTGTCCCTCTTTTCTGCATCTTCTGTGGGAGAACGATCCGGCTTCCCTTCATTACGATCTGATCAATTACACACAACTCGTCACGTACAGCCTTGAACACTGTGTGCTCTAAGTCTGCCCACTTGTCTTCTCGGATCACATGTCACACTTGAATCAACAATGGATCTTCAACTGACTCTCGCTCAATCTGTGTGGTTGTCATGGCTGCAGGCACATAATTCATCACTACTGAGTAGGCGTACTCTTCAACACTGAATCCAGATTCTATCTCTCTCTCCCGTCTATGGGTAGTCTACTGAACCCATCTGCAAAATTCTTCCATCCTAGGATGTACTTGATCTTAAAACTGTACTGCTGTAGGCTTAGCAGCCATCGTTCCAACCTCGCATTTGATGGTTTAGCTTGTCCGCGATACACCTGTATCAGGGACTTGTGATCTGTGTTTATTTCAAACTCTCTGCCGTACAAGTAGAGATGAAATTTGTCGCATGCCCACTTCACGGCTAAGGCTTCTCTTTCAAACTGAGAATACCTTGTTTTTGCATCTCGCAGCTTCCTGCTGGCATAGTACACTGGCTTATATTGCCCATCTTCCAGCTTTTGTTGAAGAACAGCTCCCAAACCAACATGCGAAGCATCAGTGACTATGCACGTGTCTGCATCTAGCCTGTAGTAGGCCATTACTGGTGCCTTTGTTCCCAACAGGAAACATGTATTTTCCATGTTTGCAATATGGGGAAGCACAGTTGAAAGTGTTTAATATTGCAGTAGAAGTACCAAACAATTGTGTTAAACTTGATTCAGAGGTTGCTCTTGTGCAGAATATTATCCAATGTGAAACAGGTTTACATTGTGTACAAACCATTTCTAGTACTCAAGGCATGTTTTTTATCCATTAGATTCAAGAAAGCTAGATATTCATATAGTAGAACATGTGAGTGACATACTCCATGTCATTAATGTTAAACCAATCAAAGTATGTCTTGCTGTCATTTCTCCACACGGCAGTGCCTGTCATTCATACAGTTTGATTTATTCTAACGTTGCATTTTCTGATTAACTTTATCATTTGTATTTAATTTTCGTTGTTCTCCAGCATGTTTGTTGTTGTGGTGTTCAGAGAAAAACATGAAGAATCAGTTGAATTATTAGCCTCGAATTGGCTCATTACCAATACAACCTTATACTGGCCGTCATTCAAGTCGACAAGAGCCGTGCGAGACAGGCTGGAGCCCGATCCCGCACTTTGGTAAGCGTACGATGTACGAGTGCTATGCGCATGTCGTGAGTGAACATTCTTTTTTCATACACTTATTATGTATGGGTATATTTGACTATTTGTGCACATTATTTTTGAGATAATGTCCCTACCTAAAATAGTAACACTTCTGTAACTTGTATGGATATTATTTTTAATGCTGCATGGCCAGAAAGTATTTCAGTTATACACCTGTACTATACATTACATGCAAACATATTTTTAAAAGTTTTATCGCGTTGAAAGTTGAATCTACGTGAAAAGCAAGCCTTGGAAACTGTTTCAAGTCGACACATTTGTAATATAGTCAATGCCAAAGCAGTCAGTTTGCTTGCTATTAGTTACTATCTGTCGAAATATCGCTGGGTCTTGCGTTAGAGACGTCACTAGTTTTAGTTATTACATTTTTTCCCTGAACATCGTGTTTACAGCTGTGTAGTGTACAGTGCTAATAAATTGTTGCTTTACAAGTGTGTATCGTTATATATCACGATACGTATTGTATCGTGACACAAATATTGCGATGCCTTTCGCATAGTGGCTTTTTAGTGTATCATTATACAACCCTAGTATGTAACTTTCTTTCTGCATATGGTTGTTGATTAACCTATACTACTTGTACCAAAGTGGGATGTTGGACTGTGACTTGTCTTGTGATGCCTTTTCGTATTGTAGAAACCTATGAAAATGGGCGAAAAAAGGCACGGGGAGCGAAAGTTACGTCCGACATCCAAACAGAGGACGAAGATGATTCTAAAAGGCCAATTAGGTGAGTTATTGAATCAGGGTAGAACTTTCTGGCAATAGGGCCAAGGGCTGATGGCATCAGCACTAGTTACAACAGTATGATCCACCAATTTGTTTAATTTTTATTTTGCCAAATAGCAAAGTGTTTTGCCTATGGTGCAAATGATGAATGGCAGTGCTATCCTAGAATGTATGCTAGTTTTTAGTAGACAGACGGACTAGTTGGTATATGGTTTTACTAATCCGCAACAATCTTTATTACTGAGTAGTCCCACCCAATTCACCCCAGTGTTATATTGGTATTACATACTAAATTGCATTTAAGACTGTTTATCTGATTCTTACATGAGGCGTATTTGTGAATCTCGATTGCAATTTACAAACAGTCGAAGCGAAAACAGCGACAACGATTGATGTCGGCGGCAGCGAAAAAACAAACAACACATTGACACTCGTTCCTTGACATTGGTCATTGTTCACTTAATATTTCTTGAAAATTGTCAAGGCAATGTTTCTTTAGCAACAGAAAGAGTTAACCCTGAACTCATTATAACTAAAGATCTGTATTTGCATGAAGCAACAACATGTTTGTCTGGAAAATAGTGCCTTGATATGTAATTATGTTAATAGTATTATGTTAGTAGTATTATGTTAGTAGTGTTATGTTAGTAGTATTATGTTAGTAGTGTTATGTTAGTAGTATTATGTTAGTAGTATTATGTTAGTAGTATTATGTTAGTAGTATTCAACAATAGATTTTATCTTTGTTCTAGAATCACACGTAAACCAGCTCGTCTACAAGATGATAGTGAGGAGGAGGAGGAGGAGGAGAAGGAGGAGGAGGAGGAGAAGGAGGAGAAGGAGAAGAAGGAGGAGAAGGAGGAGAAGGAGAAGGAGGAGGAGAAGGAGGAGAAGGAGGAGAAGGAGGAGGAGGAGGAGAAGGAGGAGAAGGAGGAGAAGGAGGAGAAGGAGAAGGAGGAGGAGAAGGAGGAGAAGGAGGAGAAGGAGGAGGAGAAGGAGGAGAAGGAGGAGAAGGAGGAGAAGGAGGAGAAGGAGAAGGAGGAGGAGAAGGAGGAGAAGGAGGAGAGGGAGAAGGAGGAGGAGAAGGAGGAGAAGGAGGAGAAGGAGAAGGAGGGGGAGAAGGAGGAGAAGGAGAAGGATGATGACTGCGACAGTCTCCAAGAACAGAGGCAGAACAGGGAAGAAATGCCATCCAATTTTGCAGAGAGCACCGACACCACCACCTGTTCCTGGTATTTATCGTTCTGTCATTATAGGTGACTGTATTTATCTTTCTGTCATTATAGGTGACTGTATTTTCAAAGAAATAATGCTGTATGCAACAATAATATATTCCTTTGTTTTTTTATTCCTATATTTTTACTTCATAATTCCTATAAATTTTGACACAAAAAGTGGGCACACTGCATACATATGTTGAAATGAATTTCAACATATGTTTATCATCTCATCAGGCATGGTTCTGTATTTCTGGCATGTTTGTTTATATCTCTGTAGATATACACCTGACGGTTGTTTTCAGAATTGACTGTGACTGATGACAGGATTCTAAACGGGAGAAGCCAAGCTGCAACAAGGACACCACTCACCCCCAGAACACCAACCCAGAGGACACCAACTGCACAGTTCACAGGTAATTATTCAAGAAATTGCATCATTTTGGAAGTAAAAAAATAATATGCTAATTTGGTTTGTATTGTGTTCACCTACATATTCTCAAAAAAATCACTATGGAATTTGTTTATGTGCAATATCATGTATAAGTAGAGCCCACTTTACAGTTTGGCACTAACTATGTAAATTAAAATAATACTTTCCAACTGCAGTGTCTCCTCTTGTGTGTATACTTTTCACAGTGTATGGTATTTTTTAAATGTACTAGAGGTTCCATTTATTTTTTTGCAGCTTTTGAGAGGGAGATGCTGTCAGCAGTGACTGCCATCCAAGTCACACTTGATGGTGTGGTGCGTGAGCAAGCCAGCTAGCGGAAGCTCCTCAACATGATTATGACAAGTTCTGCCAGTGCGGAAGTCAATGTAGAGCTGCCTGATGACTTGACCTTTCCGCTGATAAGTGTGGAAGATGTAGAGGAGCTGGAGGTCAAACTGCTCGACAAGACCATCAAAAACCTCATGGTGGGCATTTATACAATCATGTTTGTAGTTTAATCTTATTTCAATGCTATTGAAATAAGATTTTTTATTGTTAATGCTATTCAAGAAATACCTGTATAATGGTGGTAGGGGTGTTATTTTTAATGGTGGGGGTAATGCTATTATCACTTAAATTCAATTAAATTAGGAGAAAAAATCTTCTGTAAAAATATTGCTTCATGTCCCCCATGCATTTATTTCAGGAATAGCCCTTATATTGTCATCCAAGTTATTGATATAACACATTAAGAATAGCATAGGTCGTAATATTGATGCTTGTGGTACCCCACTCAAAATGTATTTCCGATTTGAAACCTCCCCATCTACCACTACTGTGTGTCTATTGTCAGTCAGCCATTTTTTATCCAGTTGATTTTGTCATCCCCTGTAACATGGGCTTTCGTTGACATTTTGGAGTATGCTTATCTTTGCAGATGCACAACTTGGCCATTATTGGCGGCAGTACCATAAAGGAGAATGTGTGGCGAGTGATGTCCCATGTGCTGGACCACGCTGTTGTCCTCCAGTACAACTGGGCTGGCAAAAGTGGCTGGAAGAGTCACATGGATGTCGTCGAAAGGGCATTCGGCAGTCTACTGTTGAGCAGCGTGATTAAACGTATGTACCATTATAATTTTTTTTACTTGCATACAGTACATAACAATTGGGAAAGAAAGATTAATAATTGTTAGGGATTAATTAATTAATGTCTTGAAAACATAAAACTGCCATAGCACATAAATCCTCAGGGGCATTGAACGCAGAAGTGCAACAAACTGAAATCGTTAAGTATGATATCGTAAAAAATATTGCGAACAGGGACATGCAAGAATCATAGTGAGGGAATGCCAAGTATTTAGGGTAGAAATGCAATTTCAAAAATATGTCTTGAGTTTTTTTGTGGAAGGTAGCCCGAGTTTCATATAACATTAAAGTGATGGGAGTTCATTCCATTTTTGCTTTATCTACATCAATCCAATCCATGGTTGAAGCACAGTAGGCTAAACAAATATAAGAATGTTTATTTAAACATAACAGTTCTGCCAACCATAGTACATTACATTAAAAAGTACCTGTGTCAGGTTGTATGTAGGGCCATTACAGCAAACCCTACATTTTCATGTGAAATCATGTTAATAACATTGAGTGGTTGATACTAAAAAGATGGATTGGACGACCATTGTAAAAAACACATACTTATTGTCATTTTGGTTGAAATTTTGTAGTTTCCCTGTTAACATTAATAAATACAAAATAATAATTGTGACGGATAATTAATACTACAGGCTTATCTCTAAAAACCTGGAACTTTCAAAGGGTGCACTAGTTACATCTTGATTGGATAAAATAACTGTTACACAAATATAACATTGGTGTTTAGAGCAAACATGTACATGTTTCAGGGGCCATTCTAAGAAACCCGCTTTTAGAAAAAGCCACAGACTCTGACGTCCAGAAAGAGATGATGGTATGGCTAAGGAACTCCGGCGACAGGCACGGTGGGAGGAAGAGAAGAGCAGTGGCTTTGATAGAGGCGCAAGGGAGGGAGGCAGCAGTGGCTTTGATGGGGGAGCAAGGGAGGGAGGCAGCAGTGGCTTTGATAGAGGCGCAAGGGAGGGAGGCAGCAGTGGCTTTGATGGAGGAGCAAGGGGGGCAGCAGTAGGGTCAATGAGTCTGCTTGAAATGTGACAATTTCAGAAATAAAGCTGCGTGCGTTGTATGTCACATCGATCTTGGTGTTTGTTGCTACCTCACTGGTATGTAGACCCAACACTGGGCCACTAATGTTCCAGTCAGTAACGGCATGCTGTACTGGCCCAGTACTGTGCCAATGCATTATTCCAGTACTGAACCACTACCATTCCAGTGTAGCGCCAGTACGGGGCCAGTACAGCATACCGGTACTGGCCCAGTACTGTGCTAATGCACTATGCCAGTACTGGACTACTACCATTCCAGTATAGTGCCAGTACTGGGCCAGTACAGCATGCCCGTATTCGCCCAGTACTGGGCCTCTACCCTCCCAGTACTGGCCCAGTACAGTATGCCGGTACCGGCCCAATTGACAGCCTCTGTGCAGAACTGTACTGGACCAGTAATGTTTAACAGTGTTGGGCCAGTACTGCGGTAGTTACTTGGCCAGTACAGGCCCATTACAGTCATGTTTGCTGGGCCAGTAGAGTCCCATTACAGTCATGTTTGCTTGGCCAGTACAGGCCCATTACAGTCATGTTTGCTGAGCCAGTACAGTCCCATTATAGTCATGTTTGCTGGGCCAGTACAGTCCCATTATAGTCATGTTTGCTGGGCCAGTAGAGTCCCATTACAGTCATGTTTGCTGGGCCAGTAGAGTCCCATTACAGTCATGTTTGCTGAGCCAGTAGAGTCCCATTACAGTCATGTTTGCTGGGCCAGTAGAGTCCCATTACAGTCATGTTTGCTTGGCCAGTACAGGCCCATTACAGTCATGTTTGCTGAGCCAGTACAGTCCCATTATAGTCATGTTTGCTGGGCCAGTACAGTCCCATTATAGTCATGTTTGCTGGGCCAGTACAGTCCCATTATAGTCATGTTTGCTGGGCCAGTAGAGTCCCATTACAGTCATGTTTGCTGGGCCAGTAGAGTCCCATTATAGTCATGTTTGCTGAGCCAGTACAGTCCCATTATAGTCATGTTTGCTTGGCCAGTACAGGCCCATTACAGTCATGTTTGCTGAGCCAGTACAGTCCCATTACAGTCATGTTTGCTGAGCCAGTACAGGCCCATTATAGTCATGTTTGCTGAGCCAGTACAGGCCCATTATAGTCATGTTTGCTGGGCCAGTACAGGCCCATTATAGTCATGTTTGCTGGGCCAGTACAGTCCCATTATAGTCATGTTTGCTGGGCCAGTACAGTCCCATTATAGTCATGTTTGCTTGGCCAGTACAGTCCCATTATAGTCATGTTTGCTGGGCCAGTACAGGCCCATTATAGTCATGTTTGCTGGGCCAGTACAGTCCCATTATAGTCATGTTTGCTTGGCCAGTACAGTCCCATTATAGTCATGTTTGCTGAGCCAGTACAGTCCCATTATAGTCATGTTTGCTTGGCCAGTACAGTCCCATTATAGTCATGTTTGCTGGGCCAGTACAGGCCCATTACAGTCATGTTTGCTTGGCCAGTACAGGCCCATTACAGTCATGTTTGCTGAGCCAGTACAGTCCCATTACAGTCATGTTTGCTGAGCCAGTACAGTCCCATTATAGTCATGTTTGCTGGGTTGCTGATAACAACATTCATTGAGCAACAACAACAAGCACAAATATGATATAATAACTAGTGTGAATTTTTTTATTGGCTTCTTAGTGTATAAAATTTTCCCTTTATTTCCGTGGAACCAGCATAGGACAAGCTGTTGAGCAGAACTAATGGTAAATGTTATTCACTGCGAAGGGAAGGGACGGCAGGTGCGCAGTTCGGTTTTGATCGCCAGATGGAGCCACCATCTGGTTCAAAGTGCGCACCTGCCGGTCCTTCCCTTGGCAACGGGAGTAACAAGTGATACTGGTCGTTGGTTTGACTAATTATCGAAGGGGTCAGTTCATATAGAAGCTACTGACTGCTAGCTACCGACACAATGGCACTTGATGATAAATTCATGACCGGTGACGCTGTCGGCTTCGCGGCAGATATGAAAAAGTTAATAAACAACAAAGATACGAGGCAAGGGAATGCGAATGTATCTTATTATCGCTCGATCTTTATTGAATGTCGTACCAGTTTAGCTATTATGATTATTAGCATGTTATGGTATACCCGTGTTAGCTTTCATTTATGGTTTCTCCTCGTCTTCCATTCTTCCGTTTAAACCCCAACGTGTTGGTGATGCAGGCATTTTGCTGAGCGGGAATTAGTATATTATATGTAAATCAACTGTTCTTATGTTATATTAGTGCATTAAAAACAATTAAACTCTTGTTCTGGAATCTGATTCTAAAGTTTATTTAACCTGTTTGACTTATGTCTAGTGAACAGACTAGATCGACTGACCACCGACGTTGATAGTCTCACCAATAATATGTGATGATGAAGTGGTGATGTGGCGAGGCAGTTATTCATCGAACTTACACATGTCTATAGAGCAATTTAATTTGTGTTTGTTAATATAAGTGGTCTCATACCATGTCTTACTGAGCTGAATGTTACCTTTGTTACAGTGATGTCAAATTTGTGATTGGTTCAGCGCGGAAGGTGGTGTTGGCACACAGAAGTTTGTTGTCTGCGAGGTGTGAGGTGTTCCGGGCAATGTTCACAGACAAGTTTCAATCCTGCCAGGACACAGAGGTGCCACTGGTTCTCTCTGATATGACCATGGACATCTTCATGCCAATGCTTGAATACATCTACACCAACGGTGTGACGTTGACAAGGAAAAACGTAGATGCCAGTTTTTTAGTTTTGCCATTATATTCTTGCTACAGAATTGACTGAAATTTCTGAGTAATTTTTTCTTGGTAGCATTTACATGTTTTTTAAAGACATCATTCTAAATTTACAACAACATATTGTCAGTGCACGTAATCATTACAAAACAATAAAAGAACTAGTCAACATTGTTTACCTCTCAAGAATGTTTGTCGTTAAAATGCGTGTGTATTTACATGATATTGCATGTGTACATTCTTGTTTGTTTGTGCATCCTACAGTTTCACTTGTTATATGGTAATGCCCAATGTTTGCACTAATGATCAGTTATAATGTTCTTTTGTCGTAATTAGTCATTAGGGAGAAATCCCCAACACTGAATGGTCAGGTTCTTTTCAAAGTGTTTGTGTCAACATTTTAGGCTGTAGACATTATGGGCAGTGCTGTTGAGTTTGGTCTAGAGGGATTGAGACAGGTAAGAACATTGTCTTGTTTGTCCAGTGTAGTTTACAAACCTGTTTAGTTAATGTGTGATATAATATATTTTTATTTTCAACTAATCCACGTCCAAAGTTTATTTGCTGTTCCAAAACCTAAACCCTTAATGTACCTGCAATAAGGTTGTTAGTGTGACAAATCTATTTCCAACAGGTATCCACTGTCTGACAACTGTCACTCTAGTGTTATAATGCTATTACAAAAAAGTAAACAATACTATCCTGATCATTTCAAATCCATAATTATGTATTGTGAAATAATGAGGTACCATCGTTAGACTCAGTGTCTGTTTTCTTGGGATGTCACCAACACTCGTCAACATGACAATGTCATCATACTTGATATTCTGGGTAATTCTGGTAAACCCTTGTTGACTCTTGTACTGCTGTCATTCCATTATGTTTCATAGAGCATTACAAATATAATTATCATAGTCACATGATGTGGGGATTCTTGTGTGAGAATCCCTGTAAAACATAACAAACAGATTTATATATATATTTTAAATCCATTGTCCAGATTGAAACAAACATTACATGAGAATTATTTAAATATTTGAATGGTATACATGAAGTCATTTGTAAAACTGGGCTTGTGTAGACTTGCAACCTCGTCATGTTGTTGGGGGTGGACTTGAATTCACAATTTGCAGGTGAATCTAGTTCTGGAACTGATGAAGTCAATGGTTGAATGCACTAGACACATAAAAATATATTCTGTGATAAGAAATACTACTAATCTACACATTGCAATATATGCATTGATGTAGATATATCTTCTGGCAAATTAACATAACTTTCAGTATAATTGTTTTTATTTATACATATATACAACAATATACACACCAATGCTTTGCTTATCTTCTGGCAGTGAAATATAACATTTACCATTAATTCTGCTCAACAGTTTGTCCTATGCTAGTTCCATGGAAATAAAGGTAACATTTTATATACAAAGAAGCCAATAACAAAATTCACACTAGTTCTTATATCATATTTCCTGTGCTTGTTGTTGTTGCTCAATGAATGTTGTTGTTGCAACAACTTTGCTTATGCTTGTTAGCTCCAACAAATAATACTTGTTAGCTCCAACAAATGGTTAGCTCCAACAAATAATACTTGTTAGCTCCAACAAATGGTTAGCTCCAACAAATAATACTTGTTAGCTCCAACAAATAATACTTGTTAGCTCCAACAAATAATACTTGTTAGCTCCAACAAATAATACTTGTTAGCTCCAACAAATGGTTAGCTCCAACAAATAATACTTGTTAGCTCCAACAAATAATACTTGTTAGCTCCAACAAATGGTTAGCTCCAACAAGTAATACTTGTTAGCTCCAACAAGTAATACTTGTTAGCTCCAACAAATGGTTAGCTCCAACAAATAATACTTGTTAGCTCCAACAAATAATACTTGTTAGCTCCAACAAATGGTTAGCTCCAACAAATAATACTTGTTAGCTCCAACAAATAATACTTGTTAGCTCCAACAAATGGTTAGCTCCAACAAATAATACTTGTTAGCTCCAACAAATAATACTTGTTAGCTCCAACAAATAATACTTGTTAGCTCCAACAAATGGTTAGCTCCAACAAATAATACTTGTTAGCTCCAACAAATAATACTTGTTAGCTCCAACAAATGGTTAGCTCCAACAAATAATACTTGTTAGCTCCAACAAATGGTTAGCTCCAACAAATAATACTTGTTAGCTCCAACAAATAATACTTGTTAGCTCCAACAAATGGTTAGCTCCAACAAATAATACTTGTTAGCTCCAACAAATAATACTTGTTAGCTCCAACAAATAATACTTGTTAGCTCCAACAAATGGTTAGCTCCAACAAATAATACTTGTTAGCTCCAACAAATAATACTTGTTAGCTCCAACAAATAATACTTGTTAGCTCCAACAAATAATACTTGTTAGCTCCAACAAATGGTTAGCTCCAACAAATAATACTTGTTAGCTCCAAAAAATGGTTAGCTCCAACAAATAATACTTGTTAGCTCCAACAAATAATACTTGTTAGCTCCAACAAATAATACTTGTTAGCTCCAACAAATGGTTAGCTCCAACAAATAATACTTGTTAGCTCCAACAAATGGTTAGCTCCAACAAATAATACTTGTTAGCTCCAACAAATAATACTTGTTAGCTCCAACAAATAATACTTGTTAGCTCCAACAAATAATACTTGTTAGCTCCAACAAATAATACTTGTTAGCTCCAACAAATGGTTAGCTCCAACAAATAATACTTGTTAGCTCCAACAAATGGTTAGCTCCAACAAATAATACTTGTTAGCTCCAACAAATAATACTTGTTAGCTCCAACAAATAATACTTGTTAGCTCCAACAAATAATACTTGTTAGCTCCAACAAATGGTTAGCTCCAACAAATAATACTTGTTAGCTCCAACAAATAATACTTGTTAGCTCCAACAAATAATACTTGTTAGCTCCAACAAATTGTTAGCTCCAACAAATAATACTTGTTAGCTCCAACAAATAATACTTGTTAGCTCCAACAAATAATACTTGTTAGCTCCAACAAATAATACTTGTTAGCTCCAACAAATGGTTAGCTCCAACAAATAATACTTGTTAGCTCCAACAAATGGTTAGCTCCAACAAATAATACTTGTTAGCTCCAACAAATAATACTTGTTAGCTCCAACAAATAATACTTGTTAGCTCCAACAAATGGTTAGCTCCAACAAATAATACTTGTTAGCTCCAACAAATGGTTAGCTCCAACAAATAATACTTGTTAGCTCCAACAAATAATACTTGTTAGCTCCAACAAATAATACTTGTTAGCTCCAACAAATAATACTTGTTAGCTCCAACAAATGGTTAGCTCCAACAAATAATACTTGTTAGCTCCAACAAATGGTTAGCTCCAACAAATAATACTTGTTAGCTCCAACAAATAATACTTGTTAGCTCCAACAAATAATACTTGTTAGCTCCAACAAATAATACTTGTTAGCTCCAACAAGTAATACTTGTTAGCTCCAACAAATAATACTTGTTAGCTCCAACAAATAATACTTGTTAGCTCCAACAAATAATACTTGTTAGCTCCAATCAATAATACTTGTTAGCTCCAACACATAATACTTGTTAGCTCCAACAAACAATTTTAAAGCATTAGCTATACAAATAAAAAATATCTTCTTTCCATACTGTTAGTAGTTAGTTATAAATACGTTTTATCTATTCACAAGAAATATTTGTATGGTAAAACACTTAGACATACTATGTACTTATTTTATTTAATGAAATGCCACATTTTAGTTACTGTAAATTGGTATATGTCGGGTCACTAACCTGACAAGTTCTTATGTATTCTAGTGAGCCATGCTCAATTTCACTCTGTATTAATTCCACGTGTATTTGTGAGATTATATTATTTATTGTTATTGTATGTGTGCAGTTGTGCGTCGACTACCTGATAGCCACGCTGTCAGTGAGCTCTGCCTGCGAGGCCATGCAGGCTGCAGTCACGTACGGCCAGGACGAGCTGCGGAGCAAGGCACATGCCTATGTCGAGGGAAATACCAGGGTACGTCTAGGACACCCATACATGTTACGTGAGCAGTGGTGTGTGTAGTATAGTGTCAGAATGGTACATGACAGTCAACTGTATCATAGTTTGTACATTCTTTAGCAGCAATCCTCATGATGTTGCCATAACGGTTGCACTACCCAGTGTTTTAAACTTGGAAGTACAATACGCGTGACCCATACTTTCATTGTAGAACGTGTTCAAGTCAAAGAGTTTCCATGAGTTGTCGGACACGGCCCTGGCGACGCTGCTGACGAGTGACCGACTCGAGATGGACGAGCTGGAGGTGATTACAGCTGTCAGAGAGTGGGCAACCGTCAATGCAGTAAGCAACATCATGACAACTGGGGGAATTGTCCCCATTCGCTCGCTCATCTCTCACTCACTAACTCAATCCTCTTCACACCTACTGCGACATAAGGCGTCAACAAATCTCCTCCAGTGCGGTCTTGGGTGAGTTAGCTGAGTTCATTCCTGGTCTTCCCAGTCAGCTTCATTTCTTCTTCCACAGTTCTTCTCCATGTGCCCTGGTGGTGGTCTGGCAGCCTCTTCTTCTTTTTAGGTGGAGTACATTTCAAATAGGAACAGAAAATATTTACTTGTTCCAAAGACTCAATTAAACAAAAAACACCATGTGAAAGACTATTTCAGCATCTATCATTTCGTTCTACGTTTTAATACCTTTTCCCAGCGTTGCAAAAAGGGGTTCCCCTACCTATATGTGGCTGATTTTGTTTTATTTGAAAGACCTTGCCCCAGTAGAAATTCATTCACTCAATGTTAGATTCACGTAGCGTGGTGTTTGACAGACTGTTCTGCCGCAGGTGGTGCTTGGTAAATCAGTTGCACAGATGGCAAAGAAAGCCGTGCCTCACATAAGGCTCCCTCTACTGTCACCTGAAGAACTCAGACAAGTGGAAGATGAAAGCAAGAAAGACAATATGATCCCGGTTGGTGAATTGTGTGACATGTTGTTGTTTGCAGGCCTCTTGTGACCAGTTAGAATATAAGGAAACGTAGCTTATGAACGTGTAATGAATCACTGCGCATAAATACACCAGTGGAGTGGCCATCAGAAGGCTTGTATGTCACACTCTATAGGTCGTATTAGCATGTGCTTCACTCATCGTTTAATAGCATTGCGTTTGTAATATAGCAGAATAACATTTCAACGAAACACATGACTGAAATGAACATGACTCGGAAGCAGTAGCACCCCCAGTTTGTTCCACATTAATTGTTTGGGAACACGTGTATGTTCCGCACCGTTTTAATAACGTCAATGCAAGCAGGTCCAGGTGTTTTCTATCATGCATCAAGCGTTGCCCTAAATATCTTGCTTCACAACTATTTAGTTTATCACCAGTACTGTATGTTGTTGTTGTGGTGGTGGTGGTGGTGGTGCTGGTGGAGTTGTATAGTTTTTGTCGTTGTCGTCGTTGTTGTTGTTGTTATTGTTGTAAGCAGGGCTGGGATTGACAAATTGATTTTGATAAACTGTATTATACCAATTGGTTTATTTGTTTACCTGCTGTTTGTTACCGTCTTTCAAAATGTCAACACGTTTGTGTAAGCACTTCAAGGAGTCGTTTCTACACCTCATTGAACCGTGACTGTCCTGTTTGTTTCAACCATTCCGGGTGCTCGTACAATTTACATTTATTGCCAACATCTTCTTCGTAATCTCCTACCATAAGGTGATTGCAGGTCGATTTTACAAAGCACGTTGTGTGTGAATCATTTGCAGGTTGAGCAGTTCGCTTATGCGTGGCGACACCACGCCCTCAAGCAGCCAGACCAGGACAACCCGTTGACGCGGAAGAGGAAAGGGACGCTGGCGAGGGAGTCACACATTGGGATCAAGTCGTTATGATATCGGAAAAAGACGTGTCGTCAACAAAAAGGACAAGTGAAGTTGCAGTTTAATACTAGTGCCAATACCGTTACTGAGAGAGGTTGCAACATACCTAGTTTAACAGTAACAGTGCTAGAATAATCACGATGGCTGCTAGAATAATCACGATGGCTGCTAGAATAATCACGATGGCGTGTAACTGTCAGCTGTGCTAAGTTTTACAAACTAACACTGTGATGTTCTTTATGTTCGTGCGTGCGAGTGTGTGTGTGTGTGTGTGTGTGTGTGTGTGTGTGTGTGTGTGTGTGTGTGTGTGTGTGTGTGTGTGTGTGTGTGTTATAATATTTACTCTTCAGAAATGTGTGCCAAATTTTAGAAAGCGTATTTTCAGATCGTATATCATATATATATATATATATATATATATATATATATATATATATATATATATATATATATATATAATCATTTTACATGGTTCGTAATGGTTGAAAAGACTTTGTTACACTCTTAGTGTTCTTATATAATTGTATCTGTTTTTCTGGTGTGATTATTTTCATGTTTTGTTCATATGGTACAATAGTCCAGTATCGTTTCATGCGTTGATATAAATGTTGAGAACATTAACAAATGTACTCCCTAGTTTGGAGCGTTCTCAGTATGGCAGTAATTAACGCTTAAGAATGAGGATAAGAAACATATACACGCATTCGATATGAATATATTTTCCTCTTAGCATATCACTTGTTATCGTTGTCGTTTTTCAGTACATTATATAGTATTGTTACGTGTGATCGTAACTGGACCAGCCATAGTTGACAAAAGCCCTTGAGTTAAAACTCGCAAACAGTAGTATTCCGCGGTCTAGTGATGGTAAACCGCGTCCACCTTAGCCTCGATTATCCATAATAATAATAATTTTATTAAAATGGCAACTATAGCAGTTGAATTATACAATTTGCACAGTAAAACAACCAATGATAATAAATTAATTAAGACAAAAATATTACTTAAAATACAACAAATTAAAAAGGTGCATGTACATCATGTTTAAAGATATGTTTGTAAATAAACAAGGTAAATATGAAGGACATAATCATAAATTAAAACTTAAAACAGGCAATACTATAGTAAAATTAATTATATGGCCTACTACTATTATGTAAAAAGTAAATAATTTATAAATGAGTTCATAATTACTGCCAGTGTCTTAAAGCATATGGTATAAAAGAGTTCTGAAATCTTGCAGTTCTGCAACGCGGCACACAGTAAGTCCTCATGTTTCGAGTTGTATACGGAGTTTCACGGAGCGGAGGAAAAAGATGGTGTAATTTATGTGTAGATTGTTGCATGCTTATGAATAGTGTTCTACATAACTTCTCCCTCCGGTCTGACAGCGTTGGTAGATTGGCTGCGGTGATGGCTTCGGTGTACGACTTATCTTGGAAGATGATCCGCATTGCCCGTCTCTGGATGTATTCTATCTGTCTTGTTTGCTTTTTTGTAAGGCTCGTGTGCCACACTTGGCATGCGTACTCCAATACCGATCGGACGATTGACGTGTATATGTTGATGAGGTGGTGAGGGTCAATGCCGGCTCTTTTGAGAAGGATGATGAAATATAGACGTTGCGATGCTTTTGTAGTGATTTCGTCTATGTGTGATTGTCACTTCAGATCTTCAGATAGAGTCACACCTAGTAGACGAGTGCTGTTAACTTGTTGGATTGGTCTACCGTCGATGGTTAGCAGTGCGATGTCCGGAGTTGATTTCTTGAAACATATCCGCAGTTCTTTCGTTTTGTTGTAGTTCAGCGCCATTTTGTTACTCGCTGTCCATTGCTCGACTTCGTCTGCTGCTACTTGGAGAGAGCTGTCCATTCCGGAGGATGAAGAAGCTTCCCATATTGTGCAATGGTCGACATATTTTATATGTTCGCATACTGTTTGCAGATCATTAATATGGTTTAGGAAGCCGATTGGTCCAAATATTGTGCCTTGTGGGACACCTGCATTGACAGTGGTGTACTCTGGTTTCACACTCCCGATCTTTACCCTCTGTTTGCGTTGACACAGGAATGATGTCAGCCATTTGGTGATAAAAGTTGGGAAGTCCGAGTGATGCACATTTCGTCATTAAAATGTGATGGTCGACTCGGTCAAACGCTTTGCTGAAATCGACGAGAAGTATTCGAACTATGGTTCCAGGGGTCTCGACCGCGTATTTCCACTTGTGTACAAGCTCGACCAGTGCGTGTACGGTTGATGTTCCTTTGATTGACCCATACTGCTGAGGATCAATGTGATCCATGGTAATGTCCATTATCCACGTGCACATGAATGTCTCCAAGCTCCAGTACAAGGCATAGATAATCGAGGCTCCAGTATATGGCGTAGATAATCGAGGCTCCAGTATGTGGCGTAGATAATCGAGGCTCCAGTACATGTCATAGATAATCGAGGCTCCAGTACATGTCATAGATAATCGAGGCTCCAGTATATGGCGATACTGTTTGTCGCATACGCACAAGAGGTTCTGCCACAATGGAATCACAGCGGTGGTTAGTCTCGTGTATTCGACTCTCGCTCGCCTTCGTGAATTCGCCGAGAAGAGAATCTGACCTAAGATGCGTGGTCTCGTTGATACCCACTGTCGCCACTTCATTTTATATAGGCGTTCCCGTGAAGCGTCATCAGCCGATTAGCGTCATTATCGAGATCCTACACTAAACCTTTTTTGCCTGATTTAACTTTTCAGTCTGACGATATGTCAATATAATGTAAGTTTACAGTTAACAGTTATATTGCGAAGTAAATAAAGTAACGAAATAAAAAGTCGCGTTACTTTACATAAAACTACGTAGTTACAAGTAAAAGTATTTAGTAAAAATTCTACTTCGTTACATGCCAATTACTTGAAATAACTACTCAAGTATTGTAACGACGTTCTTTTACTTCGTTACATGCCAACCCTGGCGGTGTGCGTGGAGGTGCCATGCGTCTGTGTGCTCACGAGTGGTGCACGGACTGCACACAACCGTGGGGCAGGAAACGAACATGTTAATTGCGTTTACAATGATGATGGTGTTAAAAACGAAACGCATTTAGTCGGTGATGAATACATATAAAGAGAATATTTATTTACCAACACATTTTGCGCACACAATAACATACAGTGACATAACAATGACATACAGTGACACAACAATGACATACAGTGACATAACAATGACATACAGTGACACAACAATGATCATATAGTGACTACACTAATTAGACCGTGTTCGGTAATTTAGTATCTTATGAGATGCAAGCAAAATATTTCGTAAGTTGCGATAAGCAAACGCCCAACCTTCCCACGTCAAATAAGCATAGGCGTCGGAAGCTATTGAGTATTGATCGAATATTATATTGGGCCGAATTTGGTGGCTGCAGCACAACGCGCATTGCAGCTGGGGGTTATGGCCCCGAAATGTGTGTGCCTTTACGTAAAGCCTGTATTCGAGCAAAGGGGTACTCGAGCAAAATGTTACGCCACTAATTAACATATTCCTGGTTAAGTTTTATATAAAATCTGAATGTCCGTGCATTGCACCAGAGCAAATTATGATCGCACAATAGCAATGATTATATTCGTGTCTTCTGCATCATTGCCAACGACCCATAGCGTCACAGTTATAGAGACAAAAGTACTGGATTTACATTTCTTACACAGTTTTACGGCTTAATATTTCGATCTTTAAGCAATCATATCAACTTCGGCGTTGTTGGCCGGCTGGCCATTACGCCGAGCGAATTACACGAGATGAAAAGAAGATAAACAATAGCTCCAATAATGTATACAAATAACTATCTGAAAGATGACGCCTGTAGTTAAACCATTCACTTTTCACTTTTAATACGAAGCAAACAATAATGATGGGAGGTTTTTGGTAATAATACGATTTTTTTTTCTTTATTTTGTTACGTAAACTTCTGTCTAACTTCCGCTAACAGTGCACATGGGAGATAATGTGCGCTAACACTGTACACAATACTACCTTCCGAGCTACATTACTATAGATTGTCAAAGTCAAGAGCGTCTCCGATAAAACGGCAAATAACCCGATTAGTAGAACGTTTTTCCGTGTAAATGTCTCCGTTTATTGATTGTCCGAATAATGGACATGTTGGACGGTAGACGTAGTTCATCGGCTGTCGCTAGGTGTCCAAACCTGCAATAAACAACAAGAGGTAAACAGAAAAACAACACGTATAAGTCTGTTGAAACAACGATGTTACTATTACATGTAGGCCTACTCAACTTTAAATAGGTAGCTTACCTCGGAAATTGAGCAAATTGGAATTCAACGACAATGAAACATTGTATTTCGGAAAAGTTTGGAACTGACCACGAAGTTCCAACTAATGTTGACTGTTCAGACACACCGCTCTATATCAGTTGCGTATTTGGGGGTAGGTGGCGGGGGGCATTGGAACGTGCCCCCAACGCTTAATTGTTTCGTATGTAACCAGTTGCGCCACTGCACGGTAGCATGGTGAACTAATTGGTGACTAACATATGTCTGAACTAGTCAAGACATATGATGTTGTTTTTACTCCAGGAACACTGGTTAAGAGAATCACAATTTCATAGGATTGAAAGCATACTTTGTGCTAACAATGTTAGCATTTTATCTCATGATGTTTCTGCTAAAGATAACCACGTGTTTTGTAAGTGGGAGAGTATATGGTGGGTGTTCTATTCTGTAGACAAGTTCCTTGAACTCTGTTTTTACCCCAGTCGTCATGAACGGTATTGTTTTCACACAACATGTTGTTATTATTGTTCAATATGTGCATGCCATGTGATAGCACATCTAATGACGATCTGTACTGTGATTTGTTCAGTGACATTCTGAATGTTTGTAATACTATGAACTATTCTAACTTTATCATTGTAGGTGATCTGAACACATCTATTCAACGAGTTTCTTCTAATTGCATTGTACTCACCATTTTATTATACACGTGGTAATGGATCAATCAAGCCATGTATTGATTTTGAAGGGAATAATGTTTGATATACACACACTAATCCTTCGGACAATGGTACACGTGTCATGGGTCATTTCTGTTGGAATGTTATGATATGCATGATGGTTTAAATTTTTCATCTCATTCGCCATTAGTTCTTACATTGAATGTAGATGTTAATAACTTGCGACTTCCTCCATAATTTATAGGTCTAGACCTAAATGGATAGAATCATCATACCGTAACCTTATTCAATACAGTGCTGTCTTAGGAAAGTTGATTGACGAATTACCTATACCAATACATTCTATGAACGGTCTCGATAAAATATATCCTAGTCGGTTAGCACACTGCAATGTGATACATATGTGCCATATATGAGTGCCTGGCTGGAATGAGTTAAACCATGAAACATTGTGGCTCCTCACAACGCTGCTATTGCTGATGTCATGGGTACGTATGGCACGCTCTTAACATCACAGCGCTGTTCGCTTGGTTAAACATAATACAACTATTGCTAAGAAAGAAAGTATAGCTACAGCTTTACTTGGTAATAAAACTAAGGACTTCTGGAAAGAAGTGGATAAAGTCACCAAAAAAATATCATGTTACCCAACCTGGTTAACGATGTAGCACGGGATGAAATTAGATAACTCAGTATCTTATTAAAATCACCCAAGGGAATGTGGTTAGACAACCCTACAGACAACGAGAGTAAGACAACCCTACAGACAACGAGAGTAAGACAACCCTACAGACAACGAGAGTAAGACAACCCTACAGACAACGAGAGTAAGACAACCCTACAGACAACGAGAGTAAGACAACCCTACATACAACGAGAGTAAGACAACCCTACAGACAACGAGAGTAAGACAACCCTACAGACAACGAGAGTAAGACAACCCTACAGACAACGAGAGTAAGACAACCCTACAGACAAAGAGAGTAAGACAACCCTACAGACAAAGAGAGTAAGAGGAGATCAAAGTTTAATGTTTAAGATATTGGACGGGAGCGGGACCATCGCGGTCTCTTCTTCATCGTTGGAAAACACTGCTGTTCGGTGTCATTTGATCTGGTTGTTGGTTGTCGCATTACAGCAGTTCCATGAAGGGAACTGGGGGCCTCTCCCTAATTTCAATAGCCTCCTTTATTTTTCTCCGCCAGAAGTTGTCATCTCTATCTATAGCTGTCGCATATCTGGCCGCGATGTTATGACCCTAGTTGACCTGATGTTCCCCTACAGCCGTGAGGGGGGCTTTGGTGAGTGTGTGTGTGTGTGTGTGCGTGCGTGCGTGTGTGAGTGCGAGCGTGCGAGCGTGCGTGCGTGCGTGCGTGCGTGCGTGCGTGCGTGCGTGCGTGCGTGCGTGCGTGCGTGCGTGTGTGCTCTTTGAGCATGGATCCTAGTGACCTGCTGGTTTCGCTCACGTACGTTTGTTGATATTCGGGACATTTTACCTCATACTATCAGCACATGTTTATGTTTTGTTCTTTTGATGGACCACTATGGATCTTACGGTGTTGTTAGGTTTGTAGTATGTCCCCACTCCGTGTTGTCGGAAGATGCTGGTCAGCTTCTCCGACAGGTTGCGCACGTGTGGTAACGGGATGTTCGGTATCTTTCTGGTTTTCATAACCTGGTGTGCATTGGTTGTCTTCGTCTGTTTTTTGTGATGTTAAACATCCACTCGCGGTAGTTGTTGACCCTCAGTGCTGCCTTGACACGTGTCACTTTGTCATGTTAAACATTCACTCACGGTAGTTGTTGGCCCTCAGTGCTGCCTTGACACGTGTCACTTTGTCACGTTAAACATTCACTCACGGTAGTTGTTGGCCCTCAGTGCTGCCTTGACACGTTGCACTTTGTAATGTTAAACATTCACTCACGGTAGTTGTTGGCCCTCAGTGCTGCCTTGACACGTGTCACTTTATCACGTTAAACATTCACTCACGGTAGTTGTTGGCCCTCAGTGCTGCCTTGACACGTGTCACTTTGTCACGTTAAACATTCACTCACGGTAGTTGTTGGCCCTCAGTGCTGCCTTGACACGTGTCACTTTGTCATGTTAAACATTCACTCACGGTAGTTGTTGGCCCTCAGTGCTGCCTTGACACGTGTCACTTTGTCATGTTAAACATTCACTCACGGTAGTTGTTGGCCCTCAGTGCTGCCTTGACACGTGTCACTTTGTCACGTTAAACATTCACTCACGGTAGTTGTTGGCCCTCAGTGCTGCCTTGACACGTGTCACTTTGTCATGTTAAACACGTGCCACTTCGGGTTTTTTGTCATCAGCATTAGTTACTAGTTGGCTTCCTCTGTTGATCAAACTTTCCGCGATCTTCATGACACTGCTGTCACGTGACAACCAACAACCAGGTCACATGACACCGGATAACTGCACATTCTAACGCTGATGAAGGGACCATTGAAGGCCGAGGCTAAGTTGAGCACAGTAATTATTCTGACAGGTAACAAGCTTATTTTTAAATATAAATGTAACAGAATACTTTCAATCTAATTTAAATAGGGAGCCAAAGTTATTATGAATAAGACATTTTGCACACACCTTTTTTATTCTGTCCTCTAATAACCAATAAACCTGTTTGGTTTTTTGCATTCTCGATTTACCCGAGTCTTACAAACACGGCTGATGCGTAGTGTAACTATTATTCACTAGAATATGTTTTTGTGACGTTTGGAGCTGACGTATTATCAAGACTTACGAATGGCTCCTCCTGGCGTTTGGCCCGTGGAATACCGTACGGTTTCTGGTCGTTGCGCCCAGCAAAGTTCCGCAGGACACCCCATTGCTGTAACACACCAAGCATATTATGCTAAATGGCAGTCCGCCACTGTCTCGTGCGATTCACGGGCGATTCACATCGCAAATGTGCCATTTAGCATATTATAATAACACACGCGTTCAATACGAGCAGTGCTATATGGGGGTGCAATATTATACGCTGTATTGAACGCTCTTGATTAAGTCAAGTAAAGTCAAGTTTATACTCTAATAGCATACAATGGTGTATGAGATAAATACACAATACCCAGAGTACTTGCAAGTACTCATAACATTTTAAAATAATAAGAACAGTCAATGTTAATTAAACATACGAATTATGATTTTGGTCAATTTACAAAATCATATTAGTTTATTTAAACTAAGAATATTAAACAGCACAGAGAATTAGGGTGATTAATAACATATCTAGTCAGAAATATATTTCGTTGGTCTCTTAAAGTGTCACATTGAAACAATAGATGAAATTCATCCCCAACCTCATTTCTATTACGCAGAGTACAATACCTTTATTTTATGTCAATATTGAACCATCTGCCTGTTTCAATAGGCAATTTTGTGTTAGTCAGCCTAATTTGAGTAAAAATAATTCTTAATCTCTCCGGTAACAATGTCAAGTACGGTTCAAACTTGAATCTTCTTCTTCCCCTTGCTCCCTTGCGGGGTGGGGTCCAAGTCACGTGATTGCTTCTTCCACTTTCATTGTTAATGTATTCCATTTCCCTCTGTCTTCTGCGGTGGTTTTCCACTCTTTGTATTTCGTACCTGCCCTTTCAAGATCTCGTTTGACACAGTCTTTCCATCGCAGCTTTGGTCTTCCTCTTCTTCTTCTGCCACCCTCTTCTGCTTTCCATGCTCTTTTTGACAGTCTGTCTTCACCCATTCTTTGCACATGTCCTGCCCATCTAATTCTGCTTCCGGCTACTTTCATCCTTAGGTGTTTTTTCATGCCAATCTCTTCTCTCAATTCCTTCATCTTCCTTCTATCTTCTTGGGTTACTTTGCATATTCTTCAGACCCAGTTGTTTTCTGCTATCTTCTCCTCCTGTCTCTCTGTCAGTGCCAGTGTTCCCAACCTGTATATACAGGCTGGTACCACGCAGGCTTCCAACACTTTTCCTTTTAGTTGTTTCTTCAGTTTTCTGTCCCACATAATGCCTTCCACTCTCCTCCACGCTGCTGCTCCTGCTTGCACTCTTCTCTGTATTTTCTTACTACTTCCTTCATCCCCACACACTGTGCCGCCCAAGTATACAAAATTTTTACTTGTTTAATGACATTTCTGTCAACAACTACATGTAAGTCCACCTCTTGTTCGCCTATCCACATTACTTCTGTCTTATCCAGATTCATTCGGATGCCATGTTTTCTAAAGGTGTTACTCCATTCTTGCAATGTTTTATGTAAGTCCTCTTTGTTATCAGCCACCACTACTAGATCATCTGCATATAGTATCTTCTTAAGTTCTTCCTGTTCAGATACCTTTCCACTGATTAGGTTCATCACCATAATGAAAAGCAGGGGACTCAAGGCACTTCTCTGTCTAAGTCCTACTCCCACTCCAAATTGTTCCGATGTTTCTCTTTCAGCTCTTACCGCTGCTGTTGTATCCTTGTACATTTCCTCAACTATTCTGACCTCTGTCTCTCCAACCTCCATCTCATGACTGCAAATGCAAGTTCTCTCGGCACGGTGTCGAATGCCTTTTCCAGATCGACAAAACCGAATGCTACATCCTTTCTAAATTCTCTCCTCTTCTCAATAATTTGTCTGATGGTAAACAATCCATCGTCCGCTCCTCTCCCTTTCCTAAATCCCAGCTTATTCTCTTCGATTCAAACTTGAATACTTCTTTAAATATGCTATAGGACTTTGCATAGGTAATACATTTATCACTGTGGGGAAAAAACACGTAATGGCCATGTTTGATTATACTCGTCGTGAAGTCTGATTTTAAGAAATTTTTTAGTCATTTGTGATTGACGACATTGGGAAAGTGCCAAACGTTAGAAAGACCACATCCATATAAAATATTGGATCGGAACTATATACGCCATGAAAGGCGCGTGCGATTATGAAATAATACCGAATTACAGCCGACTGTAAGGACGTAGAACGTAGAACATAGTCACCAACTTTAAATTAAATTTAAGGCGTGTGAATTATAAATAAATAAATGTAGTTTCTGAATGAAACGACCATACAATTTCCATGCCGATGTGCTGTTTAAATTATTTATACAGGCTCGACAAGAAAAAGCCCGTACAACGCATTACTCCAGGTATGAGGAGGCGGAGTAATTTGTGTAGCGCTCAGCTGGACCTTTTACTTGTGAAGACAAAAGAATCAGGTCAGTATGATCTGCGCAACCGTTTTTAGTGGTCTGCCTCCACTACAGCGCCACCTACGTTACGACACGTGCACTGCTGTAAGAGTTCTAATGCTCCAACAACATTGTTGTTGGTACTCACATTTACTTTTACAATGCCATGGTGCCTAGAAACATTTAGCTTCGCAGATAATATTAGTCGTAGTAAACTGGATATGATCACATAATGTCGTGACTTTTCATATACGTGATGTCATGTGACTGTTCATGTACGTGATGCATTTGATGGTGTATTTGGTGCCCCCCCCCAAAAAAAAAGAGCTACGTGATAATGTACGCTCAAAATAGCAGCTACGGGCATCACAATCTAACTACAATCGAGCTAGCGTATGTTCGTTTGTATGTTTGTTTGTATGTTTGTATGTTTGTTTGTATGTTTGTATGTTTGTTCACGTTTTCCTCCTAGACGGCTTGCACCTCGGTCGCCAAACTTTCACGGATTAATCTAATCTTCGACCCCACGAATGAAACGTAACGCCTTTATATTTTTCGAAATACCCCGTATATCAATGGTTCTTAGTGGTTTTTATGGTAAATGTTCGCTACGTAGAAACGTTAATTTCCAACAATCGCAGAAACGACGCGCGCGCGTTGCGAAAACTTCGGTACGTAAACCGTTTGAGAGAACGTAGCGCCATCTGGACGGGTTTAATAATAATAATAATAATAATCAACTTCTATGGCGCCTATATCCTCAGGAACCTGAGCTCAGAGGCGCAACAAAAAATAATCATTAAGCATAATCGTGAACAGGGACGCGCAAAAGTCATTATCAGAACGAGGGACAACCAAAGATGTATGGCGGAAATGCAATTTGGAATAAAATTTAATATGTCTTGAGTTTTTTTCGGAAAATAGCAATAGTTTCAGATATTTTCAAAGTGATGGGGAGTTCATTCCAGACCCTAGGCGCAGCGACAGAGAAAACACGTTTACCCAAGTTAAGTTTTGTTTTAGGCACAATAAGTTGTTGTGAAATTGATTATCTGAGCTGCCTAGGGATATTTGAAAGATGCCTGAGATTAGCCAACTAGGGTGATTGTTGTGTAGATAGAGCTGGAAACTGGAAGCCAGTGTAACTGTTTAAGTTTATCCTTAGATATACTCTTACCACTATATGAATAGCACGTATATTATTATTGTGGAACATTACTACATTTATAATCTAGTTGCAAGCGTCAATCAGAAAAGTCATTAGAACGTTTGTCTTCATACTCAATGTCTTTCAGTCAATTGTTGTACGTAAGCAATTAGCACAGCACGTGTAGAGGACTGGCGTCTTGAGTGAAGACACTTGCACTCTTCCGTTAGATACATACCAAGTGCGATTTGTTATGCCAAGTCATGCTGATGTTCAAATGTAGACCCTATATCCTTTGAACTTACAACTTTCTCCGTGGCGTTGTTAGCACCGATCATCTGCTGGTTGTTGTAAGCCAACCTCCCAAGGTAAAATGGTGGCATATTGTTCACCCAGGGCCATCGTGATTGCCACGTCCTGTGGAATATATGCTCATTACGATACGCGATGTACGATTTCTAACTCCATTCCAAAGTGACAATTATTATACAAGCAAGGACTTTATTGTCATTATCGGAATGTTCTTGTGGAAATTCTTCCTCATGACCTCCTACCCAGTGGAGCGCAGCGGTGTCGTACATAGAACGTGGGACTGTCGATCGAAATAACCAGGTTAGTATTCTCTTGCTGCTCTTTCGAAACTCGGGCAATTTCGTTCATACCACGTTGTCTCAGTTCACTCGGCTGTATAAATGAGTACATAGCTAGATACAGTGGGGGTATGAGCTAGATACAGTGGGGGTATGAGCTAGATACAGTGGGGGTATGAGCTAGATACAGTGGGGGTATGAGCTAGATACAGTGGGGGTATGAGCTAGATACAGTGGGGGTATGAGCTAGATACAGTGGGTGTATGAGCTAGATACAGTGGGGGTATGAGCTAGATACAGTGGGGGTTTGCGAACAACTATTCTTCGGGCATTATTTGCAGCTAGGCTAAATGTTTCCCAGAGAAGTCGAGTTGGTGTTGGAATGAACAGGTCTGCCAGGGTTGAAGTGTAACGCGTCCTACGGACTGAATACCGCGCTGTCCAAGAACGTACCCTTTTATTCTTATCTGTTCCTTACACACTTCCTTCATTCCCATGATTCCGCATGTTCATGCTATTTGTGCGTTTGCCTGCGCATTATGTGTTCCATACGAATACGATATACATCGCATACATTCGAGTATATAAAGCAGCACTGGTGAAAACAAATGTAAAACTATATAAAGTGCTATATTCCATCTACGATCTGCATGTAATACGCATGTGTTAGGACCTACACTGAATATATGTTATTGGTGTACTTATGTAATGTAGACACGAAAATGACATAATCACAACTGAGATGGAATTGGTGTATCACTGATAGCGCATCAATAAACCTCCAGTGGCTTAATGAAAACATTATGACAAACTTGACTAAAGCAAACAAATTTGCCCGCATGTTGCTTAGGTCCTTAGACAATTTTCTCGACGGGGCGCCCGGGTAGGTAAAGGTAAAAGGTCACAACGTGTATTTTGAAGCATAATAACAATGAATATCCTTTAATTCGTCTTGAATTTGATTTTGAAAACAATTTTTTTTATAATCAAGATATCTGTTTAAAATCCCAGGTGGCCACTAGGCCGCTGTTTAGATTTTTTTCATTGCCGTAATAATCCGTCGGCCAGACAGGGAATGTGTGCCAAACATACACATGTGAAATTCAATTGCTAAAAACAATTGGTTAGGATATAATTTAATAACATGAACACAATTGGTTCAATATATAAAACAAATGTAAATGTATCGAAAAAAAATACAAAAATGTACTAAATAATTTTTTTGTATTTCTATGAACAAATATTATACAATTTTGAGCGCAACGTATTGCACTAATAAAAAATATATTTTAAATATAACAACGCTAACAGATATTATACGTAAGGTACAACCAATTCAAGCGACACTTTAAAATAAAAATATTAAATAAACATGCCTCGTGTGTAGTAGACATTTGTCATCATATTCACCGAGTACAGGTTCCCTGCACTGGCAGAAGGCTGTGCAAGGAAGTCCCGTACACCAGCATACACACACATCTTTGAGACACACTTCTTTGAGACACACGTCTTTGAGCACAGTGATGCAGTTTTTCAGCCAAACTTTAAACTTTTTGGCAGCTTCAGATAGGGTCATCCAACGAGGGTTCCCACCTACAGTCGTTCTTGGTCCAACCAAACGCATATGAACTAGGCATATGTTGGTCAGATTTCAAGCTAATCAGCCAGATGCAAGCTTGGTACATACTCAGATCGGCGTGTTCAATCAGAGTTGACTGTGCTCGTGGAACATTTTGTAGCAGTTGCACCTTGTGAGGAGAGTTCCTTCCTCGGGTCATTGACACTTCTACATTGAGTTGAGCTGGCACAGAGGATGCAAATGAATTGCTCCATGGTTTTGAAGCTAGGCAACTCTACAGTTAATGGTTGACAGTTGACACCCTCAGTTGCAAAGGGAAATGCCATCCATTCTTCCCAATATATGAAGTTCGTAGTTCTGTATTAACCAAAATATAGAGAGATCACCCGTGGGAAGCGCATGTACTACAACGGGGCTATCAAATACTTTGACATAAACATGCACTAGGGCGTCTGTCTAGGAGGTGTGGAAAAGATATGGTTAGAGTGACTTGCAGAAGTCGCCATCACGAACTTGATTAGAGATGAGACAGCAGTTTCGTTCCAGATGGGAAGTGGATAAGGACGTTATTGACTCATCAATGTTATCATGTATGTATGTATAATCCGGCCTTGTCAGATAGCTGTCAATTCTATTTTTTTTAATATTCACGCTATTTGCATTAACGCAATCATTTGACTGTTTGTTCCATTAATTTATCACCCTCTGTGAGAATGAGTACTTTATCTTGTCCAACCTACACTGTTCTTTAACTTCGTTAACTAATTATGCTTTGTGTCCTCTAGTTCTACTGCCTTCTTTGAGTTTGACGAACATATTCCTATCAATAACATCACAGTCATTTACTATTTTATACACTACTATTTGGTCTCCTCTTAGTCTCCTGGTTTCTAGTGTTGCCAAACCACATTCTAATAAGCAGTTTTCTTAACTAAGATCTCTCATTTTTGGAATCATCTTAGTTGTTCTTTGTTTTATTCTCTCTAGCTTATTTGTGTCCTTCTTACGATATGGCCTCCATGCTCTCATTTGTAACCTGTTTTACAAAGAATTCCACCATGTGGTCTCTAATTAATGTTTCTAGTAATTTGCGTACAACTGATGTTAAACTTACTGGTCTGTACTTTTTTGTTCCTCGATCATATCTTAAATATCGGCGTACTGTTTGCTTCTTTCCTTTCTGGATGAACTATTATTTCTACTAGTGACAATTTAAACACTTTTGAAAGTGGTGTAATAATTTGCTGTACAAGCAAATTAAGCAGTTTGGGCGGTATTTCATCAGCTCCATGTGATTTATTATCTTTCATATTTTTAATTTTCTTTGCTATCATTTCAGGAGTTATAAATAGCTGTCCTAAAATTTAGGACAGTTATTTGTAACTAAATTTAATGATCTGATTTATCGCCCTAAAATTTAGTACCTGGAACTGGAAGTGAACTGGTATCTTGTGTGTACAAATGTGCTGAAACACTCGCCATTTGAAACCCGTCTGAAATTAAAGATCTGGTCAAGGGGGATTACATCTCGTAGGTCACCAACCATCTTCCACAAGGCTATCTCGGCCTGAAGTCGTCCCAACATCACGACCATTCGACCATTCACCAAATGCTTCTGGCCGTGTCCATTGCACATACTTACAAAGGGTGGAGAAAGGTTGATGATACAAATATATTTCTACTGATAACCTCCTTTGCTATGGTCGGCAGATTCGTGTTGATAAAAACATAAAACGGACAACTATATATCCCTACCCCTTCCTTGTGGTCAAGCTATGGTAATGACACTGGTTGTATTAAACCAGCTCAATAATTATATGCATTTCTAAAGTAACAACCAATTGAATTTCAGATGTGTTCGTCTTAAGCTTCCTAAAACATTATGGCGCATTTTCCTAAGGGAGAGTTTCCCTATCTGGCCCACAGCAATGAAAAAAATCAAAATGGCGGCTTAGCAGCCATTTTGGATGTTAAACATGTTTCTGATTATAGAACAAAACATGTTTTCAAGTTGTTTAATGGTAACTCAAATTCAATACGAATGAAAGAGTTTTCAATATTGTTATCCATCAAATTACACGTTGTGACCTTTGCCCTCGACCTGACCTTGACCTTGACCCAGCCCGGGCAAACTCCTCCAGAAAGTTTGTAAAGCAAGATATTATGTGGAAATATTGGTACTTTAGTCAACAGTGTTACGATTTAATCAAAAAGTTTGCCCTAATACACCTAATTGGAGATCCGACGAGCACGCGGTGTAGGCTTACCTCTTACTGGTGTGCGGCGGTTGGTGATACGCTTCGGTGTTGTCGACGTACCGAAATCTGTCACGTCTATCCGCGCGGTGGCTGCACTGGCGCATACAGAAGATGGCGCCGAGGACGAGTAGGATGCAGACAGTGACCCCGAGGACGGAGCCGAGGACAATACCGAGTGTCTTCGACGTGTCTGTACGGACAGCCACAGTTCATTTGGTCAGAGTCTATGTTCTGTCATCATTAGTTATTTTTTGAAAACCACTGCGTTATTAATGAAAAGTAAGGCAATAATATATACGAGAATTCGCTGCAACACAAAACGTATCTACGTAGCAGACGTCATGACAATGGCAAAACGTCTGCTATATCAGGATCAGTTGTCAGAACAAGTCATTAAATGCGAATATGTGCATTATTTATTAGTTTTTTCTTATTTAATTGTAAGAAGACAAATATAAAATTACATGTGGTAATCGAGATACTTACAATACAATACCATATGTACCGTAAAGGTTAGGGGCCAACCAAAACGTACATCATGTTCAAGGGGTGTGAGATGCGTGGGGTTGGGGTGTTCTCCTCTAAATGTTGGCATTGATTGCTATGCCAAATTTAGGTATATTTCAACTGATCTCCAATAGAAAAGGAATGCTGACCCTTCCATGGTTCAGTGAACTCTATTGTGGTGCACGAAACGTCTGCAAACGTGGTGTGCTGGCAAATAGTTCTAGGAAAATAACACCGAAAACTCATGTACGTACATGAATAATGTTGAATTGGGGTGGCTTGCTGAGGAGGACGTAGACATTCACTCCCCCCTCCCCCCATACAGCCCTGGGGTATGGGACACCAGTACTCCCCTTGGGTAGCTCTATGAATCATGGAAGGATGTCTAGTGTGTGGGTAGCAGAAGTGTGTGTCTTTTAGTGTATTTTATTACATCAGTACAGAGAAGAACTTCCAAGGACTTCACTACATGCATTAATACACATATTAAACATACATAGATACTATTGATTACGCTAAATTATTCAGTTTTGTTGCGCCTCTGAGCTCAGGTTCCTGAGGATATAGCAATATAGGTGCTATAGAAGTTCATCATTGTTATCACAGACATGGGCATTTTATAAATTATTTGTTACACAGACCTATGTTCTACATCGCGTGACGTACTTTATGGATAGCCTCGTATAACATATTTTGTTTCAATTGCATGTTTGGTTCAACATATGTAGGCATAAGGTAGGCTGATTGATGGCCTGTGTCAGATAATCGATCTATTCTCAAAATAAAATTATGTTCTTACCAGATGGTGTTGAGAGAACTTCTGAAACCGAACACAAATCAATGTATCAGTTATTAAAACAACGGTGGCATAACTACTTTATCCAGGAATAGACTGCGTCTTCATGTTGTGGGCATCAAAACACAAAACATATCATAGACATGTGGAATTAAAGAAGATAAATGTCGGCCCGAGTTTTCTGACTTTAGCTAAGTATGCGACAATACATATATGTGTACATATATGTATACGTATATGCTGTAGTTGAAACGTGCTTTAAACTGAGCACAATTGAGACTCTATGGAGACATTAGCCCACCTTCAACAACGATGCTCTGTTGTGAGATGTTGTATTCAGACAGCGAATTGTTTTGCACAGCCTTGACAAACACATCTTTCACTTCCTCTGTTGACTTCTTCTGGTCGAGAACGAGTGTATAGTCGACCACGACACTGCCTTTTCTGTTTTGAAACATAAATCGTTTCAATGTTTACGTCTACTTGTCAGTGTCACTTATATTTCGAATAGTCCATTCACTGTTCTAATATGATATACGTGTTGTCCGTGTGGAATGGCAGGCGATATACGTGTTGTCCGTGTGGGATGGCAGGCGATATACGTGTTGTTCGTGTGGGATGGCAGGCGATATACATGTTGGCCGTGTGGGATGGCAAGCGATATACGTGTTGTCCGTGTGGGATGGCAGGCGATATATTGGTAGGATGTGTTCCTTTGAATCATGTTTTTTCTTGGCAAGCCAATGTCAGTTGAGTCAACGACAGCCATCATTGGGCCAATCATGTTTTAGAGCCATGATTGGCCCAGTGAATGTTGCTAGCTGGGTGAGATATAACGCCAATGTTACTCAATTGCTGAACCTTTAGAATCGTAGATCTGATGTACTATTTCCTTCAAAACACATTTTGAATATTACTATGCTGCTAGTAGCCTGCATATTCAAAATGTGTTTATCAAATGTTTTTCAAAATACTCAAACAAATGTTATTTCATATCTTTACTGATTTACGTCGCCCCTTACGCAAGAACAATTCCAATATAGTTTTGAAGGAAATAGTACATCAGATCTACGATTCTAAAAGTTCAGCAATTGAGTAACATTGGCGTTATATCTCACCCAGCTAGCAACATTGACTGGGCCAATCATGGCTCTAAAAACATGATTGGCCCAATGATGGGTGTCGTTGACTCAACATGATTCAAAGTTCAATGATGGCTGTCAATCATTGGCCTAATCAGAGTGTGTTAGCTGGGGCCAGTGAAGGGCAAATGATGTTTTCGTTGGTTTTTGGCATGACCTGATGTGTACATTCTCATTGGGCCAAAAGAGCCAATGATGAGACAATGAAACAGGCACGTTTGAACTTCATTGGTCCAATGAGGTTTCGCTAGCTGGGCAGTCATATTTTAGTAGCGTTGTAACACGGCCGTTAATAATAGTGCTGTACATAACTGGTACGTGGACATGCTACACTTGCACAAGTGATGTGATCCGCTGTTCCACTGTGGCATCTGTTACACTGTGGCATCTGTTACACTGTGGCATCTGTTCCACTGTGGCATCTGTTACACTGTGGCATCTGTTACACTGTGGCATCTGTTACACTGTGGCATCTGTTCCACTGTGGCATCTGTTCCACTGTGGCATCTGTTACACTGTGGCATCTGTTACACTGTGGCATCTGTTACACTGTGGCATCTGTTACACTGTGGCATCTGTTACGCTGTGGCATCTGTTACACTGTGGCATCTGTTACGCTGTGGCATATGTTACACTGTGGCATCTGTTCCACTGTGGCATCTGTTACACTGTGGCATATGTTACACTGTGGTATCTGTTCCACTGTGGCATCTGTTACACTGTGGCAACTGTTACACTGTGGCATCTGTTACACTGTGGCATCTGTTCCACTGTGGCATCTGTTACACTAAGAGCTCGAGAAGTATTTAAGAAGCATCGTAATTATAAATACCTGTTATGGACAGAGGCAGTCTAGCGCAGTTGCATAATATTATGTTAAGTACTAATTCGTGTACAGTGCTACTAAAAAGACGATTTGGATTTAAGCAGAGTTATGAAAGCAATATGTTTGCGATGTGAAAAGGCGTCAAACAGCGAGCAGAGAGCAGTAGATAATGTACAGACGGTCGCTAAGCCGTTATTCAAACAACATGAAGACTTGTAAGCAGAAAATGTTATTTTTTCAGCAAATATCTGCTTACTGAAACAATGCAGAGTTACCAAGCCAATTACTCTCTTTGTTGTGGTGGGGTGCTATAATTTGTATGGCCTCCACACATTCATAACACACACACAAAGCATAGGACAGACCAAGGTGTGTGTATACAGCAATACATGAAACCAGCATTTTGTACAGCTAGCTTTCTTTAATTGATACTGGTCTAAACCTGCACAATGATATGTTGCTCATTCACAGCTCAGGGCATTTGTCTAACTTTGGGCAGTTTTAAACTTCTTTGATTAATTACAGTGGGATTACTATTGTCAGTCACCCTTTTACTGCTGCAACACAAGATAAGCTTCACCCTCAGGCGATTCCTTACTCTAACCATCAATCAGGTAGCATTATGTGCCCTCAGTCTCCCTCTTACTCTGCACAAAGGCTTGCATCATTTCTGGGAATGTTCACACTCGATCTCGACATTCAGCAGCACTTATCTGACATGAATTTAGACTTCGAAATGTGATTGTGCTTTTCATAAATTTTTACTTCTCATAAGTTTTGACCTCGGCATGTGACTGTGCTTTTCATAATTCTAAAAAAAATTTCATATGACCCCCCTCCCCCATGTGAACTTGTAGCGCCAAGTGAGCCTGTTTAGGAAAATAGTATATCATGGCCCCGTGTAAACGTGTGGCGACCCTGTAGTCTATTAGGAAAATATGGACCGCATGAACTTGTGGCACCCATGGAGTCTGTATTTGGAAAACAATTACCCCATTTGCGAAAAACTGGCTACGGGCCTGGAGTTAGTTAGTAGCAGCAACAATAATAATCGAATCATTCACAACAGCAGGTGCATCTGTAGCACTAACATCACTGATATTAATCAATATAAGTAGTAGCAATCAATATAAGTAGTAGCAATCAATATAAGTAGTAGCAATCAATATAAGTAGCAGCAATCAATATAAGTAGTAGCAATCAATATACGTAGTAGCAATCAATATAAGTAGTAGCAATCAATATAAGTAGTAGCAATCAATATAAGTAGTAGCAAGCAATATAAGTAGTAGCAATCAATATAAGTAGTAGCAAGCAATATAAGTAGCAGCAATCAATATAAGTAGTAGCAATCAATATAAGTAGTAGCAATCAATATAAGTAGCAGCAATCAATATAAGTAGTAGCAATCAATATAAGTAGCAGCAAGCAATATAAGTAGCAGCAATCAATATAAGTAGTAGCAATCAATATAAGTAGTAGCAAGCAATATAAGTAGTAGCAATCAATATAAGTAGTAGCAAGCAATATAAGTAGCAGCAATCAATATAAGTAGTAGCAATCAATATAAGTAGCAGCAATCAATATAAGTAGCAGCAATCAATATAAGTAGTAGCAATCAATATAAGTAGCAGCAATCAATATAAGTAGTAGCAAGCAATATAAGTAGCAGCAATCAATATAAGTAGTAGCAAGCAATATAAGTAGTAGCAATCAATATAAGTAGTAGCAAGCAATATAAGTAGCAGCAATCAATATAAGTAGTAGCAATCAATATAAGTAGTAGCAAGCAATATAAGTAGTAGCAAGCAATATAAGCAGATTGACAAAAGAGGACCTCAGAATTGGCGGTTGCAAAAGCTGTACTGATAAATGCGTTAGCATTTGCAATAGTTGCTAACAACATAAGATCCAAACCTGAAGGTGATGATCGTTATATCGATCACACTTTCCCTGAAGGCTGAATTCCGAAAAACAACTAAGAGCTGAAAGATACAATGATCATACCAATGTTAGTAGCAGGGTACATACAGCTGGGTGGGTCTGCTGGCTGGAGGCCACGTTTCTATTATTACAATGAACATTGTTCAAAGTTCTGTAGATGTCCATAACGGTTGTGTGCTGTTCAAGTATAATTCATACGCATATCATTGTTTTATCTTGATTCTTTGTTCTTTATTTTGCAGCATATTTCTTCAGATATTTCACATGCTTCGGCTAGACACTTTATTATATATGATTAAATTCTCAACGACACCCGGGTGTTTCGGCATTTTGTAATAATTCCACCGTGTCTTTGTGACGAAAGTACTAATTGGTCATGCTTGCACATTACGACAGGAATATGAAACCATTAACCTACAATCTTCAAGCGTCCGGCCGCAATGTCGGCTTTCAGAGAGCAAAGGTTAACGAAAGGTCAGCTATGCGAAAGAACGGGAGGAAAAACAATAATATAATTTATACATAATTAGCTTATGGTACTTTATAAACAAAAATAAAGTGTCATACCTTTATTTTGATGTAAACGGATAACCTTATATACTCTGAGCTTGACTTATCTAGCAAGGCGGTCGTGAATACCAAGCTCAATATGGTGAATCGGCAGTTGTACTTCGTTGTTTTCTTTTCTAAAAAAAAGAAGACATTGACTAAGCTTTCAACAGAAAAATAATTAGTGACGATTTTAATACACCTCTAGAAAACTACATAGTCATCGCTAAGAATTATAAACAACTATAATCGTTTAATCGTTGTCCTAATATACATGCGAATAAATTCAATTCCGTGAAATGCTTCAATTGTAATAGCATAACTATGAAACACTTTTGAAAAGCAAGAAAATATCAAAACTAATGGTACAAATAAAACACGTTTCTTAGTTATTACCAAAACAACGTGTCTGATATTATATAAATAAAGAGAATCGCTTCAAGTAATATAACGTAAAAGTTTACTTCCACCGGCGATATAACGTAAATGTTTACTTCCACTGAGCGATATAACGTAAATGTTTACTTCCACTGGGCGATATAACATAAATATTTACTTCCACTGGGCGATCGATATAACGTAAAAGTTTACTTCCACTGGGCGATATAACGTAAATGTTTACTTCCACTGGGAGATGTTGCAGACGGACCGCTGGGCGGGTCTGCTGGACCGCTGGGTGGGTCTGCTGGACCGCTGGGCGGGTCTGCTGGACCGCTGGGTGGGTCTGCTGGGCCGCTGGGCTGCTCTGCTAGACCGTTGGGTGGGTTTGCTGGACCGCTGGGCGGGTCTGCTGGACCGCTGGGCTGCTCTGCTGGACCGCCGGGCTGCTCTGCTATACCGCTTGGCTGCTCTGCTGGACCGCTGGGTTGCTTTGCTGCACCGCTGGGCGGGTCTGCTGGACCGCTGGGCGGGTCTGCTGGATCGCTGGGCTGCTCTGCTGGAACGTTGGGTGGGTCTGCAGGACCGCTGGGTGGGTCTGCTGGACCGCTGGGTGGGTCTGCTGGACCGCTGGGCAGGTCTGCTGGACCGCTGGGCGGGTCTGCTGGATCGCTGGGCTGCTCTGCTGGACCGCTGGGTGTGTCTGCTGCACCGCTGGGTGGGTCTGCTGGACCGCTGGGTGGGTCTGCTGGACCGCTGGGCGGGTCTGCTGGACCGCTGGGCGGGTCTGCTGGACCGCTGGGCCGGTCTGCTGGACCGCTGGGCTGCTCTGCTGGACCGCTGGGTGGGTCTGCTGGACCTCTGGGCGGGTCTGCTGGACCGCTGGGCTGCTCTGTTGGAACGCTGGGTGGGTCTGCTGGACCGCTGGGCGGGTCTGCTGGCCCGCTGGGTGGGTCTGCTGGACCGCTGGGCGGGTCTGCTGGACCGCTGGGCGGGTCTGCTGGACCGCTGGGCGGGTCTGCTGGACCGCTGGGCTGCTCTGCTGGACCGCTGGGCGGGTCTACTGGACCGCTGGGCTGCTCTGCTGGACCGCTGGGTGGGTCTGCTGGACCGCTGGGCGGGTCTGCTGGACCGCTGGGTGGGTCTGCAGGACCGCTGGGTGGGTCTGCTGGACCGCTGGGTGGGTCTGCTGGACCGCTGGGCGGGTCTGCTGGACCGCTGGGCGGGTCTGCTGGACCGCTGGGCTGCTCTGCTGGACCGCTGGGCGGGTCTACTGGACCGCTGGGCTGCTCTGCTGGACCGCTGGGTGGGTCTGCTGGACCGCTGGGTGGGTCTGCTGGACCGCTGGGTGGGTCTGCTGGACCGCTGGGCGGGTCTGCTGGATCGCTGGGCTGCTCTGCTGGACCGCTGGGTGGGTCTGCTTGACCGCTGGGCTGCTCTGCTGGACCGCTGGGTAGGTCTGCTGGACCGCTGGGCTGCTCAGATGGACCGCTGGGCGGGTCTGCTGGACCGCTGGGCGGGTCTGCAGGACCGCTGGGCGGGTCTGCTGGGCCGCTGGGCGGGTCTGCTGGACCGCTGGTCGGGTCCGCTGGGTCGCTGGGCGGGTCTGCTGGACCGCTGGGTGGGTCTGCTGGACCGCTGGGCGGGTCTGCTGGACCGCTGGGCGGGTCTGCTGGACCGCTGGGCGGGTCTGCTGGACCGCTGGGCGGGTCTGCTGGGCCGCTGGTTGGGTCTGCTGGACCGCTGGGCTGTTCTGCTGGACCGCTGGGCGGCTCTGCTGGACCGCTGGGAGGGTCTGCTGGACCGCTGGGCGGGTCTGCTGGACCGCTGGGCTGGTCTGCTGGACCGCTGGGCGGGTCTGCTGGACCGCTGGGCGGGTCTGCTGGACCGCTGGGCGGGTCTGCTGGACCGCTGGGCGGGTCTGCTGGGCCGCTGGGCGGGTCTGCTGGACCGCTGATCGGGTCCGCTGGGTCGCTGGGCGGGTCTGCTGGACCGCTGGGTTGGTCTGCTGGACCGCTGGGCGGGTCTGCTGGACCGCTGGGCGGGTCTGCTGGACCGCTGGGCGGGTCTGCTGGACCGCTGGGCTGCTCTGCTGGACCGCTGGGTGGGTCTGCTGGACCGCTGGGTGGGTCTGCTGGACCGCTGGGTGGGTCTGCTGGACCGCTGGGTGGGTCTGCTGGACCGCTGGGTGGGTCTGCTGGACCGCTGGGTGGGTCTGCTGGACCGCTGGGCGGGTCTGCTGGACCGCTGGGCGGGTCTGCTGGACCGCTGGGCGGGTCTGCTGGACCGCTGGGTGGGTCTGCTGGACCGCTGGGCGGGTCTGCTGGACCGCTGGGCGGGTCTGCTGGACCGCTGGGCTGCTCTGCTGGACCGCTGGGTGGGTCTGCTGGACCGCTGGGCGGGTCTGCTGGACCGCTGGGCGGATCTGCAGGACCGCTGGGCGGGTCTGCTGGGCCGCTGGGCGGGTCTGCTGGACCGCTGGTCGGGTCCGCTGGGTCGCTGGGCGGGTCTGCTGGACCGCTGGGTGGGTCTGCTGGACCGCTGGGCGGGTCTGCTGGACCGCTGGGCGGGTCTGCTGGGCCGCTGGGCGGGTCTGCTGGACCGCTGATCGGGTCCGCTGGGTCCGCTGGGCGGGTCTGCTGGACCGCTGGGTTGGTCTGCTGGACCGCTGGGCGGGTCTGCTGGACCGCTGGGCGGGTCTGCTGGACCGCTTGGCGGGTCTGCTGGACCGCTGGGCTGCTCTGCTGGACCGCTGGGTGGGTCTGCTGGGCCGCTGGGCGGGTCTGCTGGACCGCTGGGCGGGTCTGCTGGACCGCTGGGTGTGTCTGCTGGACCGCTGGGTGGGTCTGCTGGACCGCTGGGTTGGTCTGCTGGACCGCTGGGCGGGTCTGCTGGACCGCTGGGCGGGTCTGCTGGACCGCTGGGCGGGTCTGCTGGACCGCTGGGCTGCTCTGCTGGACCGCTGGGTGGGTCTGCTGGACCGCTGGGCGGGTCTGCTGGACCGCTGGGCTGCTCTGCTGGACCGCTGGGTGGGTCTGCTGGACCGCTGGGTGGGTCTGCTGGACCGCTGGGCGGGTCTGCTGGACCGCTGGGTGTGTCTGCTGGACCGCTGGGTGTGTCTGCTGGGCCGTTGGGCGGGTCTGCTGGACCGCTGGGCGGGTCTGCTGGACCGCTGGGTGTGTCTGCTGGACCGCTGGGTGGTTCTGCTGGACCGTTGGGCGGGTCTGCTGGGCCGCTGGGTGGATCTGCTGGACCGCTGGGTGGGTCTGCTGGACCGCTGGGTGGGTCTGCTGGAACGCTGGGTGGATCTGCTGGACCGCTGGGTGGGTCTGCTGGACCGCTGGGTGGGTCTGCTGGACCGCTGGGTGGATCTGCTGGACCGCTGGGTGGGTCTGCTGGAACGCTGGGCTGCTCTGCTGGACCGCTGGGTGGGTCTGCTGGACCGCTGGGCTGCTCTGCTGGACCGTTGGGCTGCTCTGCTGGACCGCTGGGTGGGTCTGCTGGACCGCTGGGCTGCTCTGCTGGACCGTTGGGCTGCTCTGCTGGACCGCTGGGTTGGTCTGCTGGACCGCTGGGTGGGTCTGCTGGAACGCTGGGTGGGTCTGCTGGACCGCTGGGTGGATCTGCTGGACCGCTGGGTGGGTCTGCTGGAACGCTGGGCTGCTCTGCTGGACCGTTGGGCGGGTCTGCTGGACCGCTGGGTGGGTCTGCTGGACCGCTGGGCGGGTCTGCTGGACCGCTGGGCGGGTCTGCTGGACCGCTGGGCGGGTCTGCTGGACCGCTGGGCGGGTCTGCTGGGCTGCTGGGCGGGTCTGCTGGGCCGCTGGGCTGCTCTGCTGGACCGCTGGGTGGGTCTGCTGGACCGCTGGGTGGGTCTGCTGGGCCGCTGGGCGGGTCTGCTGGACCACTGGGCTGCTCTGCTGGACCGTTGGGCTGCTCTGCTGGACCGCTGGGTGGGTCTGCTGGACCGCTGGGTGGGTCTGCTGGACCGCTGGGTGTGTCTGCTGGACCGCTGGGTGGGTCTGCTGGACCGCTGGGTGGGTCTGCTGGACCGCTGGGCTGCTCTGCTGGACCGCTGGGTGGGTCTGCTGGGCCGCTGGGCGGGTCTGCTGGACCGCTGGGCGGGTCTGCTGGACCGCTGGGTGGGTCTGCTGGACCGCTGGGTGGGTCTGCTGGACCGCTGGGTGGGTCTGCTGGACCGCTGGGCGGGTCTGCTGGACCGCTGGGTGGGTCTGCTGGACCGCTGGGCGGGTCTGCTGGACCGCTGGGCGGGTCTGCTGGACCGCTGGGCGGGTCTGCTGGACCGCTGGGCTGCTCTGATGGACCGCTGGGTGGGTCTGCTGGACCGCTGGGCGGGTCTGCTGGACCGCTGGGCGGGTCTGCTGGACCGCTGGGCTGCTCTGCTGGACCGCTGGGTGGGTCTGCTGGACCGCTGGGCGGGTCTGCTGGACCGCTGGGCGGGTCTGCAGGACCGCTGGGCGGGTCTGCTGGGCCGCTGGGCGGGTCTGCTGGACCGCTGGTCGGGTCCGCTGGGTCGCTGGGCGGGTCTGCTGGACCGCTGGGTGGGTCTGCTGGACCGCTGGGCGGGTCTGCTGGACCGCTGGGCGGGTCTGCTGGGCCGCTGGGCGGGTCTGCTGGGACCGCTGATCGGGTCCGCTGGGTCGCTGGGCGGGTCTGCTGGACCGCTGGGTTGGTCTGCTGGACCGCTGGGCGGGTCTGCTGGACCGCTGGGCGGGTCTGCTGGACCGCTTGGCGGGTCTGCTGGACCGCTGGGCGGCTCTGCTGGACCGCTGGGTGGGTCTGCTGGGCCGCTGGGCGGGTCTGCTGGACCGCTGGGCGGGTCTGCTGGACCGCTGGGTGTGTCTGCTGGACCGCTGGGTGGGTCTGCTGGACCGCTGGGTGGGTCTGCTGGACCGCTGGGCGGGTCTGCTGGACCGCTGGGTGGGTCTGCTGGACCGCTGGGCGGGTCTGCTGGACCGCTGGGCTGGTCTGCTGGACCGCTGGGTGGGTCTGCTGGACCGCTGGGCGGGTCTGCTGGACCGCTGGGCTGCTCTGCTGGACCGCTGGGTGGGTCTGCTGGACCGCTGGGTGGGTCTGCTGGACCGCTGGGCGGGTCTGCTGGACCGCTGGGTGTGTCTGCTGGACCGCTGGGTGTGTCTGCTGGGCCGTTGGGCGGGTCTGCTGGACCGCTGGGCGGGTCTGCTGGACCGCTGGGTGTGTCTGCTGGACCGCTGGGTGGTTCTGCTGGACCGTTGGGCGGGTCTGCTGGGCCGCTGGGTGGATCTGCTGGACCGCTGGGTGGGTCTGCTGGACCGCTGGGTGGGTCTGCTGGAACGCTGGGTGGATCTGCTGGACCGCTGGGTGGGTCTGCTGGACCGCTGGGTGGGTCTGCTGGACCGCTGGGTGGATCTGCTGGACCGCTGGGTGGGTCTGCTGGAACGCTGGGCTGCTCTGCTGGACCGCTGGGTGGGTCTGCTGGACCGCTGGGCTGCTCTGCTGGACCGTTGGGCTGCTCTGCTGGACCGCTGGGTGGGTCTGCTGGACCGCTGGGCTGCTCTGCTGGACCGTTGGGCTGCTCTGCTGGACCGCTGGGTTGGTCTGCTGGACCGCTGGGTGGGTCTGCTGGAACGCTGGGTGGGTCTGCTGGACCGCTGGGTGGATCTGCTGGACCGCTGGGTGGGTCTGCTGGAACGCTGGGCTGCTCTGCTGGACCGCTGGGCGGGTCTGCTGGACCGCTGGGTGGGTCTGCTGGACCGCTGGGCGGGTCTGCTGGACCGCTGGGCGGGTCTGCTGGACCGCTGGGCGGGTCTGCTGGACCGCTGGGCGGGTCTGCTGGACCGCTGGGCGGGTCTGCTGGGCCGCTGGGCTGCTCTGCTGGACCGCTGGGTGGGTCTGCTGGACCGCTGGGTGGGTCTGCTGGACCGCTGGGTGGGTCTGCTGGACCGCTGGGTGGGTCTGCTGGACCGCTGGGCGGGTCTGCTGGACCGCTGGGTGGGTCTGCTGGACCGCTGGGCGGGTCTGCTGGACCGCTGGGTGGGTCTGCTGGACCGCTGGGCGGGTCTGCTGGACCGCTGGGTGGGTCTGCTGGACCGCTGGGCGGGTCTGCTGGACCGCTGGGTGTGTCTGCTGGACCGCTGGGTGTGTCTGCTGGACCGTTGGGCGGGTCTGCTGGACCGCTGGGCGGGTCTGCTGGACCGCTGGGTGTGTCTGCTGGACCGCTGGGTGGTTCTGCTGGACCGTTGGGCGGGTCTGCTGGACCGCTGGGCGGGTCTGCTGGACCGCTGGGTGTGTCTGCTGGACCGCTGGGTGGGTCTGCTGGAACGCTGGGTGGATCTGCTGGACCGCTGGGTGGGTCTGCTGGACCGCTGGGTGGGTCTGCTGGACCGCTGGGTGGGTCTGCTGGACCGCTGGGTGGGTCTGCTGGACCGCTGGGTGGGTCTGCTGGACCGCTGGGCGGGTCTGCTGGACCGCTGGGTGGGTCTGCTGGACCGCTGGGTGGATCTGCTGGAACGCTGGGCTGCTCTGCTGGACCGCTGGGTGGGTCTGCTGGACCGCTGGGCTGCTCTGCTGGACCGTTGGGCTGCTCTGCTGGACCGCTGGGTGGGTCTGCTGGACCGCTGGGCGGGTCTGCTGGACCGCTGGGCGGGTCTGCTGGACCGCTGGGCGGGTCTGCTGGACCGCTGGGCGGGTCTGCTGGGCCGCTGGGCTGGTCTGCTGGGCCGCTGGGCTGCTCTGCTGGACCGCTGGGTGGGTCTGCTGGACCGCTGGGTGGGTCTGCTGGACCGCTGGGCGGGTCTGCTGGACCGCTGGGCGGGTCTGCTGGACCGCTGGGCGGGTCTGCTGGACCGCTGGGCGGGTCTGCTGGACCGCTGGGCTGGTCTGCTGGACCGCTGGGCGGGTCTGCTGGACCGCTGGGCGGGTCTGCTGGACCGCTGGGCGGGTCTGCTGGACCGCTGGGCGGGTCTGCTGGACCGCTGGGCGGGTCTGCTGGACCGCTGGGCGGGTCTGCTGGGCCGCTGGGCGGGTCTGCTGGACCACTGGGCTGCTCTGCTGGACCGTTGGGCTGCTCTGCTGGACCGCTGGGTGGGTCTGCTGGACCGCTGGGTGGGTCTGCTGGACCGCTGGGTGTGTCTGCTGGACCGCTGGGAGGGTCTGCTGGACCGCTGGGTGGGTCTGCTGGACCGCTGGGCGGGTCTGCTGGACCGCTGGGCTGCTCTGCTGGACCGCTGGGTGGGTCTGCTGGACCGCTGGGCAGGTCTGCTGGACCGGTTGTCGGGTCTGCTGGACCGCTGGGCTGCTCTGCTGGACCGCTGGGTGGGTCTGCTGGACCGCTGGGCGGGTCTGCTGGACCGCTGGGCTGCTCTGCTGGACCGCTGGGCGGGTCTGCTGGACCGCTGGGCGGTTCTGCTGGACCGCTGGGCGGGACCGCTGGACCGCTGGGCGGGTCTGCTGGACCGCTGGGCTGCTCTGCTGGATCGCTGGGCGGGACCGCTGGGCCGCTGGGTGGGTCTGCTGGACCGCTGGGCTGCTCTGCTGGGTCGCTGGTCGGGTCTGCTGGACCGCTGGGCGGGTCTGCTTGCGGGCCGCTTGTCGTTTCTGCTGGCGGGACGCTGGCCTGTTCTACTGACTGGCTGCTGGACAGGTCTGCTGATAGCAGCAGTAGTAACAGTATTGCCATTGATGTTTTTTGGTATCCTTGAATAATTTCTTTCGGTCTTTTCTTTGCCGTCATTGTAGTTGATGTTCCTGTAGCAGTAATTGAAGAGTTTTTTTTACAGTTTTTGCTTTAGGGGAAATTAGGGTAAAGTGTGCCCCTCATCCAAAGCGACATACGGCCAGTACTCAGAAGCTAAAGTGGGCCCCATGGCCGTAGTTACTATGCATAACATGGATAATGGGGTTAATTTGAAGGCTACAGTGTACGAATATTAATTGTACAGCTTGATAATGTGAATATGTATAGTTAGACCTATTCTTTAAATCACAACCGACTGTCCATTTATTAATTAATAATTACAGCACATCGGCCGAGTAAACGCCATGGTTGGTATATTATATACGTTCTTATATTGTGTGGACTGTAGGATGGGTTCAGTATGGTGTGTGTGGTTAGTCGGCACATTGGGACTGTGGAGCTTGGGTCGTTTCCGTACGAGATTAGTGCCAATGACTGAGTGACATGGGACATCTTTATGAGGGCCTCCAATTTTTTTCATTGTCTCTTTTTTAAAACACATTTAACTTTTAGAATTTATTAAGATAGAATATAATGATCATACGTACACGTATTCAATATAATAGTATGGGGAATATAACATAAAATAACTGTTTTCATATAAAAGTGTCAAATTTAGTTTTTTGAGCGGGGTTGTGTGTTTAAAGTCCTACACCGGATTAAGCTAAGCCAATGTTGAAAATATGGTGGATTCGATGGATTAATGAAGTATCAACGACATAATTAAACCAACACGACTTGGATCTTCATGTCGAAGGTGGATGACGCTGCATATTGAAAGCCGCAAGGAAGCTATGCAGTCGAGCCTACTGACACCGAGCCTGCTGACACCGAGCCTACTGACACCGAGCCTACTGACACCGAGCCTACTGACACCGAGCCTACTGACACCGAGCCTACTGACACCGAGCCTACTGACACCGAGCCTACTGACACCGAGCCTACTGACACCGAGCCTACTGACACCGAGCCTGCTGACACCGAGCCTACTGACACCGAGCCTACTGACACCGAGCCTACTGACACCGAGCCTACTGACACCGAGCCTGCTGACACCGAGCCTACTGACACCGAGCCTACTGACACCGAGCCTACTGACACCACTGACGACAACGTGAATCGGGACCTGGAATGTCAGGACAATACATGAATCTGGAAAGGCAACACTGATTGCACGCGAGATAATAAATATAAATTAGCTTTAGTAGCCAGCTGTGTGATACTAGATGGGCTCAGTCACGACAGAGAAAGCGTTCATCTGGAGAGATGGTACTTTACCCAGTACACGAAGAAGACAATGCAGCGCACACAGTGGCACTTATACTAACACAGGAGGCACGAAGAACACTAATTAGCTGGGAGCCAACGCGAGGATAACTAGCGAGGAAGACAAAACATCGCGTAACCAAACGTGGCATCATACAGTGCTATGCACCAATCTGTGATGCTGAAGAAAGAACAAAGGGACACTTTTATAACACATTACGGCAGACTCAGGAATAAAGAAAAAGCAAAGAAGTGAACATTGTATTGAGTGACATGAACACAAAGATTGGTACGAACAACACAGGATATGAACAGGTGATGGGCAAACACCGACTAGGACAAATGAATGAGAATGGAGAAATTCTTGCGAACCTAGTCATTGGTCTAAGTTTATTTCCATACAAAAAACTTACACAAAGCTATATGTGCATCGCCCGGGGGGTACATGGAGTACCCCCCCGGGGTGCATCGTCGAACAATGTGACGGAGAACGAAATAGACCATAATGTATTGGAAGAAGATTTAGAATATCATTACAAGAAGTAAGAGTGAAGCGAGGGGGCAGATGCAGCTTTAGACCATCATCTAGTGACAGCAAAACTACAGCTCAAACTAAAGAAATGTACAATAACTAGTTGCTGCAGAATCAGGTGCAATATAGAACTCTCAAGCGACAAAAGATCAACTAAGGAATTTCAACTGGCACTTTCAAACCGATACCAGCCACTACAAGACATGACTGAGGAGGAAGACAGCTGTTCCTTAGACTCTAGATGGCAACACGTCAAGGAGGAAGACAGTTGTACCTTAAACTCTAGATGGCAACACATCAAGAAGGAAGACAGCTGTACCTTAGACTCTAGATGGCAACACGTCAAGAAGGAAGACAGCTGTACATTAGACTCTAGATGGCAACACGTCAAGAAGGAAGACAGCTGTACCTTAGACTCTAGATGGCAACACGTCAAGGAGGAAGACAGCTGTACCTTAGACTCTAGATGGCAACACGTCAAGGAGGAAGACAGCTGTACCTTAGACTCTAGATGGCAACACGTCAAGAAGGAAGACAGCTGTACCTTAGACTCTAGATGGCAACACGTCAAGAAGGAAGACAGCTGTACCTTAGACTCTAGATGGCAACACGTCAAGGAGGAAGACAGCTGTACCTTAGACTCTAGATGGCAACACGTCAAGGAGGAAGACAGCTGTACCTTAGACTCTAGATGGCAACACGTCAAGAAGGAAGACAGCTGTACCTTAGACTCTAGATAGCAACACGTCAAGGGGGAAGACAGCTGTACCTTAGACTCTAGATGGCAACACGTCAAGGAGGAAGACAGCTGTACTTTAGACTCTAGATGGCAACACGTCAAGGAGGAAGAGAGCTGTACTTTAGACTCTAGATGGCAACACGTCAAGAAGGAAGACAGCTGTACCTTAGACTCTAGATGGCAACACGTCAAGAAGGAAGACAGCTGTACCTTAGACTCTAGATGGCAACACGTCAAGGAGGAAGACAGCTGTACCTTAGACTCTAGATGGCAACACGTCAAGGAGGAAGACAGCTGTACCTTACACTCTAGATGGCAACACGTCAAGGAGGAAGAGAGCTGTACCTTAGACTCTAGATGGCAACACGTCAAGGAGGAAGAGAGCTGTACTTTAGACTCTAGATGGCAACACGTCAAGGAGGAAGACAGCTGTACCTTAGACTCTAGATGGCAACACGTCAAGGAGGAAGAGAGCTGTACTTTAGACTCTAGATGGCAACACGTCAAGGAGGAAGACAGCTGTACCTTAGACTCTAGATGGCAACACGTCAAGGAGGAAGACAGCTGTACCTTAGACTCTAGATGGCAACACGTCAAGGAGGAAGACAGCTGTACCTTAGACTCTAGATGGCAACACGTCAAGGAGGAAGACAGCTGTACCTTAGACTCTAGATGGCAACACGTCAAGGAGGAAGACAGCTGTACCTTAGACTCTAGATGGCAACACGTCAAGGAGGAAGACAGCTGTACCTTAGACTCTAGATGGCAACACGTCAAGGAGGAAGACAGCTGTACCTTAGACTCTAGATGGCAACACGTCAAGGAGGAAGACAGCTGTACCTTAGACTCTAGACGGCAACACGTCAAGGAGGAAGACAGCTGTACCTTAGACTCTAGATGGCAACACGTCAAGGAGGAAGACAGCTGTACCTTAGACTCTAGATGGCAACACGTCAAGGAGGAATTAAGTGTCAGAAGAGAAAAGAGGAACTAAATAGTAAACCTGGCAAAACATGCAGAGGAGGCTGCATTCAAAAGGAATATGAAGTAACTATATAACACCACTAAACAGTTAGCTGGAAGTAACAAAAAGGCCAACAAGCCAGTTAGGGACAAGAATTTTACCACACTCACAACAGCAGAAGAGCAAATGAAAAGATGGGCAGAATATTTCGAAGAATCACAGGCCAGCTCCACTAAACGCTGAAGATATCCAACCAGCATAAGAAACAATACGTGATAAGTGGTCAGAGCTAAACCAACAAAGGATGGAAAGTAAGTAAGTAAGGGAAGCTTTCAGAATATTCAAAATGGGTCAGCAGGGCCAGGTGGAATACCGGCGGAAGCACTGAAGACAAACTTAAGAAGGCCAGCCAACATGCTCTGTGAAATCATTGAGAATCTGGGATGAAGAGGAGATACCGGGGGAGTGGAAAGACGCATATTTGACCAAACTACCAAAGATAGGAGATCGCAGGGAATGCAACGACAATAGAGGCAGTGTGCTTCTCTCAGTACCAGGGAAGGTGCTAAACAGAATCATTCTGGAGAGGCTGAAACTTACATTTGACTCAAAACTAAGGGACCACCCGGCAGGCTTTCGTCGGGAAAGATCACGCACCAACCAGATAGTAACACTCCGCATTGTTATCGAACACTCAACAGAATGGAACTCTCCGTTTACATATATTTTATTGACTTCTAAAAAGCCTTTGATAGTTTAGACCGTGATACCATGTGGAAGCTAATGATACACTATGGTATACCAGAGAAGTTAATCTCAATAATTAAAGAAACAAACAAGGGAATGACCTGCAACGTTCTACACGAAGGGAAGAACACATACCTACTTGAGGTAAAGACTGGCGTGATACATGGATGCATACTGTCATCTATTTCTGTTTCTGATGGCCATTGACTGGACCATGATAACATATACAATAAGACACCATAGGAAACAATAGATGATCTTGACTTCACAGATCATCTGGATGATTCTTTCACACAAGCAGAGGCAAAAGCAAGAAAAACATCACTAGTAGAAACAAATGAAGCCACGTTAGGACTGAATGTGAACAAAGACAAAACCAAGATCGTGAAGATCAACAGCAGGAACAACAATCCAATTACAATCATAGATGATGTACAGTTTTCACGTAGGTTGGGAGCATCGTGGACACAAACAGAGGAAAATATACTGATGTAAGGGCTAGGATTGGGAAAGGAAGGGCGGCCTTAATCGTGCTTAATTAATAAGATATGGAAGTCCGGAGTAATGTTAATACCAACCAAGCTACGAATGTTAGATTACATTTTAAAGTTGTTCCTACGTATGGATCAGAGGCATGGCGTACCACAAAATTCATGCAACAAAAAAACTAAACTTTTGTAGATAAAATACTAAGAAGAATTCTAAGGATATGGTAGCCAGAAACAATTAGCAATGAAGCGCTATTGGAAAGAACAAGCAATAACCCATCGAACATCGAATTAGGCTGGGCTGGGTAGACTTTATTCTCAGGAAGCCAACACAACACATGACGAGACAGGCGCTCACATGGAAATCTCGCGGCAAAAGGGAAAGAAACATATGGCGCAGAGAAGAAGAAGCAGATGTGTCAAAAGCAGAACACTAATGGAGAAGAGTTGGAATCCCAAACCCGACACCGTGTCCGGTGGAAAGGAGGCGTTGGTGGTCTACGCTCTATGCCCCGCCGAGGAGTGACAAGGCTCGAGTCAAGTAGGTCAACAGCAGTAGTTTGATGCTGGTTTCAATTCATATGTTATTGTGTAGTATATATCCATATCCGTGTGAATTTTCAAACAACCGTTTGGTCATCCGGCAATCAAATTTGCACTTGTTTCGAAATTTACAAACATTGTCATGTGTTCTGTAATTTGTATCAAACAAGCTGCGGTCACACATCACTATGCATCCCTGGCAGGAAACATCGATAAATAATTATGTACAGCAAGTCGAAAAGGTAAACCAAGTGTGTCGTTGTTGCAATAGGTATGTGTTGTTACCAGAGTCGCCACAGTAAAAGCTACGCGCACCAGACTGCGTGCCACCCCGTAAACATCGCCCGCACCAGACTGCGTGCCACCCCGTAAACATCGCCCGCACCAGACTGCGTGCCACCCCGTAAACATCGCCCGCACCAGACTGCGTGCCACCCCGTAAACATCGCCCGCACCAGATTGCGTGCCACCCCGTAAACATCGCCCGCACCGGCGGGTCATTTAGCACCTGTTTGTTTTTACCTTCGACAAGATCGGTTGTGCGCCCGCAAGTAGTACACTGTGAAAGTAGTACACTGTGAAAGTAGTACACTGTGAAAGTAGTACACTGTGAAAGTAGTACACTGTGAAAGTAGTACACTGTGAAAGTAGTACACTGTGAAAGTAGTACACTGTGAAAGTAGTACACTTTGAAAGTAGTACACTGTGAAAGTAGTACACTTTGAAAGTAGTACACTGTGAAAGTAGTACACTGTGAAAGTAGTACACTTTGAAAGTAGTACACTGTGAAAGTAGTACAATTTGAAAGTAGTACACTGTGAAAGTAGTACACTTTGAAAGTAGTACACTGTGAAAGTAGTACACTTTGAAAGTAGTACACTGTGAAAGTAGTACACTATGAAAGTAGTACACTGTGAAAGTAGTACACTGTGAAAGTAGTACACTGTGAAAGTAGTACACTGTGAAAGTAGTACACTGTGAAAGTAGTACACTGTGAAAGTAGTACACTGTGAAAGTAGTACACTGTGAAAGTAGTACACTGTGAAAGTAGTACACTGTGAAAGTAGTACACTGTGAAAGTAGTACACTGTGAAAGTAGTACACTTTGAAAGTAGTACACTGTGAAAGTAGTACACTGTGAAAGTAGTACACTGTGAAAGTAGTACACTGTGAAAGTAGTACACTGTGAAAGTAGTACACTGTGAAAGTAGTACACTTTGAAAGTAGTACACTGTGAAAGTAGTACACTTTGAAAGTAGTACACTGTGAAAGTAGTACACTGTGAAAGCGAGGTTGAATGCTAGCGTCGATGACAGCATGGTCACCCTGTTTCAAAGAGACACGCTCGTGTTGTGTTTTGGTGTACTTGATACCGCTAATCGACATATTGTAGAACCGAACGTACTTGGCGTTTCTCCCACGTGAAGGATTTGTGGACGTTTAGTATCTAATACACATGTTGGTGTAGTAGAACACTTCCACGGGTCATACGTCCCACATGTGGCTGAGTCGGTATCCCCTCGTCTCGATTCAGGATCGGTGTTGTTTTCCGATCCATGGGCCTCCTTTCTCCATCTGACACTTATGCTGCGTTCACTTGGCTCCCCCCGACCCCCGGTCAGTGATGTAGTTGTTTGTTCTATTCAATCGTTGTTCTCTGTGAGAAAGAGGACTTCCTGATATCCAATCTACACTGATCCTTTACTAATTTGCCTCGTGGCCTCTAGTTCTACCACCTTTCCTGTGTGAGACGAAATATTTATATCAATATCCTCATACGCATTCAATATCTTAAAACATGTTGATCTCTCCTTAGCCTCCTTGTCTCTAGGGTTGATCTCTCCTTAGCCTCATTGTCTCTAGGGTTGATATCTCCTTAGCCTCCTTGTCTCTAGGGTTGTTAAACCATATTCTTTTAGGCGTTCTTCATAACTAAGGTCTCTCAGTTTTCGACACATTTTAGTTGCTCTCCTCTGTATTTCTGTCGAATAAGTAAACCAAGTGTGTTACTGTTGCAGTAGGCATAGGTTTTTACAGTATAAGTTATATCACCAGACTGCGTGCCACCCCTTAAACATCGCCCGCATCGAGGTGTCATTTAGCAGCTGTTTGTTTTTACCTTTGACAACTTCGAGTGTACGCCCGCCTGATTTGTTATCAACAGTCATGCCACCGATTGTGTTAGAGTGTCATATTTTGGGCGTAGAGTCCTTGCAACGAATGTAACCCACTGCTTAGTGGCGCTGAATTTGTGTTATATGGCTGCATAAATCGTATTCTATGAAGGCGCTCTTAAATGCTGCTATGAATTTCTGTTATATGGCTGCATAAATCGTATTCTATGAAGGCGATCTTAAATGCTGCTATGTGTAACTGAAGGACCAGCCCGAAATAGAGAGACTCGACTGAGTTACGAAATCGGGAATATGTTAATCGACATCTGAATGTTGGCAAGTGTTCTTACGTCATCGACAGAAGATATGATTTTATTGGGGCGTTTCTCATACATGAATACATTGTAATGTAATATTTTCGTTTGCGCGATTTGACCCATAACTCGCTTACCCCGTTCAATCGGTTATAAATTAATCAATATACAGTGATGTGATATTATAAGTAAAGGAATTCTCTTTTATTAATACTTACACAGTCAATTGTATCTAGGCAGACACACAAACAACTGTCGTGCAGGAATAGCTTACCAGCGTCGTTTCCCATTTAATAATATTGTGCACGATTCACTTACTATTCAAGGTACATCCATAACCGAAAATATAGCAACAATTAGTGATGATATAAACTGACGCAGTCCGTTGAGTGGGGATTAACTCTTTTGAGACAGTCGGGTGAGTGAGGAATGTCTCTTTGAGAGAGTCGGTTGAATGGGGTTGACTCTTTGAGACAGTCGGATGAGTGAGGAATGTCTCTTTGAGAAAACTGGGTGAGCGGGGAATGTCTCTTTGAAACTGTCGAGGGGTATGTCTCTTTGCAGACAATCAGATATTGGTAAAATTAGTTTAATAATAATAATAATAATATATGAAATACTTATATTGCGCTAAAATCCCCGGAAGACCCAAGCTCGACAGCGCACCAAAACAAAACGGGTTAAGCAGTTCATAAACAAGTTCATAATCGATAATCAGTTCCAAATGTAAACAGTTGGATTGGTACGCCGGGGAGCTATGGAGGATAACCTATAGTTTAAACAGGTGGGTTTTCAGTTTACGACAACATGTTGTTACATTTCCTGCGTGTTTAACACTAACAGGGAGTAAGTTCCACATACTTAACACTAACAGGGAGTAAGTTCCACAGAGTTAACACTAACAAGGAGTAAGTTCCACAGAGTTAACACTAACAGGGAGTAAGTACCACAGAGTTAACACTAACAGGGAGTAAGTTCCACAGAGTTAACACTAACAGGGAGTAAGTTCCACAGAGTTAACACTAACAGGGAGTAAGTTCCACAGAGTTAACACTAACAGGGAGTAAGTACCACAAAGTTAACACAAACAGGGAGTAAGTACCACATAGTTAACACTAACAGGGAGTAAGTTCCACATAGTTAACACTAACAGGGAGTAAGTTCCACAGAGTTAACACAAACAGGGAGTAAGTTCCGCAAAGTTCACACTAACAGGGAGTAAGTCCCACATAGTTAACACTAACAGGGAGAAAGTTCTACAGAGTTGGTGCAGCAACTAGAAGAGCTCTAGCTGCGACATATGTCTTAACAATGGGAACAAAATGTAGATTACGATTAGATGATAGAAGCTGTTTGGGCTGTCTTGCAGGAGTGAGCAGTGAATATAAATATGATGGTTGTTTGGATGAAAGTGCTTGATAGGTAATTGTACAGATCTTAGAAATAATGCGATATTGGACAGGGAGCTAATGCAATGATTTAAGAAGTGGTACTGAGTGAAAGAAAAGAGGAATATACCCTTGCCAAACAATTTTGCACACGTTGAAGTTTCAAGAGGTCCTTGAGAACAATGTTATGATAAATGGAATTGCCACAGTCAAGTCTACTTCTAACAAGAGTAGTTGCTATAGTTTTGGCGAGAACAAAAGACATACCGGCGAATACGACGAAGGTCACGAATATGATAAAAGCAGCAACGATAAGTTTGTGAAATATGCTGTCTCAAATTTTTATTATTTTCAAAGGTGACTCCTAAATTCCATGCTGAGATTAATACAGTTATAGCTAGCTTTTGGAAGATCATACACACACACACACACACACACACACACACACACACACACACACACACACACACACACACACACACACACACACACACACACACACACACACACACACACACACACACACAAATATATGTTACAGTCAATCTGCGTAATCAGTCATTTCACGTAATGACTGAATTGATTAGGCATTACGCGAAATGACTGTTTCACTCAGGTATTTCGCGAAATTACTGAAAATTTCAGTTATTACGCGAAATGTCTGGAAAAGAATTGTTTTTTGTTTGCACGTGCCACACAAACTGGTGCGTAATTAAACTAGTATTCACTAGAAGGAGCAACTAAGGTTTAGATTAATTTGTTACAGAGTGATATCCAGTGTTTAAACAAACTCCGTGTTTTAATTAGTCTCGGCCTCCCCATTTTCAAATAAAATAATTATTAGTAACAAGTGAGTGATAACGATAGATTTAACAAGATTTAACAAGATTTGCAATCCAAGCCAAAGGCCCAGATGGCAAGTGGACAAGGAAGCCATTGGCTTATCGAGAGTCCAACAATGTTCATCTACTTATAACCCTCCCTCCTGAGATATGTGTCAACCTTGTTTTTAAACATATTCACGCTGCTAGCAGTATAGTAACACGATTTGTAAAGGTCTTATTTTTAACCAACCGAGTTGTAATAACTAGTCCTACTAACAACTTCCGTATTGCACTGTTCCTTTGAACAGTCGTTTAATTATCCAATGAAGAGCGTTGTACATTACTGTTAACATGAACCGTAATTATCCAATGAAGAGCGTTGTACATTACTGTTAACATGAACCGTAATTATCCAATGAAGAGCGTTGTACATTACTGTTAACATGAACCGTAATTCCTATGTTGAACTCTTAGATGGAGATAGTCAGATGTAGCATTTCATGATGATCGTCGCTCACGAATATACACCACCTGTCTATCCATTGCATCATTTTAGTTAAATATAAAGTATAATTATGCGTGTTACTCAAATTTGGCATTGAAGCTCGAAGATTTAAATAAACATAATATTCTCTCGCAAAGCGAATCGTCAACGAACAAATTTGAAGTCGGAGATAATTAATCTGCGTTCATCGCCTTTAACTTTAAACTGAGTTTGGTGGTGTTGGAGCCATTGAAACATGTAAAGCTAAATAAGAAAGAAAGATTAAATGTAGAACAATATGAAATGTAAATCTTACCTTCTACAGCTTAACAATGTCAGATTTCTTCTACGACGTGCGACAATTTACTAGTTGGCGAATCCGACCACGTCGTCGGCTTGGAGACATGTGGGGCCAGTCGTGCCTCGTTACACTCAGATCACTCGCTGAGACGTCACCGTTCCAGTCGGTGCGTCCTCGTTTCATTGGTCTCACACCTGGCCCGCCTTAGGCCCGCCCTTCGGTAGACGTTCTGTTTGCTTACACGCATATTGGCTACACGATAGCTTAACGTATGTATATACTGGCTACACGATAGCTTAACGTACGTACATATTGGCTACACGATAGCTTAACGTACGTACATATTGGCTACACGATAGCTTAACGTACGTACATATTGGCTACACGATAGCTTAACGTAAGTACATATTGGCTACACGATAGCTTAACGTATGTACATATTGGCTACACGATAGCTTAACGTAAGTACATATTGGCTACACGATAGCTTAACGTATGTACATATTGGCTACACGATAGCTTAACGTAAGTACATATTGGCTACACGATAGCTTAATGTATGTACATATTGGCTACACGATAGCTTAACGTAAGTACATATTGGCTACACGATAGCTTAACGTATGTACATATTGGCTACACGATAGCTTAACGTAAGTACATATTGGCTACACGATAGCTTAACGTATGTACGTATTGGCTACACGATAGCTTAACGTAAGTACATATTGGCTACACGATAGCTTAACGTGATATGCAGCATATTCGCAAATGGAGCCCATTATGTCGGTGTTTACGTATTGGAGACCGTGGCTAGACTCTTTGAAATGTACCGTACAATATATGGTATCATGACTGGCAGCACGGCTGCCAACTAAGAACCGTACATTTAACGGTAGACGATGTACGGTGTACCGTATTTTTTACGGAAGTGTAAGCCTACTTAAGAATATACGGTGGAAGTTTTACGGTGGACCGTATTTTATACGACATTGTACTGTAGAGTATGCGGTGAAATTGATATTGTAGAATATAATTCAGTAAAAATACAGCATGCTGAAAACATTTCACCATAGATTCCACAATGCATTTCTAAATCGCCGACCGATATTGGTGCCTGCCTCACCGCGGACTTCAGGATAAATAGGAGAGCAACAACATTGTAGAAGATACAGATATTTTAAAGAAAAATTGCAGTAAATGACAAGCAGCACTGGTGCCAACTAAATACCGTAACTTTAACGGTACTCATAAAACAAAGATAACAGTGCATATGGATTGCACAACACACATGTCACACGAATTTCAAAATTAAAGCATTTGCATGTCTATCCGGCTGAGGCTGAATGCCTGAACAATGAGCCCGTTTGCTACAGGAAGACACAAATAGTAATTGTTGATAGAGGTAATTTATTAGTTTGTTTGTCCTACCGCATAAACATAATTAACATCAACATAACAATTGGCATACTGTCAGAAAGATCCACATAATGCATGCCTATCGTGTATGCATTTAGATAAATAATATGTACGTAATAAGATCTTTTAATAAACTTTATGGGGAAAATTAACAAGGAAAGTGTTAAAATATAATGTCAATTGTTACACAAATCTTGACACTGCATACTTATCTCACACTGCATACTTATCTCACACTGCATACTTATCTCACACTGCATACTTATCTCACACTGCATACTTATCTCACACTGCATACTTATCTCACAAGTATCAGAACGTGTAGAATACTGGGGGGAAGGGGCGAAGTTAATTTCTGCCACGATATCGCGGACCAACATATAGTTAACATGTGCTTGCCAAAATATACGGGGACGGCCCCCGAGCCCCCTGGTTTTGAAGCCTATGCTAATCTTTTACGCATTTCAGGTAAGTATTCACAATGACCTTCGCAAAATCTTGTAATCTTTACATACTGCATACCTATTGTGACTGCATTGGAAATGACGCATACACACTAAACCCATCAAAGAACCCGCAAAGTACTGCATACATATCGTGCATGCATTTGGAGTAAATGTATATCTACTGAAATCTTCTTAAAATCATATAGAAAATATGTGAACATTTGCATACCAAAATTATTGCTACAGCCAAACATTATGGACAATGTTAGACTAAACATGTGTCTGCTTGACAGAATATCCAACTAAAAAATGCACAAGTCACTTTCCCTTTAAATGTTTCTTCAACGTCTCACATAATACCTTCGACCTTTGTTTACTGAGCAACTATGTTTTGATGCTATGTTGACAACGTGTGAACAGATCACTTATTATATCTAGTTAATTTGAGGCGTAATGTGTTCAAAGTGCGATTGTTTGGGTGTACTCGTTTTCATGCTAAATGAATGGGGCATATTGCATGCTGGCCGTATAACTGCTGATATTGGTTTATAATTACAGACGTTATGTGGATCATTACTTTTACGTGTGACGTTTTATATTTGTGTTTATTTGGTACCACCTCAGAAAAAAAGAAAGTGACGTATTACAAATATGCGGGAATAGCTTTCCGTGTATTAATTTCTCTGATAATCTGTGAGTTAATGTTGTCGAAATCACTTGACTAATTGGACTTAGAATTGCGTAATAATTTTATAATTTCTTGAAAGTATGTTGCTCCAAAGAGAACATTCCTGGATTTCTTTACACATTTAGTTTGGTCATTAACCTTTAAGGGTATATGTTTGTATACAAAGTAATAATTGTATTGGTATGTTATATCTTTTGGATTTGAAGTTTCAGAGCCAACGGATAAAATAATGGTATTACTTGGTTACGTGAGCTTAAATTAACATTTCAAGGAGTTCATTAAATAGATGTCATGACATTTTGCATTGCCTTTAAGCATATTGAATGTGTTTATACTGAGTTCTCTTTGCGTACGTCTCTCTGTTTGTATATGTTTTGTAGGTTCTTTCATTTTCAAGTGTTGCATTTGTATTATTGTTAAATGTTCATATAGCATACTCTTTTGTATTATTGTTAAATGTTCATATAGCATACTCTTTTGTATTATTGTTAAATGTTCATATAGCATACTCTTTTGTATTATTGTTAAATGTTCATATAGCATACTCTTTTGTATTATTGTTAAATGTTCATATAGCATACTCTTTTGTATTATTGTTAAATGTTCATATAGCATACTCTTTTGTATTATTGTTAAATGTTCATATAGCATACTCTTTTGTATTATTGTTAAATGTTCATATAGCATACTCTTTTGTATTATTGTTAAATGTTCATATAGCATACTCTTTTGTATTATTGTTAAATGCTCATATAGCATACTCTTTTGTATTATTGTTAAATGTTCATATAGCATACTCTTTTGTATTATTGTTAAATGTTCATATAGCATACTCTTTTGCTAGATTTTAATATTCCATTGGCCAGCCATCCTGAACTGGGATTTTCTCTAACGTTAATTTGTTGGATAGGGAGGCATTCATCAAGCAATACAGTTTACGAAGATATTGTAAGAGCCTTCAATTAACCTAATCCTTTTTAAGTTTTAGAATACGAATGTTGTGAAATGCTCCATAGCCATTGTAATCACACAACAGCTATTATATTTACATGTTCTTCTATAGCCTTGACACCTCCCCACGTCGTGGCTGTTATAGAGACACAGTTACTGGAGTTACATTTCTTACACCGTTTAACGACGTAGTATTTCGACATCATATGCGTATGCCGGCGAAGAATGGGGAGCTGACAGACAGTGAGAGCCACTTGGTGGTGATACATTGTTTCTTTTCATTCATTTATACACAAAACTTATTCATGGCTCTGATCTCTCGAGTCATTCTTCCTTCGTCAAACTTCAGCCAACAGTGCAAGTGAGAATTACACACCGAACATTTGTTTTTTAAGGAATGAATATATATATACATATATATATATATATATATATATATATATATATATATATATATATATATATATATATATATATATATATATATATTATAGAAACATTGTTAAGGATTTTGCAAACTGAACAAATTCGTATGACTTACATTAACATCAGAATAAAGTCGTTGTTAGAAGTGGTCGGAACAACAGGCTCGTGTACTGATTAGAATACACGCGAATAACGTATTTTTGTTGTTGTTGTTGTTGTTGTTGTTGTTGTTGTTGTTGTTGTTGTTAATTGTAGTATTATATTTTATTTGTGATAGTTTATATTGGGACATTGCATTGAATAACTTATGTTTGTTAATTGCTAATTGTTTAAACCAGTTTATTTAGGTTAAGTTTCATTAAAAAAAATTACATGTCAATAATGTATCTAGTTAATTTAGTATAATTGCATTGTACACTATTCTCCGGTGCACTCTTTCACGCCCACCCGGTCATCCATTAATAGAGGTTCCACAGAGTCTTCGCCAGAGGGGTCTGTCTTCTACTGTGTGTAGCATAGTAAGTAGGCTTTGCTTGCGCCGTCCTGTATATTATCCTGTTAGTTTTTCTCTTGTTGTTCCATCTTTTAGCTATTTATTTATGCGCTCCCACTCGTCTTGTCTTTTTAACATTGGTCAGCCACCTTTGGTGGACTTTGGCTCGCTTGTGCGCGATGCGGAAGAAAGGGAGTGGGTTTTCTTATATTTTAACATTGGTGCGTTCGTGCGAGGCCGCTAGTAGTGGAATACATTCACATTCGGCCGTCGATCCGCCCGTCGTCACTAGCATATGTATTCACCACTGTCCGCGTTTACCTCCTCCAACCACCTTCGGCCGTCGATTCACACCCGGCCGCTAACATCGTCGAGTACCTTCCCGTATATTCACCCGTCCACTAGCATCGTCATTCATTACTGGTCACTGCACCGCCGTCAACATCCGTCCATCGTCCCTTCTGCAATTACCTTTCATGTCTCCCTCCATTCACTTCCAAGATTTAACAAGATTTCATAAGAATACCATCCCAAACAACAAGTTCCAGATGACAAGTGGGCAATCAAGCCATTGGCTTATCCAGTGTCCAACAATTTTCTCATCTATGTGTAGCCCGCCCTTATCAAATATCTATCAATTCTATTTTTAATCCTGTCAATCCTAATTCAGCATATGTAATGTCTGTGTTGGCCCATGATTTGGTTATACCAATTATGTGAGGGTCAATATCTTCTACCATAATGTTTAATTCGTTTTTCTTATTTACTATACTCCTAGCATTTAAACACACGAATCTATAACATGCTTTAGACATGTTTTTTGGACATTCTGTTATTGGTTTATCTGTACTAGTGGCCTCTTGTCCTGCTTGAGGCATATCTAAGTAACCCCCTGCGCTTCTACTTTAAATAGTGTTTACTACCAAAAATATTTGATATGCTACCCATGCCACTGTCTACTGCTGCTGAGAGTCCATTCGCAAATACTGCTGCCCCCTTTCCACTTAGATGAAGCCCGTCCTTCATGTACATATCCGCCCTTCCAACAAAACTTCCCCACAAATCCATAGAACCAGCTTCCTCTTCCCTACATAGCCTCTTGACTAGCATGTTAATTGCCATCCCCGGCAATTTCGATATCTATGACCCCTCCTTCCTATAACTGGTAGAATCCCTGACAGTATTACCTGCTCAACCCGCGTCTGCTTTAGTGTTCTGACCAAATTCCTGTATTTCCTAACTATGGCAGTTGTACCCTCCCTCTCTACGTTATTTGTCCCTACGTGGACGAAAAAAGATCCACCCTTGCCCGAACCCACGATGTTGTCTACCCTCTCAGTTATCGCATCAATTTTGGCCTCAGGCAAGCAAGCTACAACGTCTTCTCCCTTGTTTAAGACTCTGTCGGTCGTCCTAACTATTGAGTCCCCCATAAACACCCTCGCTATCTTTCTCACCCCCTCTATCACTGCCTCGGAATAGCTCTTCCGATGGATCCCCTCCATCATATTCTGTCCTGCAGTCTTGTCACTTGGTGGCAGACTTTTATCAGGCTCTCTCTCTCTCTCTCACTTATTAACATGTCACCTTTCCCTCCCGTCGCCTGGCTAACATGCGCTCCTGTCACCTTCCCTCCCGTCTCCCGCACTCCCATCGCCTTAACTATCGTCTCCTTGCCCCCGACTTCTTTGCTACTGTCTCCCCCACTACCCTTTCCTTCGATCCATTTGTCTTCCCTCCCATTTCTTTCCTTCTCGTCTCCTTTCGTCCTGTCTCCCTACGTCTCATCTCCTTATGTCCCGTCTCCTTACGTCCTGTCTCCCTACGACCTGTCACCTTACCCCCCCCAGCCTCCTCACAGACTGAGGTGAGCTCTCCCTAGCATCTCTCTCGTCGTCTTCCCCCACTTTATCATCTACTGTCCCCCACCAGAATCACTGGCGCAACCCACCTGCTCCCTTCCCACCACTGCCACAACGAGCAGCCTCAGCTATTCTATCTCCACCTCAAGTTCCTTCATCCTCGTACATCCCCTACACTCAAAACTAAAAATATCCACCTGAACCTCAGCCCAGGACTTCTCGCACCCGGACTTGACGAAGTCCACCCAGTTGCTACAACTGTTGCATATTAAATGCCTGGTGGCCTTTACCTGCCGTTTGCACGGCGTCATAAAAAATAGACTTAATGTGATTACTACGTTAGCCTTGAATAAGGCTGTTTTTGTGTTCAAAAGAACACTGTAGGCTAATATACTTGCTAACTATGTATTTTCTACTAAGCTCGCACGAGCAAAAAAAGCCTGCCACCTAGCGAATACGGAGAACACTGTGTAAACAAAACAACGAAGTCAGTGTAAACGAACTTACGCTAAAATCCTGCTGTTAATTCCTTTTTGCCGAAATCGTTTACTGCAACTATGTCAGATATTACCTTATGTATGTAATTTATGTATGTGTATCACTTTATCTAATATATATATTTAACAATATAAACGATAGTTTGGTACACCAGTTTAATTCACGACCTGTAAACAAACTCCCCCTTAGCGCTCGTTGAAATTGAGTCCGGGAAAAGTACTGCCTATGTTAACAAAAACAGTTTCTTAATATATGTTTATAAGAAGTTTGTGTATATAGTATACGTGGAATAGTTATACTTATTCTAACCAATATTCCCACTGTTTCTGACTATTCACTATGCTACCTCAATTTTCGAATGGTAAACAACCCTATTAACGCTCAAGATTTAACAAGATTTAACAAGATTTGCCATCCAAGCCAAAGGCCCAGATGGCAAGTGGACAAGGAAGCCATTGGCTTATCGAGAGTCCAACAATGTTCACCTACTTATAACCCGCCCTCCTGATATATGTGTCAACCTTGTTTTTAAACATATTCACGCTGCTAGCAGTTACACAATCTGTAGACAGTTTGTTCCATTCATTTACTGTCCTCTGTGAGAACGAGTGCTTCCTGATGTCCAATCTACATTGATCCTTTACTAATTTTACCTGATGTCCTCTAGTTCTGCTATCCTTCTTGAGTGAGAAAAACATATTTCTATCAATATTTTCATACCCATTCAATATCTTAAAAACTTCAATCTGATCTCCTCTTAACCTCCTTGTCTCTAGAGTTGTTAAACCACATTCTTTCAGGCGTTCTTCATAACTAAGGTCTCTAAGTTCTGGAATCATTTTAGTTGCTCTCCTTTGTATGCGTTCAAGCGTATCTATATCCTTCTTACGATATGGTCTCCATGCTTGTATACAGTATTCTAAATGAGGTCTAACTATTGCTTTATAAAGAGGTATAATTAACTTTTTTCCCTTGTATGTTATGTTTCTTCTAATCAATCCAAGAATTTGATTACCCTTTGAAGCTGCAATACCACACTGCTCTGAAACTTTCATATCAGCGCTTATTGTAACTCCTAAGTCCTTTTCTTTTACAGTAGTACCAAGAACAGTGTGTGTGTGTGTGTGTGTGTGCTCACTGACTTCCCTGTCGGAGTCTGGAACTAACTTACTCTAAAATCCTGCCTCTGACTAATAATTAACAAAAACTATTTTATAATATATGTCTACAATAAGTTTATGTATACTATATATGCAATAGTAATACTTATTCTATTCGATATTCGATATTTTTTTGTAAATTCTCTACACCAATTTCAAGTCGCTTCGGCACCAAGATTCCGGAAGTCAATGTTAATGCCCCTACATTAACCGCCGTTCGTCTGCCCCTACACGAATCGTTATCCAGTATCGGCCGCCTGCATCTCCATCCACATCTGTCCGCTGGGCCTTTATCCATCACCGGCCACCACTCCCACCATCACCTCCTGTCTGACTCCGTCCATTCACGTACGTTCACGAAGCATCGAAGCAACAAAGTAGCGAAGCAATGAAGTAGCGAAGAAAGGTCACTCTCCCGAAAAGTTACATAGTTGAATGGGTCAAATAAAGAACATATGTCTGTCTGTCTGTCTGTCTGTCTGTCTGTATGTATGTCTGTCTGTCTGTATGTATGTATGTCTGTTTGTTTGTTCGGAAGTGGCTTTGTATACACGAATATAGTAGAGTACTAAGATAGTACAACTGTTAAGATGCTGTGTAATATCACAGACCTGTAGAGAAAAGTCAGTGGCTGCTAAAAAGGCTGCTAAGCCATAGCAAATGAAAAATAAATAAAATTATTCTGCCATATAGTCGCGTTTAACCGATTGACATATATAGCTGATATTATAAAATGTAGTACAAGCACACATATCAGAATTATTCATAGTAAGACAAACGTATTAAGCAATATACTATGCGTGGCTGTGCCTGTTTTCACTATATTATATAGCCTACTCTAAAATAGTGAACAGACACACACACACACACACACACACACACACACACACACACACACACACACACACACACACACACACACACACACACACACACACACACACACACACACACACACACACACACACACACACACACTCACACACACACACACACACACACACACACACACACACACACACACACACACACACACACACACACACACACACACACACACACACACACACACACACACACACACACACACACACACACACACACACACACACACACACACACACACACACACATTCGGCACATCGATGTTCTATTTAATCGATTGAGTGTTAACAAATCGTTAGTAAAGTTGTTTTTGAGTGACATATTTACAATTATATCGAGCGACGAAATGACTAGTTACCGGTACAAGCCAGTTAGGGAGCCTCGATTTATGCAACGCATTAAATGTCAACAAAGTCACGGGGTCGTTGCTAACGTTTCCTGGGATGATTATTACGAATGGGTGCGTGCATTTTCTCCGATATTTTCAAAATGTAACAAATCTGTGCATTAAACGAAATTTATTCCGTTGACTTGTAAAAGCTGAAAGGCCCGTCTCTGTAGTTGTAGTCGTGAGGACTCGGCACGCAGTCCAACGCTTGAGCGCTTCTATTGTGTTCTTGTCGACCACTTTTTCCGGTAAAATCGCACTCTTGATGTCATTTTAGCGAAACAAAACTAACGCCTCGGCTTTGGTGTTATGCGCTAACCCACTTACCAAGGCACGGATTACAGCTCAGGAGGCAACGCGGGAATCCTAATTATGCCCACGGTGCACCGCGCACCCTGTTTGTTTTGAAATCTGACGTCATCATGCAATGGGTCTATTAACTAAGCTAAGTTATTCGATGCAAGTGTACCAAAATGAATTATTACAAACTATTCACAAATAAAATATAATATTACAGTTAACAACTACAGCAACAAAAATACGTTCTACGCGTGTCAATACACGAGCCTGTTTTTCCGACCACTTCTAACAACGATGGTATTCTGAAACTAATATAAGTCATGCGACAATGTTTCTAAAATATAAAATATATATAATATAAAATATATTTTACAAAGTAATTAATTCCTTAAAAACCTATAGTTCTGCGTATGACATATACCATATACCATATAGCAAAATGGACTTGTGTATTTCCAATTTCAACCAAATCGGTACTACAACCGATCTATTCACAAAACAATGTCGCTGGAAGAAATACTGTCACATGCTCGTAGTTTCTACCGCAACAGGAAATGTGTATGAAACACACCACGCAACTAAGGAGAAACGGAAATGTGCACGTTATTTCAAGTTATTTTACTGAAGAAAAGCGACAGACGCGTTGAACCAATCCAAATGCTGCCACCAATTTCGCCCTGTCTTATATAATAAAATAAGATAAGGTGACTGTGTTGACAAAGGCACACGCGCCTTTACAATAACAGAGAGAGAGAGAGAGAGAGAGAGAGAGAGAGAGAGAGAGAGAGAGAGAGAGAGAGAGAGAGAGAGAGAGAGAGAGAGAGAGAGAGAGAGAGAGAGAGAGAGAGAGAGAGAGAGAGAGAGAGAGAGAGAGAGAGAGAGAGAGAGAGAGAGAGAGAGAGAGAGAGAGAGAGAGAGAGAGAGAGAGAATGATACAGAACACTGAAGCAACATATTTGGAGACCGTGTATTTTCTAAAACGGCACCTGTGTTATGGAACGGTTATGGTCATCGCGCACAACATCGCACACATTTCGGGCAGTAATATCAAACAATTGATGGATAACGACAGAAAATCTTCGAACGTCCAGGCCGCTATGTCGGTTTTCAGCTAGGAACTATTAACGAAAGGTCAGCTGTGCGAAAGAACGGAAGGAAAAACAATATAATAAATACAGTTTTTGTTTATAATAGTTAACATGGCTGAATAAAATGGCATGCCTTTGCTTTGATTTCAACAAGTTTGCATACGCTGGGCTTGATTTATCTAGCAGGGATACCGAGAACATCAAGTTAGTGACGGTGAATTGGAAATCGTACATTTCCCTTGTCTTTTCTAACAAGAATCAAAAACCGTGTAAAAAGACATTGACATTAGCCGTCAACAGAAAATAATTAATGAAGATGATAACACGCGTGTGGCGAAGTACACGTTCATCATAATGAATTATAAGCAATTAAACGTCGTCCTAATAAACAAGCGAATATTTTCAATTCCATTAAATAATTCAATTGTAATAAAAACAATGAATATATACTTTTGAACAGCAAGAAAGTACAAAAGCTAACTGTGCAATTAAAATACGTTTTTTAGTCATTCAGTTTCCTAGATAATATTCCGGAAATAATATAAATAAAGACAATTGTTTCAAGTTTATTAACATAAATACTTCCCGTATTATATCAAACAATTACACACAACATACATAACGAGGTAAAGAGCATAGAACATAATACTGCCATCGGACGCCGGGCTGTTCGGTTGTGATCCTCCCGCGGGTGGTCAATTAGGTTGTGATCCTCCCGCTGGTGGTCAACTAGGTTGTGATCCTCCCGCGGGTGGTCAACTAGGTTGTGATCCTCCCGCGGGTGGTCAACTAGGTTGTGATCCTCCCGCGGGTAGTCAACTAGGTTGTGATCCACCAGCGGGTAGTCAACTAGGTTGTGATCCTCCCGCTGGTGGTCAACTAGGTTGTGATCCTCCCGCGGGTGGTCAACTAGGTTGTGATCCTCCCGCGGGTGGTTAACTAGGTTGTGATCCTCCCGCGGGTGGTCAACTAGGTAGGTTGTGATCCTCCCGCGGGTAGTCAACTAGGTTGTGATCCTCCCACTGGTGGTCAACTAGGTTGTGATCCTCCCGCGGGTAGTCAACTAGGTTGTGATCCTCCCGCGGGTAGTCAACTAGGTTGTGATCCTCCCGCTGGTGGTCAACTAGGTTGTGATCCTCCCGTGGGTGGTCAACTAGGTAGGTTGTGATCCTCCCGCGGGTAGTCAACTAGGTTGTGATCCTCCCACTGGTGGTCAACTAGGTTGTGATCCTCCCGCGGGTAGTCAACTAGGTTGTGATCCTCCCGCTGGTGGTCAACTAGGTTGTGATCCTCCCGCGGGTGGTCAACTAGGTTGTGATCCTCCCGCGGGTGGTCAACTAGGTTGCGATCCTCCCGCTGGTGGTCAACTAGGTTGTGATCCTCCCGCGGGTAGTCAACTAGGTTGCGATCCTCCCGCTAGTGGTCAACTAGGTTGTGATCCTCCCGCGGGTGGTCAACTACGTTGTGATCCTCCCGCTGGTGGTCAACTAGGTTGTGATCCTCCCGCTGGTGGTCAACTAGGTTGTGATCCTCCCGCGGGTGGTCAACTAGGTAGTGATCCTCCCGCTGGTGGTCAACTAGGTTGTGATCCTCCCGCGGGTGGTCAACTAGGTAGTGATCCTCCCGCGGGTGGTCAACTAGGTTGTGATCCTCCCGCGGGTAGTCAACTAGGTTGTGATCCTCCCGCGGGTAGTCAACTAGGTTGTGATCCTCCCGCTGGTGGTCAACTAGGTTGTGATCCTCCCGCGGGTGGTCAACTAGGTTGTGATCCTCCCGCGGGTGGTCAACTAGGTTGTGATCCTCCCGCGGGTGGTCAACTAGGTTGTGATCCTCCCGCGGGTGGTCAACTAGGTTGTGATCCTCCCGCGGGTGGTCAACTAGGTTGTGATCCTCCCGCTGGTGGTCAACTAGGTTGTGATCCTCCCGCGGGTGGTCAACTAGGTTGTGATCCTCCCGCGGGTAGTCAACTAGGTTGTTTTCCTCCCGCTGGTGGTCAACTAGGTTGTGATCCTCCCGCGGGTGGTCAACTAGGTTGTGATCCTCCCGCGGGTAGTCAACTAGGTTGTGATCCTCCCGCGTGTAGTCAACTAGGTTGTGATCCTCCCGCTGGTGGTCAACTAGGTTGTGATCCTCCCGCGGGTGGTCAACTAGGTTGTGATCCTCCCGCGGGTGGTCAACTAGGTTGTGATCCTCCCGCTGGTGGTCAACTAGGTTGTGATCCTCCCGCGGGTGGTCAACTAGGTTGTGATCCTCCCGCTGGTGGTCAACTAGGTTGTGATCCTCCCGCGGGTGGTCAACTAGGTTGTGATCCTCCCGCTGGTGGTCAACTAGGTTGTGATCCTCCCGCGGGTGGTCAACTAGGTTGTGATCCTCCCGCGGGTGGTCAACTAGGTTGTGATCCTCCCGCGGGTGGTCAACTAGGTTGTGATCCTCCCGCTGGTGGTCAACTAGGTTGTGATCCTCCCTAGTTAACCACCCGCAGGAGGATTACAACCTAGTTAACCACCCGCGGGAGGATTACAACCTAGTTAACCACCCGCGGGAGGATTACAACCTAGTTAACCACCCGCGGGAGGATTACAACCTCGTGGATACCGTTCTAACTATATACGTACCCAGATTCTTGGAGAGTGAGTCGGATAAGCGACAATAGGACTCTCTTCAGTTTCCCTAAGCCACAGCGCTGCGACAGACTCCACGTCATTCGTCTCATCCTACACGCACTCGCTCCCTGTGTTGTATCACTTCCCACACAGTCAAGTACTGGATACATTGGATACTGAATGAATGCCGTTGATCACTGGAATTTCCGTCCGTCTTACCATCTGCAGACTCCGCGATGTGGCGCCACCGTTTGTCCCCTCACTACATCCTGGAATAAAACCGGCATTGTCATTGTTATGAATCCCGGATGTTTGTCCAGAATTTCGGCAGCTGACTGAGTCACCATTCTTAATGTTTTACAAAACATTAAGTTTCAATTAACTGACTTCTGTTGTATAACATTAGTAACAATGACACACCTCCGTTTTATAAAAGGCATATCCAAATACAAATTCACCTCAATTTCGATCCAACCCTGTTAGTGGTTTCGACATTTTCGTTCTGCCTATTACCCATTGTGTCCATTGGATTGCCTCCATTTGAAAGGTCTAATGCAGAATTACAAAAAAATATTAATTTTATTCAATTACTCTTTGCAAATGTGCTCGAAATGTCACACACAATACCAATCCATACTTTACAATGGACATTTTATCAGTGAATCAATGGCGGGTAGATCATATACTTATGTCCTCATTTAGACACTTCAACGATTGTGTTTAGTGCAGATTGTCTCATTTGTATTCACAGGTCACTCGGCTGCTTACATGAGTACCTGGCACTCACAGGTCACTATGTTACTTACATGAGTACCTGGCATTCACAGGTCACTATGTTACTTACATGAGTACCTGGCACTCAGAGGTCACTATGTTACTTACATGAGTACCTGGCACTCACAGGTCACTATGTTACTTACATGAGTACCTGGCACTCACAGGTCACTATGTTACTTACATGAGTACCTGGCACTCACAGGTCACTATGTTACTTACATGAGTACCTGGCACTCACAGGTCACTATGTTACTTACATGAGTACCTGGCACTCACAGGTCACTATGTTACTTACATGAGTACCTGGCACTCACAGGTCACTATGTTACTTACATGAGTACCTGGCACTCACAGGTCACTATGTTACTTACATGAGTACCTGGCATTCACAGGTCACTATGTTACTTACATGAATACCTGGCACTCACAGGTCACTATGTTACTTACATGAGTACCTGGCACTCACAGGTCACTCGGCTACTTACACGAGTACCTGATATTCACAGGTCCATCGGCTACATACATGAGTACTTGGTATTCACAGGTCACTCGGCTACTTATACGAATACCTAGTATTCACGGGTCACTAGGTTACTTAAACGAGTACTTGGTATTCACAGGTCACTCGGCTACTTACACGACTACCTGGTATTCACAGGTCACTCGGCTACATACATTAGTACTTGGTATTCACAGGTCACTCGGCTACTTACACGAGTACCTGGTATTCACAGGTCACTCGGCTACATACATGAGTACTTGGTATTCACAGGTCACTCGGCTACTTACACGAGTACCTGGTATTCACAGGTCACTCGGCTACATACATGAGTGCTTGGTATTCACAGGTCACTCGGCTACTTACACGAGTACCTGGTATTCACAGGTCACTCGGCTACATACATGAGTACTTGGTATTCACAGGTCACTCGGCTACTTACACGACTACCTAGTATTCACGGGTCACTAGGTTACTTACACGAGTACTTGGCAATAGCTACAGAGAGATGACATTCCAGTGATGGGTCTACGGGATTGAACAGATGTCGCGCAGTAATTGGTAACGGTTAAAAGCCCCTAGAGCCGTTGAGTCGATGTTCACAACATCAGGTCTAAATAAGGTCAGCAGCTTTACCTGCTGAGAACATACACAAATATACATTTCATTAACAGTTCACGCCATGTCATCGTCATCATCATCGGCGTAGTAATCATCATTGTCATCGTCATTGTTATCTTCATCGTTGTCGCCATCATCATCAGCAGCATCACCGTCGTCGTCACCATCATCGTCGTGATCATCGTCATCATCATCATCGTCGTCGTCAGTTAGTTCCTAGCATCAATGATTGACTGTCAGTATCTGTCAATAAAGCAGTTACGTTCAGGGGCGCATTAAATGGTACAGGGGTCATGGGGTCCTGGAGCAAGTTGGGGATATAAGCCCCCCGCATCCCATTTTAAAATATCTTAGAAGACAATATTTATTAAGCCTAAAACGTATTTTGTTGATATATTTCAGTTATAATAACTATGAAAACGTTCAGCATCCAGAAGTTTGTTATCATGTTGCAATGACGAGTATCGGTCGAGAAGCAGTGGTCACGTGATGCACTAAGCGTCCCGGTGTCACTGGCCAGAAGTAGAGATTGGAGGATCTCGATGATCAAGAACTCGGACGAGCTGCTGGACAGTTGGTGCTGTCAGCCAGTACGTCCTGGAGGGTTCACTGACAGTTGGCGCTGTCAACCAGTACGACCTGGAGGGGTCACTGACAATTAGTGCTGTCAACCAGTACGACCTGGAGGGGTCACTGACAGTTGGCGCTGTCAGCCAGTACGACCTGGAGGGGTCACTGACAGTTGGCGCTGTCAACCAGTACGACCTGGAAGGGTCACTGACAGTTGGCGCTGTCAACCAGTACGACCTGGAAGGGTCACTGACAGTTGGTGTTGTCAGCCAGTACGACCTGGAGGGGTCACTGACAGTTGGCGCTGTCAACCAGTACGACCTGGAAGGGTCACTGACAGTTGGCGCTGTCAACCAGTACGACCTGGAAGGGTCACTGACAGTTGGTGTTGTCAGCCAGTACGACCTGGAGGGGTCACTGACAGTTGGCGCTGTCAACCAGTACGACCTGGAGGGGTCACTGACAGTTGGTGTTGTCAGCCAGTACGACCTGGAGGGGTCACTGACAGTTGGCGCTGTCAGCCTGTACGACCTGGAGGGGTCACTGACAGTTGGCGCTGTCAACCAGTACGACCTGGAGAGGTCACTGACAGTTGGTGTTGTCAGCCAGTACGACCTGGAGGGTCACTGACAGTTGGCGCTGTCAGCCAGTACGACCTGGAGGGTCACTGACAGTTGGCGCTGTCAACCAGTACGACCTGGAAGGGACAATGACAGTTGGCGCTGTCAGCCTGTACGACCTGGAGGGGTCACTGACAGTTGGCGCTGTCAACCAGTACGACCTGGAGAGGTCACTGACAGTTGGTGTTGTCAGCCAGTACGACCTGGAGGGGTCACTGACAGTTGGCGCTGTCAGCCAGTACGACCTGGAGGGGTCACTGACAGTTGGCGCTGTCAACCAGTACGACCTGGAAGGGACAATGACAGTTGGCGCTGTCAGCCTGTACGACCTGGAGGGGTCACTGACAGTTGGCGCTGTCAACCAGTACGACCTGGAGAGGTCACTGACAGTTGGTGTTGTCAGCCAGTACGACCTGGAGGGGTCACTGACAGTTGGCGCTGTCAGCCAGTACGACCTGGAGGGGTCACTGACAGTTGGCGCTGTCAACCAGTACGACCTGGAAGGGACAATGACAGTTGGCGCTGTCAGCCTGTACGACCTGGAGGGGTCACTGACAGTTGGCGCTGTCAGCCAGTACGACCTGGAGGGGTCACTGACAGTTGGCGCTGTCAACCAGTACGACCTGGAAGGGACACTGACAGTTGGCGCTGTCAGCCAGTACGACCTGGAGGGGTCACTGACAGTTGGCGCTGTCAGCCAGTACGACCTGGAGGGGTCACTGACAGTTGGCGCTGTCAACCAGTACGACCTGGAAGAGACACTGACAGTTGGCGCTGTCAGCCAGTACGACCTGGAGGGGTCACTGACAGTTGGCGCTGTCAGCCAGTACGACCTGGAGGGGTCACTGACAGTTGGCGCTGTCAGCCAGTACGACCTGGATGGGTCACTGACAGTTGGCGCTGTCAGCCAGTACGACCTGGAGGGGTCACTGACAGTTGGCGCTGTCAGCCAGTACGACCTGGATGGGTCACTGACAGTTGGTGCTGTCAGCCAGTACGACCTGGAGGGTCACTGACAGTTGGTGCTGTCAGCCAGTACGACCTGGAGGGGTCATTGACAGTTGGTGCTGTCAGCCAGTACGTCCTGGAGGGGTCACTGACAGTTGGTGCTGTCAGCCAGTACGACCTGGAGGGGTCATTGACAGTTGGTGCTGTCATCCAGTACGTCCTGGAGGGGTCACTGACAGTTGGCGCTGTCAACCAGTACGACCTGGAAGAGACACTGACAGTTGGCGCTGTCAGCCAGTACGACCTGGAGGGGTCACTGACAGTTGGCGCTGTCAGCCAGTACGACCTGGAGGGGTCACTGACAGTTGGCGCTGTCAGCCAGTACGACCTGGATGGGTCACTGACAGTTGGCGCTGTCAGCCAGTACGACCTGGAGGGGTCACTGACAGTTGGCGCTGTCAGCCAGTACGACCTGGATGGGTCACTGACAGTTGGCGCTGTCAGCCAGTACGACCTGGAGGGGTCACTGACAGTTGGCGATGTCAGCCTGTACGACCTGGAGGGGTCACTGACAGTTGGCGCTGTCAGCCTGTACGACCTGGATGGGTCACTGACAGTTGGCGCTGTCAACCAGTACGACCTGGAGGGGTCACTGACAGTTGGCGCTGTCAACCAGTACGACCTGGAGGGGTCACTAACAGTTGGCGCTGTCAGCCAGTACGACCTGAGGGGGGGGGGTCACTGACAGACGATCTCGTGCAGTTTACATCTCTATTGCTCACTCCAGTCGAGAAACAAGCGTGTTACGTCGTCAAAGAAACCAGCAAAGAACTCACGTCAAACATTATCGAGATTTGATTGAAGAGGATGAACTTCTTTTCGCTCATATAAATCTAGTGCGACATTCCCTTCAGAAACTTGACTTGACTTTTCGTCCATTAGGCCCTGTTGACAAGTTTTCGTTAAGATCAACTGTTTCTGACAGCGGACGGCCTGGCTACTGTCTCACTGTGACACCTGGCCAGACACCAGGTCTACGAACCTCACTACATTTATTTATAGAGCCAGCAAGGACGCGAATATACAGATGGCAAGTCTATTCAACCTTCTAATATATTAGAACATAACGAAGACATCCACATGTGGTGATACACAATAACATAGGGCAGTTATTAATGGCAATGCAGGATGTTGGGCCACTCTTTACCCACAACTATCTCCGCAACACAACAATGAAAGCCTTATCTTTCTTCTGGAAACACTTTTCCACTCTTAAATGTTTATCAACACTCCTTCGGAAATAGTTCTCAAATAATTTAAATAACAAGGCTGGGTCAAGCAGGGGTATAATGTGTACCTTCAAATTTACCTGACTTAACAAGATTGCCAAAGGCCCTTGCAAAGAAACCATTGGCATATCGAGATTCCAAACAGTTTTCATATACGTGTACCCCGCCCGTTTGGGATATTTGTTAATTTTTTTAAACATATTCGTACTGCTTGCAATCATTATGACAACGTTCCTCAGATTTCAGGCGATCACGAGTTCCAATGCAATGTGTAGTTTTAAGCAGCCATGGGAAATAAGCTACACAGTCAGTGAAGCTGGATGAGATCTGGGATACAGACGAAGAGAGCGCGATGATGTAGAGAGAGCAATGAAGAAGATGAAGAGAGGACGAGCGACAGGCATTGATGAACTGCGAGTGGAGATGCTGGTGATGGCTGAGCGTGTTGGGGTTAGGTGGACGAGGCGATTGTTAAATACCTGCACGAGAGAGGGGAAGATCCCAGAGGAGTGGCGGACGGGGTTGATAGTCCCTGTATAGAAAAGAAAGGGCGAAGTTCAGGACCCTAGAAAATACTGAGGCGTCACATTGCTGAGTCATGTTCTGAAGGTGTTAGGGAGGATTCTGGATGGAAGGATAAGGAGGATAGTGGAGTGTGAAATGGGAGAAGAAGAACAAGGTTTCAGAAGACGGAGAGTTACGGCGGATGGGGTGTTCACTCTGAGAAAATTGGTGGTAAAAAGACTGGAGGGACAGGAGAATATGGCTCTGGAATTCATTGACCTTGGAAAGGCATACGACACAGTTCCGAAAGATATGGCCATGGCCACGTTGAGTGGGTGTCCCAGGGGCGGAGGTGAGGATGGTCGAAGGCACATATGAAGAGACAGAAGGTAAACAAGTGTTCCGACCGGGAATATCGGATGAATTCAGGGTGCACGTCGGCATGAGACAAGGGAGTGCGCTAAGTCCACTGTTGTTCATCGCAGTATTGGAGGTGATCAGCAGGAAAGCGAGTACAAGAGACATTCTCCGCAAGTTGATATATTGCAGACGACCTGGCAGTAGTAGCGGACAGTGGTGGAGTGGAAGGGAATCTTTGGCAGACTTGGACTGAGAGTAAGCCTAGAGAAGACGGGGTGTTTTGGGTCAGGCACCAGAAAAAAAATATTTGGATATAAAACTGGATGGGAAGAAACTGAACCAATGAGACAGCTTTGTACATTCAGGTGGAGCGGTTTGCGTGAGGACTGTGTGAAGAGAAATTTGGCGGGAGTGGGCGGGGAAAATGAGGGCGAGGGATGGAGGGGAGGGGAGAATGAGGGCGAGGGATGGAGGGGAGGGGAGAATGAGGGCGAGGGATGCAGGGGAGGGGAGAATGAGGGCGAGGGATGGAGGGGAGGGGAGAATGAGGGCGAGGGATGGAGGGGAGGGGAGAATGAGGGCGAGGGATGGAGGGGAGGGGAGAATGAGGGCGAGGGATGGAGGGGAGGGGAGAATGATGGCGAGGGATGCGGGGGAGGGGAGAATGAGGGCGAGAGATAGAGGGGCGGGGAGAATGAGGGCAAAGGATGGGGGGTGGAGGCAGCAGTGAAACGGGACCAGTGATGAAGAAGAAGGATGAAAAATGTACGACCAGTATCGGTGCCAGCCTCACTCCTGACAACAGGGATAAAGGGGAGAGCAACAACATCAGTGGCTTATTTAGGGGGTATTGGGCCATCACCCTTGGCTTAATGTTAACATATTTCCGTATGTCACCTGTTGTGCCGCCACATAGTAGCAGCACCGTAGCGGTCAGGTCAAGTAGGCGACATATGGTTAGTTCGAAGAATACTTTGAATGCGGGACCAGTTGTAACTGTTCTGTCAACCATGCAGGGGATACACCATTTAATAATTTCACTTGAAAAAGTTCTCGTACTAATAGACTCAACTCGGGTGTGTCATTATCCGTCCCGAAAAGTGTACCCTCTTTTAGGCTTACGTCACCACTTCCGCAGCACTCAATCTAACTTGTTAATCCAAACTTTCTAAGTCAGATTGATTGTTCACTTTGCTTTAGAAAGTCCACTCGAGCACCCATATATGGAAGACAACATGCTGCTGTTGTGCTACGACACTCGAGTACCCATATATGGAAGACAACACGCTGCTGTTGTGCTACGACAACGTCTGCAGTGAGTGACATCGCTGTGCCAGAAACAAAGTGGGGAAACCCACGTCTTCCTGCAATTGTCGCTCAACAACCGTGACTGAAAGACTCGGTACATGGAATTTGTCACTACACCTAAATACACTCTGGTGAGTAATTGTGCAACTATGTTCACTCTTTATCGGCCAGCATCAGTCATAATCGCCACGCTGACTTTGATTATATCGGCATCTGGTTGTTGACCGTTTATAGCGCATCGGTTAACGGACGATTAATAGGCTGCACGTTATTTATATCAAAGAAAGGATATCAAAACATGTATCATTTACTGAATAGCATTATTTGCACACACCTGTTGTTTATGATTTCATACTTTCATAAATGGAGCACTGTTGTTGAATTGTGAATACCTGTTTTTTAATGGACACGACGGCTGAAAGTCACCTTCACGTCAACACCGGTAAATCTGCTCCTTGCAACACCATATCACCATCTCTGGGAAACATTCAGCCTCGCTGCTATTACTGCGCAAAAAAACTACCACTATTATTTGTGATTATATTAAACAGAGTACACTGAATCCAGTTTAAATCGTGTAAATGTATGATAATTTGAAATCATGTGGCAGATTGGCTTTAGTTGGAGCAGATAGTAATCACACACATTGCACACAGTGGTTCGCACTATTCACTTTATCAACAGCAAATACATAAACTATATAAATATATAGTTAGTTATCTCATAAACTAAGTCAAATTTATTTGTTTCAGTTCCAAACAGGTCGTGGACCCAGTGAAAGGACTGATGAAAGTTACCGGACTAAACAACAAATGGTCCGTGTACCCAGTGAAAGGACTGATGAAAGTTACCGGACTAAACAACAAATGGTCCGTGGACCCAGTGAAAGGACTGATGAAAGTTACCGGACTAAACAACAAATGGTGCGTGGACCCAGTGAAAGGACTGATGAAAGTTACCGGACTAAACAACAAATGGTCCGTGGACCCAATGAAAGGACTGATGAAAGTTACCGGACTAAACAACAAATGGTCCGTGGACCCAGTAAAAGGACTGATGAAAGTTACCGGACTAAACAACAAATGGTGCGTGGACCCAGTGAAAGGACTGATGAAAGTTACCGGACTAAACAACAAATGGTCCGTGGACCCAGTGAAAGGACTGATGAAAGTTACCGGACTAAACAACAAATGGTGCGTGGACCCAGTGAAAGGACTGATGAAAGTTACCGGACTAAACAACAAATGGTGCGTGGACCCAGTGAAAGGACTGATGAAAGTTACCGGACTAAACAACAAATGGTCCGTGGACCCAGTAAAACGACTGATGAAAGTTACCGGACTAAACAACAAATGGTGCACTGACCAACCGATCTCTTCGTGTGTTTGTCGCAGCTCGATACCCCGTTGACTCTCGGTGTATTTGTGTTTATAATGAAATGGGACACCCTCGTGCAGACCTTTCTATGTTTGTATAAATACACCTTGGTAGGTTGGTAAACTACTTGGTAGGTTGGTAACGGGCAATCCAATTTTATTCATATCCAACAATTTTAAGGATTGAAGCTGTGCACACAATAATAGTGACAAAGTCTGCCACAAATCGTGCACAGCCTAGTATATTACTGATTAAGCTGGTGTGTATGACCAATTAGTAAACAATACCAGATAAGATTTAACATTAGTTATATGTTCTGCTGTAGCTAGCAACTGCCAAAGACAGTTTTTACCACAAAACCTTTTCTTCTCTTATACAAAGCGACAGCATACAAAGAGGGAAAGATACCTATGTGCAGACAGGCATACATAATTATTTGTATGTAGTGCTAGCTACAGTATTTACAATGATATGCACAAAAGTGGGGGAATAAACCCCCCGGCCCCACCTGTGCGCAGGTGGTGGGCCAACCCCCACTAAAGGACTGCGCACACACACCCACAAACACACACACACACACACAACACACACACACACACACACACACACACACACACAAACACACATACACACACACACGTGTGTGTGTTTGTGTGTGTGTGTGTGTGTGTTATATATATATATATATATATATATATATATATATATATATATATATATATATATATATATATATATGTATATATTATATATATATATATATAATATATATATATATATATATATTGCAGGTCGACTGCAATATATATATATATATAATATTGATGTGTCACTTCCTGAATAATGGTAGTGTCTACACTACGAAACGGCTTAATTATACTTATCGAGTGATTATAGTCATGTCAGCTAAAGACCAAATGTAATACAGTGGTCTGTTCTGCATATCAAATTCCATTCTCGGAACTATAACATAGGCGCTAAGAGCTGTTGGTCCCTTCTACCAGGTGTATATGCCACGTAAAGTAAAATGGGAACCCAAGTTAAGTAACCAACTGTTTAGGAAATATCAGATCAATCATTAAACAAACTGTCTACTCGGATGTAAGATTGAAGTTGGGAGTTTAAGATCGATGTTTGCTAAGTGACACTCCTGCAATGTGTGGTTGCTGCATGTGACCGCGCAGTGAGATCATCGCATAGCACCAACTAGAATTACCCAGCGTTAGGCTATCACCGGTTATCAACATCAGTGGACATCGCACGTTAGATTCAGAATCATGCCGTAACATTGACTGGTACCTAATCTTACCATTGATCAATGGCTTTTACAAATACGCAAACCTTTCCCTGCTGGAATGGGTGTTAATTATTGTCACGTCGGCAATACGCGCAGTTGTTATTGCGAAAGTATGAAAACGAAAAAAAATTCAACACTACATGGAATTACAACTTACCCGAGAATTGTATTTATTTCACCAATTAGTATGTACAAGATGGATTCTTATAAGAAATAGGCATGCAGTGTTTAACAAGAATAACGTAAATGCCGTCTTTAATAAAACGACTTAAAATATCACCAAGCCTCTAAAACTGTGTGAATGTTCTAGCACACGTTTCGCGCCTCAAAATAATGTCCTAAATAAATGTCAAACATAAAACTCCACCCGACTTCCCTCGTAGGCGTAGACTTCCCTCGTAGGCGTAGACTTCCCTCGTAGGCGTAGACTTCCCTCGTAGGCGTAGACTTCCCTCGTAGGCGTAGACTTCCCTCGTAGGCGTAGACTTCCCTCGTAGGCGTAGACTTCCCTCGTAGGCGTAGACTTCCCTCGTAGGCGTAGATTTCCCTCGTAGGCGTAGACTTCCCTCGTAGGCGTAGACTTCCCTCGTAGGCGTAGATTTCCCTCGTAGGCGTAGACTTCCCTCGTAGGCGTAGACTTCCCTCGTAGGCGTAGACTTCCCTCGTAGGCGTAGACTTCCCTCGTAGGCGTAGACTTCCCTCGTAGGCGTAAGTAGTATGTAGGTGGTTTTCAATAAGCAATTGTGGCGGCAATTTTGGTCGATTTTTGGTGGTAGCTAAAAATAGATGGTAGCTAAAAATAGACATTGGGAAAAACCCACATATCGCTGACGTAGCTTAATTTAATTTTAATTTTAATTTTAATTTTAATTTTAATTTTAATTTTAATTTTAATTTTAATTTTAATTTTAATTTTAATTTTAATTTTAATTTTAATTTTAATTTTAATTTTAATTTTAATTTTAATTTTAATTTTAATTTTAATTTTAATTTTAATTTTTATTTTTATTTTTATTTTTATTTTTATTTTAATTTTAATTTTAATTTTAATTTTAAATTCAATGAAAACCTAGGGAAAACTCCACATATCGCTGACGTGGCGGTTATTGAGTACGGTATCAAAGAATAAGAGAGCTAATCAATCAGGGTTCAGTACGTTAGCGGTGAATGGTGTAAAGAGCTGTGATTCGTCGGTTATAGTTTCATAAAAGTTATGCGTATGAGTTTCATAAAAATCGTGGATGATTAATGAGGTAAGGAGGATGAATGGCTCGTGTGTCCATCTGGTGGGAGATGGGTAGATGCTCGCGGGGCATACCGTTGACGTTGCGTTTAGGGTATATGCTCCCGTTTCGCGGAATGCAGCGGGCTACATACCATGTTAGGAATGCGGTCGTGTTGTATTCCGTAATATGACACCGCTCTGCCGCGTTCCCGAAAGGACGCATTAAGGCGATACTAACAGCTGACTAGTGGATTTTGGTACTCGGGAAATGTGCGTTTTAAATAACCTGGCTATATGTAGTCATATTAGCGCTGTAGTTAAAGCGCTGGTTCGCCCATTGGATGTATGCAAGTCTGAACACGTTGAAAGATAAGCCCGTCATTTGCACAATTCTATGCAGTAATTTATTCGATGCCAGCTATGATGAAAATCGGGTTTCATTATTGTTATTTTTGTCGTTTCTCTAAGAAGAGTAGACCACGTGACGTCCTGTCTGCATAAATAATAAAAACAGCTGTGTATGCATCAACGAGTTGACCTGTATGCGTACATCTAACATATTTAGGGTATTGGTTATCGTATGAATCATACATAAGCACGAGTAATGAGAAAGAGTACCGATTTGTCTAAGAAAATACCGCTTTTATATGTATTATGTCACCCTTAGTTACGTATGTAATGCTTTTAAGCTAAGTGTTTACCACATTTATCTGCCTGTTAACATGTTAAGTAAATGTCACTTTTATTTGTATCTTACCACAGTTTAGCTACGTAATTGCCACGCTTGTCTGTGTGCTAACGCTTTTAGCATATTAAGTATCACTTTTAATTGTATGTTAACGCTATTTAGCTAAGTATATACCACATTCTATGATAAGTTTGTTTTCGCAAAGTAAATATCACTTTTAGTTGGACGTTAACGCTTTTAAGCTAAGTAAGTACCAAATACAGCTACATGTTAATGAGTTTAGCTAAGTAAATACCGAATTTAGCTGTAGGTTAACGCTTTTAAGCTAAGAAATTACCACATTTAGCTGTATGTTAGCGATTTTAAGCTAAGCAAATACAACTTTTAGCTATGTAATTAGCATTTTTAGCTAAATAAGTACCATATTTAGTTGCAAGTTAACGCTTTTAAGTTAAGTAATTACCACATATGTTAAAACAGTTTAGCTAATAAATGACCACATTTAGCTGTATGTTAGCGCTTTTTACCTAAATAATTACCACATTTAGTTGTATGTTAACGCTTTTAAGCTAAGTAATTACCGCATTTAGCTGCGTGTTAACGTTTTTAGCTAAGAAATTACCATATTTAGCTGTATGTTACTGCTGTTTAACTAAGGAATTACCACATTTAGCTGTATGGTAATGCTTTTTAACTAAGTATTTATCGCATTTAGTTGCATGTTAACGCATTGAAACTAAGTATTTACCACATTCACCTGTATGCTAAAGTACTCGGGAAATGCGCGTGATAAATAACACGGTTTTCTGTAGTGATATTAGCATTGTTGTTAAAGCGTTGGTTTGCGCACTGGACGTATGCAAGTCTGAACAAGTTTAACGATAAGCCGGTCATTTGCACTTAAATCTATCTAAGCTAGGTTCTGTGAAGAAAATAACAAACTCTGCGTATGATTATAATATATTTGTTATAACTAACCAAACAATGCAAGAAGTACAAAACAATTAATTATGAACATAATCGTCAGAATATAGTAATATAAACAAAATCACTACAAGTATTACATAATATGATTATGAATTATTATTGTAATACCACGCCTGTCGGGGCGCGCTATAGCAGAGAGCTATTTTAAAACACTGGGCGAGGTAAGTACATCAGTATAGACGAACGAGTGGACCGTGGACTGTGGACTCCGGTTGCCTTAGCAACGAACGGGGTGCGGCTAGCGCTGTTACGATCGATGTAACAACCTGCATCGTTGTAAGAACTGCATCTATAGTTTATGTTTGTTTTGGTACACTTGCATTGTATGACTAATCTTAGTTAATTGTGGTACACTTTAATTTGCTAACTGTATATACGAGCGTCATAACATCATGGCGTTAGCCCTGTGTCTGTAATTTTTTAAACTGTATGACATTTCTCTACCATTTTCTAAACCATGTGTCATTTTTGCTGTACCATTTTTATTGAATGTATAAAAGATTGCCGCACCGGGTATCTGGTCATATGATACCCTTTTATGGTGGCGTATCGAAATTAAACCGTTCACCTTGTATCTTATCAACTAGAAGTATAAAAGCAGTCACCCAAACAATAAATGTTGAAAAGTCTGGAATTTAACCGACATCCTGTTAAAACTGACACAATTTTAAATTTTCTTACAAAGTTATGGCATGTTTGGTTAAAAATAATCAAGCAGTTATGTGAATATTTGTTGGAAAATAAAATCGTTCTTAGGTTTCCTGCGGTATTGAAGTAATGATGCTATGACAGCAAATGTTTAACATCGCTAACCTACAATATAAACATATGAAAGGTTTTTTCGTAGATATTTTTCTACTGTACACTTTGAGCAATCTAAACAAAAATCTCAACAACACTATTGTTAAATTATCCTGGGTGTGTGTGTGTGTGTGTGTGTGTGTGTGTGTGTGTGTGTGTGTGTGTGTGTGTGTGTGTGTGTGTGTGTGTGTGTGTGTGTGTGTGTGTGTGTGTGTGTGTGTGTGTGTGTGTGTGTGTGTGTGTGTGTGTGTGTGTGTGTGTGTGTGTGTGTGTGTGTGTGTGTGTGTGTGTGTGTGTGTGTGTGTGTGTGTGTGTGTGTGTGTGTGTGTGTGTGTGTGTGTGTGTGTGTGTGTGTGTGTGTGTGTGTGTGTGTGTGTGTGCGTATTGCATATGTTGTGTATTATATTCTACTTCCAAAGTGGCCTGGTATCGCATATTGTTTCTGTATATTTCATACACAAACATCCGTGAACTTAGGATCCATGCATAATATAAATATAGCAGGGTATATCAGCTTCATCCAGTTGATATCATATTTATTTTAATTGTATTATCATATAAATACATAACCATCTATTTGTTTATATTCCAATACCCCCAACTGAAAACTGGCGAAATGCTTTAATAACATAAAAAAAATGGATGGTGAAAAAAACTGCATACATATTAGAGTCTTCTAAATAGCCCACCCATGTGACCAAGATAAACTGGTCTGATTACAGAGGCTGGTGAGATGTACAAATGTGTAGATCTGACAAAAACACGGGGTTTAAGGGGTGGCTGTTTCCAACGGGTGCTTTTTTGTAACTGGTTCTACTGTATCTATGGAATCAACCTTTTAGCTAATACACACACCATTCTTGAAACCTAAATATTAGTTTATCACATGTTGTATTTGTATTTTTGCATGCTCTTCGTTGATTGCATTAAATATACACATCCTTATCAGACAATGAAATATGTTTTGCTAGATTTGGACCACCATTTGTACCAACAACAAAAAATTTAATCCAATTCCGGGTACCTTTAACATTGTTTTTCTGTAGTGCTGTTTTAGTGGGTCTTAATATAATTGTTAATTTGCTTTTATAAGTTTTGTACATATGCGCAGATTCAGAATATATAGATATAACAAATGCTGTATACAGCCTCTTTTTCTTGACCCCAGCACGTTTTAAACCTTTGGTGAACCAAGTTGTCTTGTTAGTGCTACGATACTCTAGGATGTGTTCTCAGCCTAGTGACTGGAATAGTAACTGCAGGCCTTTTTAGACACCTGGGTAACACGACTGTGAACTATCCTGTAATACCTACTGTTAAGCGAGCACTTAATTCAGAGTTAATTGCGAATTTGTCAAAGAGATTAAATTAGGCTGTGATTTTCTTGACTGGGTGTATGAAAGAAAAAGAACAAAGAATGCGCAAAGACTGCAATGACATCAGCAACTATTTTAGTATTCTTGTTTCATTGGTAGTCTCGTGAATGGAAACATTGTTGCATGCTTTTAAAATGTGTATACTCCCGCCGGTAGACAAACACGATGAGACAGTTGGCATTTTCTTTAACTGCGAGACATTTCGCAGTCATTTTCTTTAACTGCGTGACCTGTTATTTTCTTTTGTTGTGACATTTTTGTGTATTTTTATTTAACTGCGTGACATTTTACCAATCTTAGCTAATTCGGTTTGTCACACATGTAACGCTGTTTTATAAGTGTGTAACACATTCACTATGTAGTAACGCGTTTAGCTATTCTTCCAATGGCATACACAGCGCTGTCTCCACAGCATGTACCATCCGTTGACCTTTTTTTCCATTACTGGTCACCACTTCCACCATTTACCTCCGTCTGACTGTCCCTAAGAGCAACTCCATACGTTGCCCCTACATTCATATGTGTCCGTAATTTGGTTAGTTAATGACATTTGATACATTGTTACTAAGTACATGATAGCTGGTATAGAAAAAACGTCACTGCTCAGTAATTTCAAAAGATCCAGTTTGCACAAGGGTTACTCCTGGAGCGAGATAAATACGCCGGACGAGTGCAGTCGTCAAGAAATCGCTTACGTAATGGGAAGTAAAAATCTAGCTGCAGGAAAAGCACATGCTTTGCAGTAGACACGGTTCCCCATGACGCAATAGCTGTCAGTGTCTGGTGCAGGCTCCAACGTCCGTTTCGCTAGGAAGGGGTCAGGGTTAGGGTAGGGTTAGGACTCGAGGGTAGCGATAGGAGGGGTTGGGTTAGGGTAGGGTTAGGTTTAGGGGGTAGCGAAACGGATACGAGGGCGCCACCTAAACGCTCCATTATATTTCGAAAAGTTTGTGTTTTGACTTCAAATCATATGATATTTGACCTAATTAATGTTGCCATTTGACCTAGTTCATTTGACATAATAATAATAATAATATAATTATAATAACTTTATTGTAAAAAAAAAATGGAAACACGTCTTACACTGAGGAGATAGCATAAAAAACATACTTTAAATCACATTCAACCATGCAGTATGTACAGTAATAAAATCAAGTATGTAGACAGAGTAGATAATGAGTAATACCAAGTGTTATATACATTATAATCGTTTGCCTTAATTAAGTTGAGATTTGACCTAATTAAGTTGACCGTGTATTTTACGGGAAGAACAGCTAAACGCGTTGCATAGTGAATGTGTTACATCCTTGGCAAACAGCTTTACATATGTGACAAAAACGCATACGTAGTTAAAAAAAGACACAAAAAATGTCACACAGTTAAAGGAAAAGGTTGTTTTGCTAAATCGTTATTTCGCCACTTCGTGCAGTCAGGCGTATGTGAAGATTGGGGTGGAGGGCATTGATGGATGAAGAGTCAACGAACGGATGTGGATGGAGATGCAGGTGGCCAGTAATGGATGAATATTCTTGCAGAAGTAGACGAACGGCGGTCAATGTAGGGGGTAGTGGGAGGGGATGAATGAAAGGAGAGATGGGCGGTAAATAAAATGTTTGAAGATACTACGAAGGGCGATTGTGGATGGGGTAAACTGACCAGTAATGAAAGAATATTCTGGTGCATGGGGTGACTATACAGGACTGTATACGAAGATGGTAGTGGACGGAAATGAAGATAGCGAACAGACAGGCGGACATACGTAGCTAAACGCGTTACTACATAGCTGAATGCATTGCATACTTGGTAAAAAGCGTTACATACGCAGTTAATATTGGCCTGTAATGGTTAGTGAGGTGACAATGAACACTGTAAGTGTCAGGTAGGTGACTTGTGCGCTCCCACTCGTCTTGTCTTTTTTGACATTGGTCAGTCGCTGTTGATGGACTTTGACTTCTTTGACTTGTGCGCTCCCTCTCGTTTTATTTTTTTGACATTGGTCAGTCGCTATTAGTGGACTTTGGCTTGTGTGCTGCCACTCGTTTTATCTTTTTTGACATTGATCAGTCGTTGTTGATGGACATTGGCTTGTGCGCTTCCACTCGTCTTGTCTTTTTTGATATTGGTTACACCTTCTTGCAGTCTATCTAGGGTTATACAACCGACAAGAGGTTGGGGTTAGGCTTTTTCCATACCGCCGCCGTCACTGCCGCCGCCAAGGCGACGGCAGTGACGGCGCCGCCACGGAGCACGCGCGCGTGTTCCGTGGCGGCGGCGGCGGTACGGAAAAAGCCTAACCCCAACCTCTTGTCGGTTGAATAACCCTAGATAGCCTGCAAGAAGGTGTAACCAATATCAAAAAAGACAAGACGAGTGGAAGCGCACAAGCCAATGTCCATCAACAACGACTGATCAATGTCAAAAAAGATAAAACGAGTGGCAGCACACAAGCCAAAGTCCACTAATAGCGACTGACCAATGTCAAAAAAATAAAACGAGAGGGAGCGCACAAGTCAAAGAAGTCAAAGTCCATCAACAGCGACTGACCAATGTCAAAAAAGACAAGACGAGTGGGAGCGCACAAGTCACCTACCTGACACTTACAGTGTTCATTGTCACCTCACTAACCATTACAGGCCAATATTAACTGCGTATGTAACGCTTTTTACCAAGTATGCAATGCATTCAGCTATGTAGTAACGCGTTTAGCTACGTATGTCCGCCTGTCTGTTCGCTATCTTCATTTCCGTCCACTACCATCTTCGTATACAGTCCTGTATAGTCACCCCATGCACCAGAATATTCTTTCATTACTGGTCAGTTCACCCCATCCACAATCGCCCTTCGTAGTATCTTCAAACATTTTATTTACCGCCCATCTCTCCTTTCATTCATCCCCTCCCACTACCCCCTACATTGACCGCCGTTCGTCTACCTCTGCAAGAATATTCATCCATTACTGGCCACCTGCATCTCCATCCACATCCGTTCGTTGACTCTTCATCCATCAATGCCCTCCACCCCAATCTTCACATACGCCTGACTGCACGAAGTGGCGAAATAACGATTTAGCAAAACAACCTTTTCCTTTAACTGTGTGACATTTTTTGTGTCTTTTTAACTACGTATGCGTTTTTGTCACATATGTAAAGCTGTTTGCCAAGGATGTAACACATTCACTATGCAACGCGTTTAGCTGTTCTTCCCGTAAAATACACGGTCAACTTAATTAGGTCAAATCTCAACTTAATTAAGGCAAACGATTATAATGTATATAACACTTGGTATTACTCATTATCTACTCTGTCTACATACTTGATTTTATTACTGTACATACTGCATGGTTGAATGTGATTTAAAGTATGTTTTTTATGCTATCTCCTCAGTGTAAGACGTGTTTCCATTTTTTTTTTACAATAAAGTTATTATAATTATATTATTATTATTATTATGTCAAATGAACTAGGTCAAATGGCAACATTAATTAGGTCAAATATCATATGATTTGAAGTCAAAACACAAACTTTTCGAAATATAATGGAGCGTTTAGGGTGGCGCCCTCGTATCCGTTTCGCTACCCCCTAAACCTAACCCTACCCTAACCCAACCCCTCCTATCGCTACCCTCGAGTCCTAACCCTACCCTAACCCTGACCCCTTCCTAGCGAAACGGACGTTGGAGCCTGCACCAGACACTGACAGCTATTGCGTCATGGGGAACCGTGTCTACTGCAAAGCATGTGCTTTTCCTGCAGCTAGATTTTTACTTCCCATTACGTAAGCGATTTCTTGACGACTGCACTCTCGTCCGGCGTATTTATCTCGCTCCAGGAGTAACCCTTGTGCAAACTGGATCTTTTGAAATTACTGAGCAGTGACGTTTTTTCTATACCAGCTATCATGTACTTAGTAACAATGTATCAAATGTCATTAACTAACCAAATGACGGACACATATGAATGTAGGGGCAACGTATGGAGTTGCTCTTAGGGACAGTCAGACGGAGGTAAATGGTGGAAGTGGTGACCAGTAATGGAAAAAAAGGTCAACGGATGGTACATGCTGTGGAGACAGCGCTGTGTATGCCATTGGAAGAATAGCTAAACGCGTTACTACATAGTGAATGTGTTACACACTTATAAAACAGCGTTACATGTGTGACAAACCGAATTAGCTAAGATTGGTAAAATGTCACGCAGTTAAATAAAAATACACAAAAATGTCACAACAAAAGAAAATAACAGGTCACGCAGTTAAAGAAAATGACTGCGAAATGTCTCGCAGTTAAAGAAAATGCCAACTGTCTCATCGTGTTTGTCTACCGGCGGGAGTATACACATTTTAAAAGCATGCAACAATGTTTCCATTCACGAGACTACCAATGAAACAAGAATACTAAAATAGTTGCTGATGTCATTGCAGTCTTTGCGCATTCTTTGTTCTTTTTCTTTCATACACCCAGTCAAGAAAATCACAGCCTAATTTAATCTCTTTGACAAATTCGCAATTAACTCTGAATTAAGTGCTCGCTTAACAGTAGGTATTACAGGATAGTTCACAGTCGTGTTACCCAGGTGTCTAAAAAGGCCTGCAGTTACTATTCCAGTCACTAGGCTGAGAACACATCCTAGAGTATCGTAGCACTAACAAGACAACTTGGTTCACCAAAGGTTTAAAACGTGCTGGGGTCAAGAAAAAGAGGCTGTATACAGCATTTGTTATATCTATATATTCTGAATCTGCGCATATGTACAAAACTTATAAAAGCAAATTAACAATTATATTAAGACCCACTAAAACAGCACTACAGAAAAACAATGTTAAAGGTACCCGGAATTGGATTAAATTTTTTGTTGTTGGTACAAATGGTGGTCCAAATCTAGCAAAACATATTTCATTGTCTGATAAGGATGTGTATATTTAATGCAATCAACGAAGAGCATGCAAAAATACAAATACAACATGTGATAAACTAATATTTAGGTTTCAAGAATGGTGTGTGTATTAGCTAAAAGGTTGATTCCATAGATACAGTAGAACCAGTTACAAAAAAGCACCCGTTGGAAACAGCCACCCCTTAAACCCCGTGTTTTTGTCAGATCTACACATTTGTACATCTCACCAGCCTCTGTAATCAGACCAGTTTATCTTGGTCACATGGGTGGCCTATTTAGAAGACTCTAATATGTATGCAGTTTTTTTCACCATCCATTTTTTTTATGTTATTAAAGCATTTCGCCAGTTTTCAGTTGGGGGTATTGGAATATAAACAAATAGATGGTTATGTATTTATATGATAATACAATTAAAATAAATATGATATCAACTGGATGAAGCTGATATACCCTGCTATATTTATATTATGCATGGATCCCAAGTTCACGGATGTTTGTGTATGAAATATACAGAAACAATATGCGATACCAGGCCACTTTGGAAGTAGAATATAATACACAACATATGCAATACGCACACACACACACACACACACACACACACACACACACACACACACACACACACACACACACACACACACACACACACACACACACACACACACACACACACACACACACACACACACACACACACACACACACACACACACACACACACACACACACACACACACACACACACAGGATAATTTAACAATAGTGTTGTTGAGATTTTTGTTTAGATTGCTCAAAGTGTACAGTAGAAAAAATATCTACGAAAAAACCTTTCATATGTTTATATTGTAGGTTAGCGATGTTAAACATTTGCTGTCATAGCATCATTACTTCAATACCGCAGGAAACCTAAGAACGATTTTATTTTCCAACAAATATTCACATAACTGCTTGATTATTTTTAACCAAACATGCCATAACTTTGTAAGAAAATTTAAAATTGTGTCAGTTTTAACAGGATGTCGGTTAAATTCCAGACTTGTCAACATTTATTGTTTGGGTGACTGCTTTTATACTTCTAGTTGATAAGATACAAGGTGAACGGTTTAATTTCGATACGCCACCATAAAAGGGTATCATATGACCAGATACCCGGTGCGGCAATCTTTATACATTCAATAAAAATGGTACAGCAAAAATGACACATGGTTTAGAAAATGGTAGAGAAATGTCATACAGTTTAAAAATTACAGACACAGGGCTAACGCCATGATGTTATGACGCTCGTATATACAGTTAGCAAATTAAAGTGTACCACAATTAACTAAGATTAGTCATACAATGCAAGTGTACCAAAACAAACATAAACTATAGATGCAGTTCTTACAACGATGCAGGTTGTTACATCGATCGTAACAGCGCTAGCCGCACCCCGTTCGTTGCTAAGGCAACCGGAGTCCACAGTCCACGGTCCACTCGTTCGTCTATACTGATGTACTTACCTCGCCCAGTGTTTTAAAATAGCTCTCTGCTATAGCGCGCCCCGACAGGCGTGGTATTACAATAATAATTCATAATCATATTATGTAATACTTGTAGTGATTTTGTTTATATTACTATATTCTGACGATTATGTTCATAATTAATTGTTTTGTACTTCTTGCATTGTTTGGTTAGTTATAACAAATATATTATAATCATACGCAGAGTTTGTTATTTTCTTCACAGAACCTAGCTTAGATAGATTTAAGTGCAAATGACCGGCTTATCGTTAAACTTGTTCAGACTTGCATACGTCCAGTGCGCAAACCAACGCTTTAACAACAATGCTAATATCACTACAGAAAACCGTGTTATTTATCACGCGCATTTCCCGAGTACTTTAGCATACAGGTGAATGTGGTAAATACTTAGTTTCAATGCGTTAACATGCAACTAAATGCGATAAATACTTAGTTAAAAAGCATTACCATACAGCTAAATGTGGTAATTCCTTAGTTAAACAGCAGTAACATACAGCTAAATATGGTAATTTCTTAGCTAAAAAACGTTAACACGCAGCTAAATGCGGTAATTACTTAGCTTAAAAGCGTTAACATACAACTAAATGTGGTAATTATTTAGGTAAAAAGCGCTAACATACAGCTAAATGTGGTCATTTATTAGCTAAACTGTTTTAACATATGTGGTAATTACTTAACTTAAAAGCGTTAACTTGCAACTAAATATGGTACTTATTTAGCTAAAAATGCTAATTACATAGCTAAAAGTTGTATTTGCTTAGCTTAAAATCGCTAACATACAGCTAAATGTGGTAATTTCTTAGCTTAAAAGCGTTAACCTACAGCTAAATTCGGTATTTACTTAGCTAAACTCATTAACATGTAGCTGTATTTGGTACTTACTTAGCTTAAAAGCGTTAACGTCCAACTAAAAGTGATATTTACTTTGCGAAAACAAACTTATCATAGAATGTGGTATATACTGAGCTAAATAGCGTTAACATACAATTAAAAGTGATACTTAATATGCTAAAAGCGTTAGCACACAGACAAGCGTGGCAATTACGTAGCTAAACTGTGGTAAGATACAAATAAAAGTGACATTTACTTAACATGTTAACAGGCAGATAAATGTGGTAAACACTTAGCTTAAAAGCATTACATACGTAACTAAGGGTGACATAATACATATAAAAGCGGTATTTTCTTAGACAAATCGGTACTCTTTCTCATTACTCGTGCTATGTATGATTCATACGATAACCAATACCCTAAATATGTTAGATGTACGCATACAGGTCAACTCGTTGATGCATACACAGCTGTTTTTATTATTTATGCAGACAGGACGTCACGTGGTCTACTCTTCTTAGAGAAACGACAAAAATAACAATAATGAAACCCGATTTTCATCATAGCTGGCATCGAATAAATTACTGCATAGAATTGTGCAAATGACGGGCTTATCTTTCAACGTGTTCAGACTTGCATACATCCAATGGGCGAACCAGCGCTTTAACTACAGCGCTAATATGACTACATATAGCCAGGTTATTTAAAACGCACATTTCCCGAGTACCAAAATCCACTAGTCAGCTGTTAGTATCGCCTTAATGCGTCCTTTCGGGAACGCGGCAGAGCGGTGTCATATTACGGAATACAACACGACCGCATTCCTAACATGGTATGTAGCCCGCTGCATTCCGCGAAACGGGAGCATATACCTAAACGCAACGTCAACGGTATGCCCCGCGAGCATCTACCCATCTCCCACCAGATGGACACACGAGCCATTCATCCTCCTTACCTCATTAATCATCCACGATTTTTATGAAACTCATACGCATAACTTTTATGAAACTATAACCGACGAATCACAGCTCTTTACACCATTCACCGCTAACGTACTGAACCCTGATTGATTAGCTCTCTTATTCTTTGATACCGTACTCAATAACCGCCACGTCAGCGATATGTGGAGTTTTCCCTAGGTTTTCATTGAATTTAAAATTAAAATTAAAATTAAAATTAAAATAAAAATAAAAATAAAAATAAAAATAAAAATAAAAATTAAAATTAAAATTAAAATTAAAATTAAAATTAAAATTAAAATTAAAATTAAAATTAAAATTAAAATTAAAATTAAAATTAAAATTAAAATTAAAATTAAAATTAAAATTAAAATTAAAATTAAAATTAAAATTAAAATTAAAATTAAAATTAAAATTAAAATTAAATTAAGCTACGTCAGCGATATGTGGGTTTTTCCCAATGTCTATTTTTAGCTACCATCTATTTTTAGCTACCACCAAAAATCGACCAAAATTGCCGCCACAATTGCTTATTGAAAACCACCTACATACTACTGGCGTAGACTTCCCTCGTAGGCGTAGACTTCCCTCGTAGGCGTAGACTTCCCTCGTAGGCGTAGATTTCCCTCGTAGGCGTAGACTTCCCTCGTAGGCGTAGATTTCCCTCGTAGGCGTAGACTTCCCTCGTAGGCGTAGACTTCCCTCGTAGGCGTAGACTTCCCTCGTAGGCGTAGACTTCCCTCGTAGGCGTAGCACCGGCTCCCACGAGTTTTGCGCGGGGAATCACCGTAAATCTTTGTTTAGGGAAATATGAATGAAACGATGCATCGATTCGGGACAGCTGGGCCAAACGGGAGGCACTAATTAAGCATACAAGTGTCACGTGGCTCGTCTCGCCAGGTTGTTCCGCTTATAGCGGGCGGCCCCGGGCGGTGGTTATTTGTATCGACCCTGGTGTTGGCCGCGCGCCGCGTTGATACCGTACTCAGCCGCCGGTAACATTCCACGCGTGTTTTATCTCCTTTCATAGACCAACTATGCTGGCTCTTTACATAAGCGCTCAAAGCACTGCCTATTCAAACACTCTGGGGGTGACACTCTCAAAACGGGGTGCCACTTCCACGTTACGTCACCAACGTCTATATATTGCGACGTGGCATCGTACGGTTTTTGTCATATTTGCAAGGACCACGGTAATTAAATGAGGCAAATCATTGAAACAAAGCCGCGTGTACGAAACATGAGATGTCAGTTGCGACGATGTGAAGATTATAACGTCGCTTAAAATTATAGCGAAACGCATAAATGTCAGGATATATTACGATCTATCAGCCGCAACAGCAGTGGCAATGTAGTCACTGCACTCAAAAAGAAGCTTCTGACGTCAAACCAAATAACAATAATTAAGACTTGTATAACGCATGCTGCTGGCTGCTGGGACGCCCCCACTGCGGCTATGGCACAAAGGTGTCCACGCTTGACTAAGCCACGCGGCGACGTCATCCCCCGACTGCGTCATCGCGCCATATATGGAACGGGTCGACCACGTGTGCAAGCAGCTCTTTTAACGACTTGTGTTGATTTGCGAGCTACACAGTGAAGAGCACAGAGGTAGCGGCGACACAAGTTTTTGAATCGAAGAGCGGAATTAGATGTGTGCCAGTGAGAATGGGCAAACTTTCATTTGGAACGACCGGTAAGTGGCTGCAGAGATCGATATGGCAGCTTCTTGTGCTTCATCGCTGATTCGCTTCGGGTCAATCGACTGATCGATGGTTTAGTTTAACGGGCGTACATTTTGTTATGACCAGAGTGGTAGACCTATGCCACTGTGCTACCACTTGCGGTGTGCACACTCCTAAAGTCTTCGTGTGTACATCCCGGGTATGTCTGTAGCTGCGTACACTTCAGTGTGGATATCGACCTTACAGTAGAACCAATTTAAGGACAACCATTTAGCATTCAACGGTAGCCGTGCTTCGGTTCTTTGTGATAAGTAATATGGGCTATACAAATGGTTAGGGGGAGTTTACGTACTGTAAGCCTATACACGCACACAGCGGCCCTGTGTCATATACACGCGGCCAGTTTATTGCTGTTTGATGGCTTGACGTTAGTAAATCCGGTGCTTAATTGCTATATTAACGACGTAAATGTGTGCTTTATAGCTCGGCCGTAGAATGTGGGCGTGTTGATTGCATCGGGACAGTGCACTGATTATACAACCCACAGTGTGGTCAAGTAATGGGTTCCTTCCCTGGTTCCCTCTGCCCACTGTCCTTTGTAGGAACTAATCCCTGGTTTCGGCTTGGGTCGGTGGTCTGTCACACAAAGCAACAGCGTGTAGACGGACACCGTGGTTGAATGGTTTGGTGGTCGCCTCGTGACCAGAGTGTACTCAATATTCTGTCAAATGGCATTCCGACAACCTACTCGATCGTTTCATAGATTTGAAATTGTAGGTACAACTTGTCGACTAATACTGAGTCACTTGTAGACGCCTCTATCCGACGAGTGGCGTGTCCAACATAGGGGTAAATATATGATGTAAGTCGCCAGGATCACCTGTGTATCATGTCCAACATAGGGATAAATATATGATGTAAGTCGCCAGGATCACCTGTGTATCATGTCCAACATAGGGGTAAATGTATGATGTAAGTCGCCAGGATCACCTGTGTATCATGTCCAACATAGGGATAAATGTATGATGTAAGTCGCCAGGATCACCTGTGTATCATGTCCAACATAGGGATAAATGTATGATGTAAGTCGCCAGGATCACCTGTGTATCATGTCCAACATAGGGATAAATGTATGATGTAAGTCGCCAGGATCACCTGTGTATCATGTCCAACATAGGGATAAATGTATGATGTAAGTCGCCAGGATCACCTGTGTATCATGTCCAACATAGGGGTAAATGTATGATGATCACCTGTGTATCGTGAATGAAAGCCCTACATGTGTAAATATACTCCAGTTATGATATAAGCACATATATACAGAGTATATTATTTGTGATGTCTGTATTGCAGACACTCGAAGCCACACCGGAACCGCAGCCACACACACCGTCGGGTAGCTGAGCAATTAACGTGTGGGTTTCGGTGGTAGACAGGAGTAATCAACAGTTAAACGCAGTAGTCTGTTGAAAATGTACACAGAGGAAGCGATACGCGGCGGTATCTGTTTAGCTGATATTATTTCCACAACGCAAGTGGCGCTTTGGGTAACCGGTCCTATTTGTATATGCTGTAGTGTTATCAGTTGTGAATACGTAGTTCAGCTGAACGAAGCCAGGCTTGTTACGCAGAAGTTGACCTGAACGAAGCCATGCTTGTTACACAGAAGTTGAGCTGAACGAAGCCATGCTTGTTACACAGAAGTTGAGCTGAACGAAGCCAGGCTTGTTACACAGAAGTTGACCTGAACGAAGCCAGGCTTGTTACACAGAAGTTGACCTGAACGAAGCCATGCTTGTTACACAGAAGTTGAGCTGAGCGAAGCCAGGCTTGTTACACAGAAGTTGACCTGAACGAAGCCATGCTTGTTACACAGAAGTTAACCTGAACGAAGCCATGCTTGTTACACAGAAGTTGAGCTGAACGAAGCCATGCTTGTTACACAGAAGTTGAGCTGAACGAAGCCAGGCTTGTTACACAGAAGTTGAGCTGAACGAAGCCAGGCTTGTTACGCAGAAGTTGATATGAACGAAGCCATGCTTGTTACACAGAAGTTGAGCTGAACGAAGCCAGGCTTGTTACACAGAAGTTGACCTGAACGAAGCCATGCTTGTTACACAGAAGTTGACCTGAACGAAGCCATGCTTGTTACACAGAAGTTGAGCTGAACGAAGTCATGCTTGTTACACAGAAGTTGAGCTGAACGAAGCCAGGCTTGTTACACAGAAATTGAGCTGAACGAAGCCATGCTTGTTACAAAGAAGTTGACCTGCGGACACGGGGCACGTAGCGCCGGTTGCATTGTTCAGAAAGTGTCCCCGTCGACAGAGATGCAGCCATGCGTGTCCGTGATTCATAACAGTTATATGTGGAATGTATGCATACAGAGTATACTAGGTTGTTCGTTCTGTGGTTTGTGTAAATCAGCTTACATCGACTAATATCGAGAGCTGTACAATGAACCAACACGTTGAAGTTGAAAGAGACGAAAATAGCAACTTCTCTCTGTTTGGGCCATACTAATAAGATGGTATTCCTAATAAAATGTATTTATATAAACTCATGTCTAAAGAAAGACCATGTTCAGGAGTGTTTAGATTTGACAATAAAATACTAAAGTTCTTTGCTAAACATAGCTGAACTAGTAAACGGATAAACTATACAGTCAATAGACAAGTAAACTAATAACTATTATGATAAAATAAATCTAACGACCATGACGACATCACCTCGACAGGTGTATTTACTGCCCATCCTGTGATTCATGTGTTTTGTTAATCACAGTGAACTCAATCGACATCTTTGTGGAGCAGGACAGACATTTTATTTCCAGTTCTCAACGAATAACAATAAGCAGTGTTAGATGGTAAGCAAAGTATTAACTGACTTTCTCAAATGTCGTCGTCTGAACACACACGTGCCAAACGATTCTGAATCAAACTGGAAAGATTGGACATAAAGTGTTTGGTTACATTAATTCAATACACCACGACAAATAAAAGTTTCCGATTTGCAGGGATGATGTAAAAGCACGCGTTATACACACGGTATCATGGTATGTTAAGGTATGTGCCTTGTCATTGATATTTATAGCTACACATCAGCAATTGTTTCGCTATTGATAGCAATGGTGTTTATGTTTAATTGTACAGGTATTGATAGCAATGGTGTTTGTTTAATTGTACAGGTATTGCGTACGAATGCGACAAAGTGACAATGGATTCGAGCGGGGCTCCGCGGTGCCCTCGCTGCCAGGAGCGGGTTTATTACAACGAGGAGAAGAAGGCGATCGGAAGGTCTTGGCACAATCACTGTTTCATATGTCGTAAGTATACTAATGGTTGTTGATGCTCAAATAAAACATTGCATAACGAGGTTATTCCATGATACTTAATTGGGTGTGCAGAACTGTGTAGAAAGATCAGTGTCGATGCAGTGTGTCAACATGCATTCAATGGGACACACATAATATATGACACATCTGGGAGCCCGACTTTCTTACGTCTATAGTAGTTATTTAGGCGACTTAAACATTGGGCAAACCACACGATTCTATGAGTCAGGCAAAGGAAGCCCCGGCTAACATGGCTTCTAGATACCCGACAGTCCGCGCCATGCCGTTGGTGACGAATCGCCGGCGGATGTTGACTGCCCCGTTAAGGTGTCACCGCATCTGCCAATCTGGTGTAATCAATCGTCCTCTGGTAAACGTCACACATACTTGTCTTCTGACCTGTCACAGACGGGCTTTCAGCTCGGTTGAGTACGTGGCAGTGGCGCAAGATAAACTATGTTATGAAGTTACCAATGCCTCTCAGTAATATTAATTGTCATGTGTAAAACTATTCAATATGCGCCGTCTAGTATCTCGAGGTTAATGGGCTTCCAATGTGGCTGTTGAAATGTAATGATTTGTTTTCGTGGTGTGGTGGTTTTTGGAGAAGGCATTTTGTAAATTACGGACGATCACTGGTCGCAGATTCGTACATCACGCCACGTAATGACTCTTCGGTAGGTCAGCGAAGGCCGGTCCGCCTGTCAATCTGCCAACTACAGCGGTTATTGACGTGTGACGCTACGTGGTAACTTTGTATGGGCCCGGTGCTGGTGTCATGGTCATGGAATGTGTCGGCGAGATCATATCTCAGTTCGAGCGGCATGTCACAGCGAGACAAAACCACCTTTAGTGTTGACGTCATATTGCAGTAATCATGAAAACACGCCATAGTCGGCCACAGTAGCAGAACGCATTGTATAAACGCGGGCTCGACTTGCACAGATACATAAGCTTGGATCCGTCAAACCGCAGAATAATGTCGTGTTTTGATTTGTGTTTACCACGTGACTTAGTTCAATATATTTATATATGTATTGCACAAATACATACCTACATACACGCACGCACGCAAGCACACATTATTACATTACAACACGACACTAAACAAAAACGATCTCCAAGCTAAGTAAGAGTCGTGTTGTAATTATGCGTCGTAAATACTTCGAGTCGTGTTGTAAATCAAGATACTACCCGTAGCGAATATTTAAGTCATGTTGTAAATTTAAATTACAATACGCAACACGTAAAATTGTGCATGCTTGACGGCTCCATGTTTGACGGCTCCATGTTTGACGGCTCCATGTTTGACGGCTCCATGTTCCCACACAGATCGGCTCGGCGGCTCCGACCGGCCGGAAGTTACTTGACGCGTTAGTAAATTTATTGCAGTCTGTAGTCACGCCGAGTCATACACAAGTTGACACAAAGTCTGTCGCCAATTCGTCTTGTTAGGCAATCGTCGTTTTTACGGGTGGGTTTGGTCTCTATCAACAGTTAACATGTAAACAGTAGGTTTCTTTCTACACGACACAGTGAATAGTTGTTTTCACTCTGGGTTAATGCAATCGTGAAAACACTGAGAACAGTTTTGTTTACTGCGAATTCCACTGCATGCATACCAAACCAAGCCATTGAATATTAGCTTGTATTACCTTGTGTTTATAATAAGCTGATATCGCGATCTTATAATGTATAATATTACGCCTCAAGACAGAGGTAATCAGGTACAGGAGCAACAACGGCGGTCGTTGGTCTTTGTAAATCCGCATTCCATTAAATGATCTCATCGATTCTGCTTGTTATAATCTTGTGTCCACTCACTGAGATATTCATAATAACTGAAAATTACACCGACATCTGCCTACCAATGTAGGTAATTCGACAGCAAACATATCGGCCAGTTATTGGATCCCGGTGATTGCCAATATGGCTGAACCGTGCGCTCTAAGTTCGAAAATAAAACATAGTGTTACTTTAACGTTTGGGTTACAAAGCAATGTTTCTTTTGCAATGCAACGGCAACACGACTGCATTCTGAAAGACGAAACGGCAACACGACTGCATTCTGAAAGACGAAACGGCAAACAACGTCATGTCAAGTTTTGTTCGTGCGCATCAGCTATTTAACCTTTCCGGTGCGAGCGTGCTTCTATACGTGCGTGTGTATGTGTGTGCGCGCATGTGTGTGCGAGAAGGAGAGAGAGAGGGTGTGCGTGTGTGTGTGCGCGCGCTTGTCTGTGTGTCTGTGCGTGCGCACTTCCGACATGGCAGATTTGACTACCTGTTACTAATACATATACAGTATTGTGTAGATATGCCCGAATGCAAATATTTAAACATCTGGATAATTTCCTCTGTGGCGCAGCGAACAGGAACAAGACGATACGTCTTTCATTCTGTAATAAGAATACAATTATTATTGTTGATTCGTACTTGTCGAATTCTTTGGCGTTTCCAAATTGTGGGGACAATTTGGAACACTACAGAAACACTTGAACAGTGACCACACATCGCTTATTAGCATTTCAATTCCATTACGTTTTATTTTCCTTGAATAATGTCTCGTGTGGCGAGCCAGATGGAAAGACTCCAAATCTTCGTCAACGTGTACGGTGCAGAACAGACGCGTTAGAACTTTAGAATTACACACCTGGCAATGTCCGGTTATTCTATGACATGACGTATGCTTGACAACATAAAATAATTATTCTATACTATAATGGTCGGCGAATTTTCCGCTTTATTGACAAGCTATTACATTGGAGCGTCGGTGGCTGCCGGAAAGCGTGTTAGCAGTAACAAGTTTGATTGCTGTCGTGTCAATGAGAGACGGCAGTGTGGTAACTGAATCAAAAGGTTGTTTGTCCGTGTAGCTGTAGGTTGAGTGCTAAACAGCCGTGAACCTTGGGTCAATTAATAGCATATCATTATAGAGCCTTCGACAAAACACGTTGGAATGTAATCAAATTCGTCAGTGACTGGAGATAAAAAAAATTAACTGAACCGCACATCTTTAGCAGTGCTGTCACATAATTTAATAAAACCACGGCATGATTTAATAACATCACGACAATACCCTTAATAATCATTCTGTTTTAAGTAAATGTTTGTTTTGCATAACAACCCGTATGACAAAGCTACATGTGATTTACCTTCTATGTGTTATTGAAGTAGAGTAGGGTGGGCAAAGCGCACCCCCGCGGCAAAGCGCACCCCTCTATTTCGGCAGATCCAACTATTAGTGCCGTTATCTCCCAATAAACCAATGCAACGTGACGCCAAATCAATTTTTATACGATTTGCGGAGACGCAGCGCGCCATGTAAGTTGTACAAGTGGAGTTTGCGATACGTGCAGGACTACCAGTAGAATGTATATTTGTGGTAGTTTTTAGTAAGATTATGTAATTTTAATACTGTTTAGTTTAGAGGTGTGTATATGTACCTGCGTTAACCGTTTCCGCCATACATGAAAATAATTAGGCCAAATTGTTCGTTCTGTACAAGTTGCTGTCCCCGAAAAACGTATCCGATTCAAAAGTGGTGACATTAAAATATCACTTGCAACAGTTTCCATGACGACGGTAATAACGACTCGCTTGACTTCCCGAGAGCGCGTATTAGATCACCGAGTGCACTTCAAACTCTGTTTGTTAACGATTGCCGCCGCGTCTTCTTTACATGTCTCCTTTGTAAATGCATCGTGCGTTTGTCAACACGTTATTTCTCTTTTAAAATACTAAACATCGACTGTTAGCCGGCAGCTTCACGTTTCTGGATAAAGGTTGTAGAAAAGTGGTACAAGAACGTCTTCCGAACGACCTGACGAACGCTTTTGCATCGTTTGCAAAATAGCTCAACAAAAGCAGCGGCTTAAGTAGCCGTGTGAGAATAGATACGTATGTTGAGAACCAATAAAGACACAGTGTCGGGTGTTATAAAATGTCACTGCTGAGACTGCTGGCTAAGTCAGACAATGGGCACTGCGATATGTGTGTTAAGTGCATCACTGCGATATGTGTGTTAAGTGCATCACTGCGATATGTGTGTTAAGTGCATCACTGCGATATGTGTGTTACGTGCATCGCTGCGATATGTGTGTTAAGTGCATCACTGCGATATGTGTGTTAAGTGCATCACTGCGATATGTGTGTTAAGTGCATCACTGCGATATGTGTGTTAAGTGCATCACTGCGATATGTGTGTTACGTGCATCGCTGCGATATGTGTGTGAAGTGCATCACTGCGATATGTGTGTTAAGTGCATCACTGCGATATGTGTGTTAAGTGCATCACTGGGATATGTGTGTTAAGTGCATCACTGCAATATGTGTGTTAAGTGCATCACTTTGACATGTGTGTTAAGTGCATCACTGCGATATGTGTGTTAAGTGCATCACTGCGATATGTGTGTTAAGTGCATCACTGCAATATGTGTGTTAAGTGCATCACTGCGATATGTGTGTTAAGTGCATCACTGCGATATGTGTGTTAAGTGCATCACTGCGATATGTGTGTTAAGTGCATCACTGCGATATGTGTGTTAAGTGCATCACTGCGATATGTGTGTTAAGTGCATCACTGCAATATATGTGTTAAGTGCATCACTGCGACATGTGTGTTAAGTGCATCACTGCAATATGTGTGTTAAGTGCATCACTGCGACATGTGTATTAAGTGCATCACTGCAATATGTGTGTTAAGTGCATCACTGCGATATGTGTGTTAAATGCATCACTGCTATATGTGTGTTAAGTGCATCACTGCGACATGTGTGTTAAGTGCATCACTGTGATATGTGTGTTAAGTGCATCACTGCAATATATGTGTTAAGTGCATCACTGCGACATGTGTGTTAAGTGCATCACTGCAATATGTGTGTTAAGTGCATCACTGCGACATGTGTATTAAGTGCATCACTGCAATATGTGTGTTAAGTGCATCACTGCGACATGTGTGTTAAGTGCATCACTGTGATTCCATTGTTGCAGTAACCTGTCGACGGAGTCTGGACAGCACGAACTGTAACGAACACGACGGCGAAGTGTACTGTGGTTCGTGTCACCGACGTCAGTTCGGGCCGCGGGGCTACGGCTTCGCTGGAGGCGCGGCTGGACTGTCCACTGAGTCGACCGCCGACGAACTGCGCCCTCAGCCCAACAGCCAGGTGTACGCTGTTCCCCAGGTAGACGGTCGCACTGCTCCCTCCCCCTTTCGCCCCCATCACCCGTCCCCCCCCCCCACACCTCACACCTGGTCACAAGAACAATAAATGTTGTCGCTGATAGAAAGGCCATCGCTGATTTGTGCTGAATTTTACAACTCGATAGAGCGATGACGCTATGGTGCTTTGGCGCAATGCCACTACTGCATCACCATAACATCGCTCCATCGCATCGTGCCATTGGATCGCTCCATCGCATCGCTCCATCGCATCGTGCCATCGCATCGCTCCATCGCATCGTGCCATCGGATCGCTCCATCGCATCGCTCCATCGCATCGTGCCATCGGATCGCTCCATCGCATCGTGCCATGGTATCGCTCCATCGCATCGTACCATCGCATCGCTCCATTGCATCGTGCCATCGCATCGTACCATCGCATCGCTCCATCGCATCGTACCATCGCATCGCTCCATCGCATCGTGCCATCGCATCGCTCCATTGCATCGTACCATCGCATCGCTCCATTGCATCGTGCCATGGTATCGCTCCATCGCATCGTACCATCGCATCGCTCCATTGCATCGTGCCATCGCATCGCTCCATTGCATCGTGCCATGGTATCGCTCCATTGCATCGTGCCATGGTATCGCTCCATTGCATCGTGCCATCGCATCGCTCCATTGCATCGTACCATCGCATCGCTCCATCGCATCGTACCATCGCATCGCTCCATTGCATCGTACCATCGCATCGCTCCATTTCATCGTGCCATGGTATCGCTCCATCGCATCGTGCCATGGTATCGCTCCATCGCATCGTGCCATCGCATCGCTCCATTGCATCGTACCATCGCATCGCTCCATTGCATCGTGCCATGGTATCGCTCCATCGCATCGTACCATCGCATCGCTCCATCGCATCGTGCCATCGCATCGCTCCATCGCATCGTGCCATCGCATCGCTCCATCGCATCGTGCCATCGCATCGCTCCATCGCATCGTGCCATGGTATCGCTCCATCGCATCGCTCCATCGCATCGTGCCATCGCATCGCTCCATTGCATCGTGCCATCGTATCGCTCCATCGCATCGTACCATTGCATCGCTCCATCGCATCGTGCCATCGCATCGCTCCATCGCATCGTGCCATCGCATCGCTCCATCGCATCGTACCATCGCATCGCTCCATCGCATCGTGCCATCGCATCGCTCCATCGCATCGTACCATCGCATCGTACCATCGCATCGCTCCATCGCATCGTGCCATCGCATCGCTCCATCGCATCGCTCCATCGCATCGTGCCATCGCGGGGCCAAATTCATCACACGAAAACGTTGTCCCTTCTCGGCCATCATAGTATTGTCTTGTAGTTCATCGTAGTATTGTAGTAGTTCATCATAGTATTGTAGTTCATCACAGTATTCTCTTGTAGTTCATCTGCGGTGAATGGACTCTGTAAACGCAGAGCTCGTTGCAGGAGGAACGGTTATCGTCATGTGACAATGATACAAAATTTCGTCCAAAAGTGACAAAGTGCGCACAGCAACAACATTGCTTGTACTTGTGACCGGGTGGCTGTAGTTTTGCCACTAACTGAGAATTCAGTGCATTCTTGTGCTCTTTGTAAAATAGACAACCGATTGTTGAACTGCAATAATTACGGTTTTCAGTGTTTTTACTGTTTGTACCAGTGACGACGACAATGGTGGCCATGATTAAATAATCATGCTGATTAATATACGCACCAACCAGAGTACACAAATGTGTACCAAATCCTTGGTTTGACCGTACGCCAACTACACTGTCCACTACATCGTACGCCAACTACACTGTCCACTACATCGTACGCCAACTACACTGTCCACTACATCGTACACCAACTACACTGTCCACTACATCGTACACCAACTACACTGTCCACTACATCGTACGCCAACTACACTGTCCACTACATCGTACGCCAACTACACTGTCCACTACATCGTACACCAACTACACTGTCCACTACATCGTACGCCAACTACACTGTCCACTACATCGTACGCCAACTACACTGTCCACTACATCGTACGCCAACTACACTGTCCACTACATCGTACGCCAACTACACTGTCCACTACATCGTACGCCAACTACACTGTCCACTAAATAGTACACCAACTACACTGTCCACTACATCGTACACCAACTACACTGTCCACTACATCGTACACCAACTACACTGTCCACTACATCGTACACCAACTACACTGTCCACTACATCGTACGCCAACTACACTGTCCACTACATCGTACACCAACTACACTATCCACTACATCGTACACCAACTACACTGTCCACTACATCGTACGCCAACTACACTGTCCACTACATCGTACACCAACTACACTATCCACTACATCGTACACCAACTACACTGTCCACTACATCGTACACCAACTACACTGTCCACTACATCGTACGCCAACTACACTGTCCACTACATCGTACACCAACTACACTGTCCACTACATCGTACGCCAACTACACTGTCCACTACATCGTACGCCAACTACACTGTCCACTACATCGTACGCCAACTACACTGTCCACTACATCGTACGCCAACTACACTGTCCACTACATCGTACACCAACTACACTGTCCACTACATCGTACGCCAACTACACTGTCTACTACATCGTACACCAACTACACTGTCCACTACATCGTACGCCAACTTCACTGTCCACTACATCGTACGCCAACTACACTGTCCACTACATTTTACACCAACTACACTGTCCACTACATCGTACGCTAACGTTAACCCTGTCCGTCCGAACAGAACATCCCCGCCAGCTCCATCGACCCGAACAGTCTCGACTGCTGCCCCGGCTGTGGCAAGAGGGTCTACCACGCCGAGGAGGTGAAGGCGCTCAAGAGAAGCTGGCACAAACTGTGCTTCAAATGTAGTACGTATTGTCATCAGCAGGCCGTGCGTTCTCACGGAAACGTCGTGTCTTTAGAATTGAACAGCTAAACAGGAGAAAAGCCCTTAGGTAATGTACCAGTTGGAAAAATAGTTCACCACGTATTTGCTGTAAAAGTAGGTTTCTTTCTCAATTGAACACATCCCATTGTGCATAACAATAGAAGGTGTTCATCATTGTGTTCAGCCATAATTCATAACAATAGAAGGTGTTCATCATTGTGTTCAGCCATAATTCATAACAATAGAAGGTGTTCATCATTGTAGAGTGTTTATCCATAATTCAACTAACGCTGAATTATTTTTTAATCACCAATTAATTTTCAATTAAATGTTCTTACAAACGTGACATTATTAAGTGTTCCACCCATCCAGTGGTCAGTCTGTTTTAAGAAAGACATCTGCTTGACATCATCCATGTGTCGTGTCATGTCTACATGCTACATCAAAGGCGTCTCTCCTTGTAGAAGCCTGCCGGAAGTTGTTGGAGCTTGGCAGCTGTAGCGAACACGAAGGGAATATTTTCTGCAGGGCGTGTTACAGCAAGCAGTTCGGTCCTAAAGGCTACGGCTTCGCAGGCGGCGCCGGCTCGATGCTGGCGGCTGAGGACCGCTACTCCGTCGAGGCTCGATCTGTCAACGGTGTCCAGTCTAGTGGCGGCGAGACATACACCCTCCTCGTGAAGCCTAGTGAAGACAGAGCCGTGATTGTCGACGACAGGTACACCAGCGATGGTCGGTCCGTGAACTTGTCGCAGTCAGCCGACGGTCAGACATACACACTCGAGACCCGGCGGAAACCTAGCGCAAGTTCTGTACAGGTGCCAGACCGCTACATTGCCGAGACTGCTCGGGGTGTGAACGGCAAAGTTGGTCTGCCTGCAGACAGCCACTACACGTCTCCGGCCCGTGGAGGTAACGGCCCGATCGAGCGACGAGCAGGAGAACACATGTACACAACACAACCGCAGAGTGCAAGCTCTAGACTATTCCCGGACGAACGACACAGCCCCGAGACTCGCTTTATGAACGACTCGCCTGAACGACCTGCGGGCGAGTCGTACTCCATCCAGACAAGGGCTCAGCCGAGCGCTGGCTCAACACTACCCGTTGACGACCGCTACAACAGGGCCAGGTTTATTAACGACTCGAATGGGATGCCAACAGACACCACCAAGATGCAGACGCTGTCTAGCCCGGGTTCTGGACACATCCCTGAATACAGTCACAATACCAAGGCTCGATTTATGAACGGCTCGCCTGAGCGACCTACGGCCGAGTCATATTCCATCCAAGCGCGGGCTCAACCAACCGCAGGCTCTGGACTACCCAGTGACGCTATGTACATCAACGACGTCCGACGAGTAAACGGCACAACAGGTGAATCATATTCCATCCAGACGCGTCCACAGCCCAACGCAGGCTTCGGACTAGCCCCTGACTCCAAACACATGCCCGGGGCCACTTTCATGAACGTTGCGGCTGAACGACCACAGAGAGAGTCATACTCCAGTCAAACACGGGCTCAGCCTAGTGCCGCCTTCGGACTAGCCCCCGACGCCCGATACGCCTCCGAGACACGGTTAATGAACGGCTCGCCTGAGCGACGAACGAGCGAGTCGTACTCCATCCAGACCCGAGCACAACCGAGCGGAGGCTCTGGACTTACCGGTGACTCCCGCTACGCCACAGACGTCCGACGTGTGAACGGAGCAGCTGAGTCGTATGGCATCCACTCCAGATCAGGCTCTGGATTCGCTGACGACGGTCGTAACTCGAATGCCCGGTTCATGAACAGCTCTACAAATGAATCGAGGTTTATGAACGGCGCGACTGACCGGCCATCGGGAGACAAGTACGCCATCCAGGCTCGAGTAGTGTCGAACGCCAGCTCTGCACAATTCGCAGATGACCGTTTCTCTGTCGAATCCAATCCCATTGGCCGGTACACCAGAGAGTCGAGGGCAGTTGCACCCATGACGACAGCTGATGTGGAGGAGAGGCGATACTCAATCCACGCCAGAGCCACTCCATCAGCCGCTTACAGGTAAGACACGCTACCCTTAACTCGGACGTCCTAGCCCTTTAGCTCCAGCTCGCCAGCCGAGACTTGCCGGTCTCGGCCCGTTAACCCCGGTCGAAAGACAATATGTGTTTTCATGGTTAGGCACAACTATCTTTGTCTATGTTGTTCGGTCTTGTTTGTTCTTTGTTAGTAGCGGCAGTTGTATACATATCTAACGTACTATGTGGAAGTAACAATTGTAGAAATAGTTGTAAAAAGGGTAAAGGTACATTCTTATGTAGCGTGGTATGTTGTACGTTCTTATGTAGCGTGGTATGTTGTACGTTCTTATGTAGCGTGGTATGTTGTACGTTCTTATGTAGCGTGGTATGTTGCACGTTCTTATGTAGCGTGGTATGTTGCACGTTCTTATGTAGCATGGTATGTTGTACGTTCTTATGTAGCGTGGTATGTTGCACGTTCTTATGTAGCATGGTATGTTGTACGTTCTTATGTAGCGTGGTATGTTGTACGTTCTTATGTAGCGTGGTATCTTGCACGTTCTTATGTAGCGAGGTATCTTGTACGTTCTTATGTAGCGTGGTATCTTGCACGTTTTTATATAGCGTGTTATCTTGTACGTTTTTATATAGCGTGTTATCTTGTACGTTCTTGCGTAGCGTGGTATCTTGTACGTATGACCGCTCAAAGCTCGCCACCACTGGCAGACCTATTCATTCCAATGCCACCTCGACTTTCCTGGGAAACATGACAGTAACAGTAACAGTAACAGTGGTACACTAATACTGCGTCATGTCATAGTTACAATGAAAATATTCTTTATGTTGAGCAATTTCGTTTAAAACTCAATGGGTTTTACATACAATACATCTCATAGTACGTATACTTCAGCTTAACTACATTTGTTAATGCTAGCGTGTATAACTGAGACTCCACGTAGTGGCAGATGCAGTCGTGTATATTTGCCCCGTTGTGTGTTTCAGGCCACCTGCACAGAACGGCCCGGGGAAGGCAGCCCCCGTGTACGTGTGAGACAAACCGCCCACTCGACGTCGTGGAATTCTGCTCAAATCTCGCGATAAATATTGTGTCGCGAGAGGTGACGAAACTCGGTGTCATGTGATTTGCTTCTCGCGCGCGCTTTACCCAAGGTTCTTCCATGGACCTTCTCCCGGCATCCCGCAGACGTGTTGTCGGTTTATTGGTTGTTTAATATTATTATGTTTATTACACGATCTGGTTTTGCCCAGCAACTCGCTTATGCATAAAGTGGAATTATTTATACGATTGGCTTATTTTTTATGATGTGGCTCAATTCTCGTATACTGATTGCACGTCGTGAAATATATTTATGTCTTTGGGGTATATTTGACTGATACAGAGGTAATACTGTTGATAGTATAATATTAAACAATGGATCGAGAAACAGTCAATATATTTTATTGTGAGTATGTGCAACTACTATGTCCTATTATATTGAATGCATGTGCATTTTACGAGATCATACAACCGGTGCGAACTACATTATTTATGAATAGCTGCTTAGACAACAGCTATTCAAATATTTGATTTTCCTTCTCACCAATGACAAGGTCAGGTTAAACATAGATTAATCTGGACCATTCGCTTCTGCATACAGAAAGAACACTGTGTTGACTTCAAGCAACAAAGAAATCTAATATCAATGTCACGCAGATGATGATAGGAAGCAGATGACTGCTTGTGTTACATATTTGTATGGTTGTTTGTTTTGTGACGTATATTGTTGACCAATGATGTGCATCTCTCAGTATTGGTAATGATAACACAGGTGATACCTGAGCCGGGCTGTAAAGTCTCTCAGTATTGGTAATGATAACACCGGTGATACCTGAGCCGGGCTGTAAAGACAACAATAAAAGATGAAATGCTAATTGTTGTACGTGATGTTTTTTTGCAACGACAATCATCAATTCAGACATTAATCATAATGTATATTCCACACGTAACTGTCTCAAATGTACGCACATGTAGCATCGGTTTATCTTTGTGGAAAAGCCAATCTAGCATATTAGTACATTGGCTGGGTCTTTCTCTCGGTAAATGTGCGGCATAAAACCACGCACTTCCGACTAAGCCAACGTTTTATTCTTCTGTTTAATTTCTTAGCTAAAGTGTAGTATACGGTTAACAATGATGGAGATAAACAACAGTTACAAAATTATCTACACAAATTAAGGAAATGGTCTAAAACATAGCAGATGTTATTCAATGTTGGGAAGTGTAAATGCCTAGACACTTGGACGTAAACTATGAAATGGTAGATACTCTTCTAGGTATTACCATAAAAGAAAAGGATTTAGGAATGTCAGTAAGTGCTGATATGAACATTTCAGAGCAATGCGATATTGCAGCTTCAGAATTATTGGGTTGATTAGAAACATATAACAAATAAGGAAAACGAGATAATTAAATAAGCAATAGTTAGGCCTCATTTAGAATACTGTTTACCATCGTAAGAAAGGTATAGATACGCTAGAACAAATACAGAGGAGAGCAGCTAAAATTATTACAAAACTTATTAAAACTAGTTATGAAAAACGCCTAAAAGAATGTGGTTTAACAGCCGTCGAGACGATGCGGTTAAGAAAAGATCATATTTGTTCTCACTGAAGAATGATAGTAGAACTAGAGGACATGAAGTAACACTAGTGAAAAATCAGTGTAGATTCGTTATCGGATAGTACTCGTTCTCACAGATGAAAATAAATAAATGGAACATATTGTATTATCTACAGTTCACATTATATTATCTATAGATCATGCTATTAGCGTGAATACGTTTAAAAACACATTGACAACTATCTCAGAAGGGCGGGTTATATTTCTGTTTCTATATTTCTCTTCTTACTGCTAGTTCTATGCTGTATTTTTGTACTCTGACTCCATATGGCTATATCTTATTGCCCATTCTGTTTAATCTGTGAGTTGCAAAATACAATGCTCTTTGATTTTCTCCTTTAAGTACAACATACATTCAATACAATACAATACAATACAATCTAAAACACTTCCATTGCGTTAAAATCCTCTCACCCAAGCTCGGCAGCGCACCAAGACAAAAGGAGTTAAGCAGTTCATAATCCATAAGTAGTTCAGGTTGTAAACAGTTGGATTGTTACGCTGGGGAGCTATGGCGGATAAGCAAGTTTAAACAGGTGGGTTTTTAGTTTACGGCGAAATATTGTTATATTTCCCACAGAAAGACATTGCAAACGAAGTCCTAATTTCATCCTCTTCTTTCGCACAAAGTTCTACATTTGATCTCTGTCCACAAAAGTGTTGGGGAGTGTGCTGTGCGCAACGTGCCGCCGTCTGGTGAACGGAAATGAAACATGGAGGCAGCACATTTGGACGAGTGTGCGCCACGAGACAGTGGCGCCAACACACGAAAGTCGGTGGCTTCCGCTTATGTCTGGCGACTCGATATTCAATAACCATTCTGCCATCCTCGCTTTACATCCTTTCCGCCAGCCTGACATTCAACTCCTCTATCTGCGGTAAAACATTTCTTTCTTCTCCAAGTTCATCCTCAGTATACGCTTCTTGAATGCCTCCTTCCATTCCTCCAGCGCTTCTCGTAATTCCTGTTTGCTCTCTGCTACTATGACCAGACCATCGGCGTATATCACCTACCTCAGCATATGCTTCGTGCTGATCTTTCTGCTGATTAATTCAATCACTATGGTTAACAGCAAAGGGCTAATATCACTTCCTAATTAACATGAAACGTGAAATCTTAACATATCATGCCCTAACACTAATGTTTCCATTGTTATCTCATACATTCATTCCACAGTCCTGGCTTCTGCTTCTGGTATTCATATCCCATAAATTGACCCAGGGGTGCCTATCGGGTGCCCGGGCACCCCCCCCATTTCGGCCGGATTTGTTTTCATCAAGTCGTATCCCCGTAGTACCCATTACTAAGCGCAAATGGATTGTTGTCAGTGTATTTTATAGTGAATTTCCAGTGGTCAGAAACGTTGCAGGCAAACCAGTGCAAGATGCAACCATCTTAAGCTGCAGCCCACAATAAAGACGCTGAGAAGCCACCGCCATGACGTCACCCGTCTCGACTCGATAGATGAGAAAATTGTTGGACTCTCGATAAGCCAATGGCTTCCTTGTCCACTTTGCCATCTGGAACTTGTTGTTTGGGATGGCAATCTTGTTAAATCTTATTAAATCTGACTCCAGATCGTGATATTTCCTCCCTAGTTTAGTAACTCTTTGTAGTACCTTTCCCAGGCCTTTAGCACTACCTCTTGTTCTGTCACCAACTTCGCGTTTCTGTCCCTGATCGACCATATATAACATGTATGGAAACAAAGCTAATTATACCTCTGTATAAAGCAATTGATATACCTTGTTTGGAAACCATATCGTAAGAAGGATATTGATACGCTAGAACGAATACAGAGGAGAGCAACTAAAATGATTCCAGAATTGAAAGACTTTAGTTATGAAGAACGCCTTAAAGAATGCGGTGTGACAACCCTAGAGACAAGGCGGTTAAGAAGATATCAAACTGCAGTTTTTATGGTATTGAATGGCTATGAAAATATTGATAGTTGTTAAAGAAAGACAGTAGAATTAGAGGACAAGAGGTGTCATTAGTGAATGATCATTGTAGATTGGATATTAGAAAGTATGCATTCTCACATAGAACAATGCCTGAATGGAACATATTATTTACAGGTTGTATAAATGCTAACAGCGTGATTATATTTAACAAATGTTGTGCAAATATCTCAAGAGGGCGGGTTACCCATAAATTAAACATTGTGGGACTCCCCTAGAGCCAATGGCTTCCATGTCCACTTGTCGTCTGGGCCTTGGATTGCAATCTTGTTAAATCTTGTTCAAAACGAAGTCTTACAAGTGAAGTGAAACTTTATTTCGCTAAACGTTGTTGAAATTATACACATTGACAGGAAATGATGTCGTCGCTTCGTGTCACCATTAGTAGTGTGTACGTTTGGTAGTTTTGCTGCTACTGGCAATGGCATTTGCTGCTGTTAGTTACGTTGGCACATCGAACGTCGTAGCTGCAGCCATCTCAACTACGGCGAACACGCACCACGGTTGTCGTACAGGCTCTGCACATCGGCCTTGCTCAGTTCACCTCTGAAGAAGGAGATCTGTGGGAGAAAGATTGACACGACATAATTAGTTCACAGATAAATATGCTATAACGCTTCATTACTCATAAATACCTTCACCAAATGTATTTTTCTTCCCCTCTCTTCCTCTCTCTCTCTCTCTCTCTCTCTCTCTCTCTCTCTCTCTCTCTCTCTCTCTCTCTCTCTCTCTCTCTCTCTCTCTCTCTCTCTCTCTCTCTCTCTCTCTCCCTCTCCCTCTCTCTCTCTCTCTCTCTCTCTCTCTCTCTCTCTCTCTCTCTCTCTCTCTCTCTCTCTCTCTCTCTCTCTCTCTCTCTCTCTCTCTCTCTCCCTCTCCCTCTCCCTCTCTCTCTCTCTCTCTCTCTCTCTCACTCTCTCTCGTGTTTAATGTTTAGTGAAACATTCCAATCCGAGTATTGACATTTTTGTTTACTTTATGCACATACAGCAGAAATAAGGATGTTTGTAGTAAATGCCATTATCACAAGATCATTCCTTACACTCCAAGCCTGGATGCCACGTGATACCATTAGATTAAACAAAGACAGTGACTGCGTTTTGTACGATCTAGTTATGTCTTCCACTTACTTATTCACTCCATGCGTCGTCAGGCACACAAGACCGATATCAATCGACGCCATCCATTTCTATATGCAGCTATTCTTTCTTATTCCGCGTCTTTATTTTCTGGGTGTGTGCCTCTCTTGCGATGGTCCCTCTGTACGTTTAATTAGGGCGTCCTCTTTTCCTTTTTCCGTGGGGTTTCCAATACCACGCCTGTTTTCATGTTCTTGTTGGTGGTATTGTAAGGGTATGGCCCAAATATTTCCATCTACTATTAAGTATTGTTGACGTGATTGGCTCTGCGTTTGTCCTTTTACGGACTTCTTCGTTATTGGTGAAATCATTCGATTTGATGCTTAATATGCTTAATTGAAGTCTGAACAAACATCTGGTCTGATGCTATCTGGTTTCTGTTAAATTTGTTTGGTTGCTTTTTATGTTTCAGATCTAGAGAGAAGCACGTGTATACTATTGCTGTTGAACATTCTTATTCTGGTGTTTGTATTTATGCCCTTTGATCATATTCTTGAAATGCTTCCTATGTCTTTCCAAGCATTTTGTCATTCACTGAAAGTGGTTTCCTATTTACAGATTGCTGTCAGGATTTCAGTTATGGAGGCATTTATGAAGAGCCCAACTTTGTTTGCATTGGGTAGCAAACTATGTTTCTTCTTCTTGGTAATAATGTTGACAAATACGGGCTACTCTCTACAGCTATTCCGTAATCATGTCAACATAAGATTACTTTAGAAGCTGTAGCTTTATTTGATTCGTTAAGTCGGACAGATTTTTATGTTCACTTACGGAATCCATGTGACCGTCATAGAAATCGGCGCAAAGGTAAGACCCAATTGTCATTGGGCACTGCGAAATCTTCGTCAATCCTGTTCAAAGAATGCATCGATGTTATTATAAGCAAGGCAAATGGTAACTCGAGCATTGATAGAAGTATCTTTTTTCATATTTAACGATTTCGTTAATTTTTTCACAGCTTTAGCCAAATAACAATCCAGGTTGGATATCAAGATGTACTCTTTCTCACAGAGGACAATAAAGTAATCGGTGCTTGGAACAAGTTATTTTATCATAGGGTAAATCGTAGCAGCGTTGATATGTTGACACATGGCAGAATACACATATACATGGCAGAAACGGACCACAACCGGCAGACTTATTGGATAATATGTAGCGGTTGCTGTGTGATTTACATCTTTACTATGACATCAAAGCGATTCCACCAACGTGGCGGGAGTGTTAATATTTGAGTGGAATTGTTCGACTTAATATTGTTGTCAATCCATTTACCTGTCAGCGCTTTTCCTTGAGCATATTTAGTGTCAAGGTAGACGCTCACGTAAGACCCGTCGTAAGTCATCGTGTACATGTGCCAATCGCCATCTGTTGCCTGTCAACCGGTGAGTTGTTACACTGACGACGTGAAATTTACATTTTAATTGTATCGAAGATGTGCTGAGAGGTCACCGTGTCGGTAAGGAATAAGCATGAATTTCATGTTAAAGTATGACTATTAGAAGGCAAAGCCGATAATACAACATTAATTGGGAAATGGTACCATTTATTTTGTATTTTGAAGTTTTGAAGGATACGAAGATGAACACAATTTACAACAATACAAGGCAAATTAGCTAAATGGTTTTGAGAAAGGTAGATATATATATATATATATAACCTATGTACAGGATGTGTGAACGGAAATGTAAGACGGGTGATTCTGTATTATTAATTGCAACCACTAATGTTAAGTAATATTAATGTTGATGTTCATGGACCTTTCTGAATTTTTATAGGAAGAAGATTATTCGGTTACTTAGAACGACCTACTCCTTCACACTTATGGAGAAGGAGCTGGCTGTGCATCAACAACTACAACAACAACAGATCATCCGTACAAGTAAGTCACGTCGACGGCTATGGGTAAGCTGGAAAGAATACGAGGAATTAATACAAGGAATACTAAACTGAGTTGAAAGCTGAAAAATTACCTATGACGTTGATTCGCGATGGTCTAAATTAATTGAGGCTGGAGTTTGACGTACCTGAACAGAAAGGTGTCACATCCGGGCGGTGCCATTTGAGACAAAGCCAACTGGCGACTGATTTTCGACAGGGAGGGTGGGGTGACAGGGAGGGTGGGGTGACAGGGAGGGTGGGGTGACAGGGAGGGTGGGGTGACAGGGAGGGTGGGGTGACAGGGAGGGTGGGGTGACAGGGAGGGTGGGGTGACAGGGAGGGTGGGGTGTGAATGTGGAACTGATCGACAATGAATAACATTGAACAAATATCGACAAACGTTTTCAACATTTTTGAAAATTGTAATAAACTTATTTTTTTCAATTAATGTTTGGCAGTCGCATTTGGTCTGATTCGTTGAACAACATTATTGACAACACGAAAGAGCAATCGTTAGTATATCACTTACTTGATAGCTCTTTTTATAAAAGCTGCCTTTTTCGGTTATCAGCTGGCCACAGTTATATCCTGGGCTTCCAGACACTAATGAAATAGTAGGTTCCACCTCGCAGTTGCCGTTGTTTACCAATCCCATTTTGCCGAAGTTGTTGGGATTTCGCCGGTACCAGAAGCTGCAGAGACAGACGTACGTTTTATATGGCTACTTAAGCATATAAATATATACTAAGACTATAGTACGTAATGTGCTCGTTCATAAAGTTGGTCATCCAGATAACTGTCCAATTATTAAGTCGTTCTGGCAACTGGTAGACGACTTCGCCAGACAACTAACAACAACATTCAGTCAACCACACAAAACAGACTATAATTTGTCTTACAAAGGGACACGTCACCTGTAAGCGAACTTGCTAAATTGGTTTCCGGCGAAGAACGGAATCTCGAGATGCGCCTCCTTCCTACTGTCGAAGTAGCCGCAGTTGCCGGAGACGCCGCAGATGCCGGGGTCGGTCTCTATCTCTACTTGATCAACTAGGACGTACTTGGCGCCGTACGGACGCGGCCCGTCAAACGTGATACAGGTGATTAGGTCTTCCAAAGGGAGAGCTGGAAACGACGACAAAAGCCCATAAGTAAGAGTATTGCTATATTTCGAATATATCATTACCAGTAGTTAAGCATACTATGGTGACAGGATTAATAATATGTGTGGTGATGACATGACACGGACGGTTATTATTACGACTGGGTTAAAATACACAATATTAAATTACAATTACTTTTCAGTGCAATTACAATGTCATCTAATAAATAAATCAATAATATAAATATAATTTACGCCACTTTTATTAATTAATATTTATTATATGTATTTAGTTTATTCCAAACGTTTATTCAGTTTGATAAGTATATGGCATGTGTATTTTTCTGGAATACTTGTTATGAATAATAATGCTAATAATGATGATGATGATGATGATGATGATGGTGATAATAATTATAATACAATAATAATGACAGTAACAACTATAATGATAATAATAATGATAATGATGATAATTGTTGCAGTTACCGGAAAGAAAGACATGAGAATTACGGCATAATTTAGAATCAAGAACTGTTAAAATATTACATTTTCCCTGTAGTCAATTATAATTACGTAACTGGACTCAACTCTGATTGATATCATATTCGTTGTGGTCGCTATAATCAACATCACTAGAGCAACGACATCAATAAAATATGTGAAGATAATGATATTATAATGTCTTTTTTGCCGAAATGTGCTTATTTTGCGTATGGATTTAATTATAATAATTGTATTACCTATTCGCTTATTAATTGCAATTCATTCGTCATTTGTCGTTTTCTTCTAACAGTAATTGTGGACGTAAAAGTTTGTGTTAAAATGTGTACTACAAACACGCGTCTCATTTGCAATGATTCATGTGATCATTTAATATATTTCATATATTTTCTTTCAGCAGTCGTGGGGAATCATATATATGTATGTCTGTCTGTCCGAAGTAATGATTTACCTGACGGAGCGTGTACGCATGCACAATCAGCCTGGCTGAATTCGGTATTGGGTCCGCACGACATCTCTACTCCGCCCAAGAAAAACTTCGTGTTAGATGATCCCGAACTCAAAGGACAGGCACCTACAAACAAAGCAACATCAATTATCAATGCACTTCTACGTATCATGCATGTAATTGAATAGGAAAGATTTATATTGTCCAGTTCACGACATATTTCATACACAAGTAACACAATATCGGTTTTCCTGTACTAAGTTGATATGTGTACAGTACTCATTGCTCCTTTTATAAAGGAGTGAGGCTAGTTCATGTACTGCTGCACCGTCCCAGCCCTTATCCCTTTCCTTGCTCCCTTTATAAAGGAGTGATACTAGTTCATGTACTGCTACACCGTCCCAGCCCTTATCCATTTCCTTGCTCCCTTTAAAAAGGAGTGATACTAGTTCATGTACTGATGCACCGTCCCAGCTCTTATCCCTTTCCTTGCTCCCTTTATTAAGGCGTGAGGCTAGTTCATGTACTGCTGCGCCGTCCCAGCTCTTATCCCTTTCCTTGCTCCCTTTATAAAGGAGTGATACTAGTTCATGTACTGATGCACCGTCCCAGCTCTTATCCCTTTCCTTGCTCCCTTTATAAAGGAGTGAGGCTAGTTCATGTACTGATGCACCGTCCCAGCTCTTATCCCTTTCCTTGCTCCCTTTATAAAGGAGTGATACTAGTTCATGTACTGATGCACCGTCCAGCTCTTATCCCTTTCCTTGCTCCCTTTATTTAGGAGTGAGGCTAGTTCATGTACTGCTGCGCCGTCCGAGCTCTTATCCCTTTCCCTGCCCCTTTATTAAAGAATGAGGCTAGTTCATGTACTGCTGCGCCGTCCCAGCTCTTATCCCTTTCCTTGCTCCATTTGTTAAGGATTGAGGCTAGCTCATGTACTGATGCACCGTCCCAGCTCTTATCCCTTTCCTTGCTCCCTTTATTTAGGAGTGATGCTAGTTCATGTACTGCTGCGCCGTCCCAGCTCTTATCCCTTTCCCTGCTCCCTTTATTAAAGAGTGAGGCTAGTTCATGTACTGTTGCGCCGTCCCAGCTCTTATCCCTTTCCTTGCTCCCTTTATTTAGGAGTGAGGCTAGTTCATGTACTGTTGCGCCGTCCCAGCTCTTATCCCTTTCCTTGCTCCCTTTATAAAGGAGTGATACTAGTTCATGTACTGATGCACCGTCCCAACTTTTATCCCTTTCCCTGCTCCCTTTATTAAAGAGTGAAGCTAGTTCATGTACTGATGCACCGTCCCAGCTCTTATCCCTTTCCCTGCTCCCTTTATTAAAGAGTGAGGCTAGTTCATGTACTGATGCACCGTCCCAGCTCTTATCCCTTTCCCTGCTCCCTTTATTAAGTCGTGAGGCTAGTTCATGTACTGTTGCGCCGTCCCAGCTCTTATCCCTTTCCTTGCTCCCTTTATAAAGGAGTGATACTAGTTCATGTACTGATGCCCCGTCCCAGCTCTTATCCCTTTCCTTGCTCCCATTATTAAGGAGTGAGGCTAGTTCATGTACTGATGCACCGTCCCAGCTCTTATCCCTTTCCTTGCTCCCTTTATAAAGGAGTGATACTAGTTCATGTACTGATGCACCGTCCCAGCTCTTATCCCTTTCCTTGCTCCCTTTATTTAGGAGTGAGGCTAGTTCATGTACTGCTGCGCCGTCCCAGCTCTTATCTCTTTCCCTGCTCCCTTTATTAAAGAATGAGGCTAGTTCATGTACTGCTGCGCCGTCCCAGCTCTTATCCCTTTCCTTGCTCCATTTGTTAAGGATTGAGGCTAGCTCATGTACTGATGCACCGTCCCAGCTCTTATCCCTTTCCTTGCTCCCTTTATTTAGGAGTGATGCTAGTTCATGTACTGCTGCGCCGTCCCAGCTCTTATCCCTTTCCCTGCTCCCTTTATTAAAGAGTGAGGCTAGTTCATGTACTGTTGCGCCGTCCCAGCTCTTATCCCTTTCCTTGCTCCCTTTATTTAGGAGTGAGGCTAGTTCATGTACTGATGCACCGTCCCAGCTCTTATCCCTTTCCCTGCTCCCTTTATTAAGGAGTGAGGATAGTTCATGTACTGATGCACCGTCCCAGCTCTTATCCCTTTCCTTGCTCCCTTTATAAAAGAGTGAGGCTAGTTCATGTTCTGATACACCGTCCCAGCACTTATCCCTTTCCTTGCTCCCTTTATAAAGGAGTGACACTAGTTCATGTACTGATGCACCGTCCCAACTCTTATCCCTTTCCTTGCTCCCTTTATAAAGGAGTGATACTAGTTCATGTACTGATGCACCGTCCCAGCTCTTATCCCTTTCCCTGCTCCCTTTATTAAGGAGTGAGGCTAGTTCATGTACTGATGCACCGTCCCAGCTCTTATCCCTTTCCCTGCTCCCTTTATTAAGGAGTGAGGCTAGTTCATGTACTGATGCACCGTCCCAGCTCTTATCCCTTTCGCTGCTCCCTTTATTAAGGAGTGAGGCAAGTTCATGTACTGATGCACCGTCCCAGCTCTTATCCCTTTCCTTGCTCCCTTTATTAAGGAGTGAGGCTAGATCATGTACTGCTGCACCGCCCCAGCTCTTATCCCTTTCCCTGCTCCCTTTATTAAAGAGTGAAGCTAGTTCATGTACTGATGCACCGTCCCAGCTCCTATCCCTTTCCTTGCTCCCTTTATAAAAGAGTGATACTAGTTCATGTACTGCTGCGCCGTCCCAGCTCTTATCCCTTTCCCTGCTCCCTTTATTAAAGAGTGAAACTAGTTCATGTACTGATGCACCGTCCCAGCTCTTATCCCTTTCCCTGCTCCCTTTATTAAAGAGTGAGGCTAGTTCATGTACTGATGCACCGTCCCAGCTCTTATCCCTTTCCTTGCTCCCTTTATTTAGGAGTGAGGCTAGTTCAAGTACTACTGCACCGTCCCAGCTCTTATACCTTTCCCTGCTCCCTTTAATAAAGAGTGAGGCTAGTTCATGTACTGCTGCGCCGTCCCAGCTCTTATCCCTTTCCTTGCTCCCTTTGTTAAGGATTGAGGCTAGTTGATGTACTGATGCACCGTCCCAGCTCTTACCCCTTTCCTTGCTCCCTTTATTTAGGAGTGATGCTAGTTCATGTACTGCTGCGCCGTCCCAGCTCTTATCCCTTTCCCTGCTCCCTTTATTAAAGAGTGAGGCTAGTTCATGTACTGATGCACCGTCCCAGCTCTTATCCCTTTCCTTGCTCCCTTTATTTAGGAGTGAGGCTAGTTCATGTACTGTTGCGCCGTCCCAACTCTTATCCCTTTCCTTGCTCCCTTTATAAAGGAGTGATACTAGTTCATGTACTGATGCACCGTCCCAACTCTTATCCCTTTCCTTGCTCCCTTTATAAAGAAGTGATACTAGTTCATGTACTGATGCACCGTACCAGCTCTTATCCCTTTCCCTGCTCCCTTTATTAAGGAGTGAGGATAGTTCATGTACTGATGCACCGTCCCAGCCCTTATCCCTTTCCTTGCTAACTTTATAAAGGAGTGAGGCTAGTTCATGTACTGATGCACCGTCCCAGCTCTTATCCCTTTCCTTGCTCCCTTTATAAAGGAGTGATACTAGTTCATGTACTGATGCACCGTCCCAACTCTTATCCCTTTCCTTGCTCCCTTTATAAAGGGGTGATACTAGTTCATGTACTGATGCACCGTCCCAGCTCTTATCCCTTTCCCTGCTCCCTTTATTAAGGAGTGAGGCTAGTTCATGTACTGATGCACCGTCCCAGCTCTTATCCCTTTCCCTGCTCCCTTTATTAAGGAGTGAGGCTAGTTCATGTACTGATGCACCGTCCCAGCTCTTATCCCTTTCCCTGCTCCCTTTATTAAGGAGTGATACTAGTTCATGTACTGATGCACCGTCCCAGCTCTTATCCCTTTCCCTGCTCCCTTTATTAAGGAGTGAGGCTAGTTCATGTACTGATGCACCGTCCCAGCTCTTATCCCTTTCCCTGCTCCCTTTATTAAGGAGTGAGGCTAGTTCAAGTACTGATGCACCGTCCCAACTCTTATCCCTTTCCCTGCTCCCTTTATACAAGAGTGAGGCTAGTTCATGTACTGATGCACCGTCCCAACTCTTATCCCTTTCCTTGGTCCTTTTATACAAGAGTGAGGCTAGTTCGTGTACTGATGCACCGTCCCAGCTCTTATCCCTTTCCTTGCTCCCTTTATAAAGGAGTGAGGCTAGTTCATGTACTAATCAAATAACTTTCATTTTACATAGCCAAGGTGTGTTTAGTTTACCTGGTAGAGACTTTCATCAACGCGTCACGTTGATTTCATCAGTACCTATGACGCTTGATGACGTCATCGTACACGTGAGGCAGTTCATAATTGCCCACGTCTCTGTTGATGGGTGTTCTAGTTTTTCTGATCCAGATGGCTTCTTTGATGTGCCGGATTCTTCGGTTGGGTTCCTTGTCTACAATGTTCACTCCCTCCCAGTCTATGATGTGGTTTTCAGTTGTCGCATGGTCTGTAAGGGCGGATTTATTGATGGAAGACATGAATCTTTTTTTTCCCGCTCCTTGTGTATTTCTCTTTTTTCGTGTTGTCTACATCCTTTCTGTGTTCCTCCAGTCGTGTTTTTAGTAGTCTTCCTGTCTCCCCAATGTACTCAGCACCAAAGTTCTTGCATGGTATTTGGTACACCAGTTCACCCTGGGCAATTATGAACTGCCTCACGTGTACGATGACGTCATCAAGCGTCATAGGTACTGATGATATCAACGTGACACGTTGATGAAAGCCTCTACCAGGTAAACTAAACACACCTTGGATATGTAAAATTAAAGTTATTTGATTTGAAAATGAACTATCCTGAAGAATGTTCAGTAATAATAGTTCATGTACTGATGCACCATCCCAGCTCTTATCCCTTTCCATTTCTCCCTTTATAAAGGAGTGATACTAGTTCATGTACTAATGCATCGTCCCAGCCCTTATTCCTTTCCTTGCTCCCTTTATAAAGGAGTGATACTAGTTCATGTACTGATGCACCGTCCCAGCCCTTATCCCTTTCCTTGCTCCCCGTATAAAGGGGTTAGACTAGTTCATGTACTGATGCACCGTCCCAGCTTTTATTCCTTTCCTTGCTCCCCGTATAAAGGGGTGAGGCTAGTTCATCTACTGATGCACCGTCCCAGCTGTTATCCCTTTCCTTGTTCCCCGTATAAAGGGGTGAGACTAGTTCATCTACTGATGCACCGTCCCAGCTTTTATCCCTTTCCTTGCTCCCCGTATAAAGGGGTGAGGCTATTTCATCTACTGATGCACCGTCCCAGCTGTTATCCCTTTCCTTGCTCCCCGTATATAGGGGTGATACCAGTTTATATACTGATGTACCGTCCAAGCTGGTATCCCTTTCCATCTCTCTCGGGTCCGTGTCGAAAGCATGTTTCATTTTCTTACATATCTCCACTCTGATCGCTCCTTGTTGATCTATTATGATACAACAATGCCCATTCTGCAGCTTCTTCCATCTTCTACGGCGTGTAGCAGTAGCTTACCCTCCGCCATCCTTTTTTCTCAGTCTCCCTTCCACTTGGTCTCCTGAATGCACAACGCGCCGCAGCCAAGGGAGATGGCGCGTCGGTTACCCAGGACGCTGTATCATTGCCTTGTGCCATCATTGCCTTGTGCCATCATTGCCTTGTGCCATCATTGCCTTGTGCCATCATTGCCTTGTACCATCATTGCCTTGTACCATCATTGCCTTGTACCATCATTGCCTTGTGCCATCATTGCCTTGTGCCATCATTGCCTTGTGCCATCATTGCCTTGTACCATCATTGCCTTGTACCATCATTGCCTTGTACCATCATTGCCTTGTGCCATCATTGCCTTGTGCCATCATTGCCTTGTGCCATCATTGCCTTGTACCATCATTGCCTTGTGCCATCATTGCCTTGTACCATCATTGCCTTGTACCATCATTGCCTTGTGCCACCATTGCCTTGTACATGAGTCATCATGCGTGTTGGGAATACATAGCTACAGTCCTAAGGAGAAGCTCAGGAAATCCATAACCCTAACTCTGACGTATTTATCTTATTGATGTCTTTGTTTTGTAGGACGATGCACATTATCAATGTGTTTGATGAATTACTGTTGAAAGTGCATCAGCAACAAGTGTACAAGTCTTCAATAGTAGTTTACTAATTTACAGTCAAATTATTGAGGATATGCAGGACTGGGTGACAAGTGAAAAAGCTGTCTTGCTTTGAAAGTTATTAAAAGGTTTTGGCACCAGAATGTATGTCGGTCTGAAACAGTGAATTCAAATTTTGAAACCATAATAATTATACTATTACTACTATTTTACTAATATATGCTTTACAAAATCTGATGACATTGTATTATTTGGAGTTAATGTCCAGTGAATGCACACAACGTTGTTCCTGAAAGCCGAATACCAACATTAATACTATTTCCAGGAATCCAAAATACTGGCCGCGTTTTACCATGTTTACATGTTTAACAGACACGATGCAATTCCTGTTCGAAACAGACAAACCCCCCCAAAAAACGAAAATGATTGGAGTGATTTATTCATCCATGTGTTGGTTCTTGACGGTACAATACCTGGAGGGTTTGTTAACGGGGTGAACGTGCAGTCTGGGTCACTCGAATTGCGCACGCATGTCTTCGGGTAATCGTCCCATACCTCGCACAGATTGCAGCACTGCTGGATGGCCGTCCACTGGTCGCCTGCCTTGACGCAGTGGTAGAAGCAGGAACAGTCGCACGGGTCGGCCACGTATCCAGACACGCAGCCAGACGCAACACACACGTGGCTACATTTGTCTGTACAATAAAACACAAAAATATAGAAACAGCTTCAGATTCAAACCCAGCACAATTGGAGGGTTCATAGGTCAACATGAGTTGATGAAGATCGCCACAAATGACCAAGAGAGAGTAAGTAGAATTACAACTGGTTGTCCGTTGTCCGTCGGTTTTGACCACCAATGTGTGCTTGCTTCGTTTATTAACTAGTTAAACCTAACATGAGTTAAATAGATCTACATGCATCTGCCTGACAATACAATTTCCCGGCAAACTTGACAGGAAACCGGCAGCTGACATTAATAATCACAGCAGAATTCTATATGCAAAATATTCAGGTAATCATGCTCAATATTGTTTTTTATATGTGGAAGTTCATAGTTCCCTTCATCTAGTCCCCCTCAACTACAAACATCCACGTGTCTACGATGACGTCATAAAACTTTGGATATGTTGAAAATAATGGTTTGTTCATAAAAACAGATTATCTTGAGAAATATGAAACACTCAGGTAGTTCGCTACAAATAGGAATCAAAGCAAAACTTGCTTGTCAAAGGAACTGGTGGATTTGAAATGGTTGAAATATGAACTGTTCCGATGACAAACGACGGCGCTCACTTTCAGCTGCGACACTCACCTTGCAGGTCGACGGGAGTGCATACGCAGGCGCGACTTTCCTCTTCCGGTCCAATGCAAGGCTCCGAGAGACACTCTCGGGATCGAGTCTCCGTCTGGTCACACTTGCAGTCGCTCCAGTTTGTCCAGTCGCTAAAGCCGGCCGCTGGACACAAACAATACGCACGCTGACCGCTCGGACTACGTGACTTCGATTTGTCTCGAGAAATATCGACACATGTTCAAAAATACACCTTAAAATATTGTTTCGTAAAGCGTAGGACAAACATATTTCACTAAGGTTCTAAATGAAGAAATATAAATATTAACGTTATGTCATACACTAAAATTATGCTGTACTTTTACGTACATGTTTTCTGGTAGGAAGGTTTGCAGGTAGCCAAAAGTGCAGCAGGCTAACGGAAATGGACGGAGAAAGTAGAGGCTGGTAAAACTATTAATATTTAACCTCTCCGACAAGTTATTTTTAACATGTTCAACCGATGATATTACTTCAATACAGTAAGTTGACTCGTACATAAAGTGTCGAGTTCTTGTGTTACTGCCAATAACACTGGACTCCTGATACTAATATAGAATAATCTAGTTTTGACGAAATCGTGCCGATTTTCTGATGTTGAAGAGAAGTTATAAAAACATTGTTGTTTTGAAACTGGCCACATGTTGAGTTTGTGTTAGCGGTCATATGTTGAGTTTGTGTTAGCGGTCACATGTTGAGTTTGTGTTAGCGGTCACATGTTGAGTTTGTGTTAGCGGTCACATGTTGAGTTTGTGTTAGCGGCCACATGTTGAGTTTGTGTTAGCGGCCACATGTTGAGTTTGTGTTAGCGGTCACATGTTGAGTTTGTGTTGAGTTTGTGTTAGCGGTCACATGTTACTCGTGTCATCGTGTAAGATCATATTGGAATTATACATAGGCGTTAACATAACTACAAATACACATGATAATGTTCTTAAGACATGGGTCAGACAGTACTTTGCCTGTTCCATTAACACGTATACAAGATGCAGTAACTTACCCACAAACAAACATTGCGCCGACAGCGTCAGAAGGATCAGCGTAGCCCTCATTGTTTTCAAGATGACCTTCCTGTGAGAATGATTCGTCCTAACATGCGTGACGTTACATCAGTACAAACCTGATTCCTATATACATGACGTTACGTCAGTACAAACATGATTCCTAAATACATATTTTAAGAACAAATACTGATACTAATAAAAAATCAAAACGCACTATAGCTGTCATTCAAATGTAGCTCTCTAAAAGACAAAGGGAAAACAGCCCTGTTCTCTTTAGCTTATATACTACGCCGCTCAGCCAAGTCATTACTAATCTTAATCTCAGGCATCACCTGCATGCTGACGAAACTCAAGTTTACATTATCACTGTCACAATCAAATGCACAAGAATCTGATTCGACTTGAAGTGATTGTCTTAGTGATATAATATTTTTGATGGAATCAAGTAAGCTAAAGCTTAATCCAGGAAAAAACTGACTTTATTATTATTGGCACTAAACAACAACGAAATAGGGTCACCAGCCGTTTTCCAGTTAAACTGCTTGGCAGTGATACAGTCCCATCAGATACTATTCGTAATCTAGGTGTTGTCTTTGATGGTGACTTCAACTTTCGCCAGCACATTTATCAAGTGTATAAGTCTTGTTTCTATCATATACATGATCTCTGTCGAATTCGACGTCACATATCTATCTACTGTTAAAACAATATCAACGGCACTAATTAGTAGAATAATTAGTAGTCGCCTTGACTATTGTAATTCACTACTAAGTAACATTGCTAAGAGAAACTTGGCTAAACTCCAACGAGTCCACAATTGTCTGGCACGTGTGGTTCTCAGGGCGCCTCGGTTTTCACCGTCACTATCACTACTTAAACAGTTACACTGGCTTCATGTTACTTATCGAATTAATTTTAATCTGTCCACTCTTACATACCGTGCTCTATCTACACAACAACCACCCTACTTGGCTAGTCTCCTGCATCTTTTAAATATCCCTAGGCAGCTCAGATCATAAATTTCACAACAACTTATTGTACCTAAAACAAAACTTAACTTGGGTAAACGTGCTTTTTCCCTGTTCACGATTATACTTACTGATTCTGTTTTGTTGCGCCTCTGAGCTCAGGTTCCTGAGGATGTACGCGTCATATAAGTTAATTATTATTATTATATGTCATCTGTAAAAACGTTTATAATTTTTCTATTTTCTATCCTCCTGATTTCAGAAGTAAACTGTATATGTACTTATATATTGACAAAATTAGCAGTAGTACATTTTTATTATGTTTGAATAATTAGTGTTTCATGTGCGGGCATTATTACTAGCAATACAAGCATGCAGGTTTTATCAGTAGAGACTTATTGCTTTTCGTAATGAGCAAATAACTGACAATAGGCGACATTACGGTGCAACCGTGTTTATATATATATATGCGCGCGCGCGTATGTATGTATGTGCGTGCATGCGGGCGTGCGTGTGTCCGTGCGTGCGTGCGTGCGAGCGCCTGTGAATGCATTAGACACATAGTAACACGACGTGGACATGTCATACAGAAGTGAGTAGAATAATTTGAATCTATCTAATACTTGACTCCAGTGAAAATAAAATTCAACTTCAGCATTCGGTCATTCTTTCACATTCGCCATATCCTTTCGTGCTGAATTGAGAAATGACCAGCATACAGCACCGTGACGACTAGACCTCTTCCATTCAACAGGTGAATGTAATTTCCATAACACAATTGCACTTACTTGTTAAGCGTCTTCTTGTGAAGTTGCTATCAACGTTGTGTCCACGTCGTTGCCCGAATTGTGGTTGAAGGTTCGTCTGCGTCTGATTTATAGACATTTGAACGACGGTCCAATATTTCATTGGATGACAGCGTGTGTGATTCGTTGGTTCGCCGGTGTCACGTGAATGCGTCAGGCACCAATCACAGGGCGCCGCTTGTAACAAGTCGTAATCATGTGTACCACAATGTTACTTAGGTTTGTGAATGTTCAGTTCAAACATGTCATCGAACCTTCACTCAAGCAAACGCAATATTTTTTTCAGCAAAATTTATGCGTGATTTTCTATTGATTTACTATTGTACTGTCTCGGTTTACTTAATTATGTCATACAGAACATATTTTAGGTAACGCGGCTCTCCATAGTATCGATCGCTGCACTTGACAACTAAATTAAATGCGTTCCCTTTGATCAAATCCTGAGGACAAATCCTGCGGTCGCCGTAAGCAATAGCAACTCGTGATGAGAGATGTGGTTTATACATGCAATGTTCATATCACCATTATTACGATATTGTGGATAATGTTTGTATGTGTAATGTCTAATGTATGTTAAGGGAGTTTCAATGTATCACCATTTCACAAAGCGTTCGCGCATTTGAGTGCGTGTGTAAAAATACGTACTTGAGTGCGTGTGTACAAGTACGTACTTGAGTGCGTGTGTAAAAGTACGTACTTGAGTGCGTGTGTACAAGTACGTACTTGAGTGCGTGTGTACAAGTACGTACTTGAGTGCGTGTGTACAAGTACGTACTTGAGTACGTGTGTACAAGTACGTACTTCAGTGCGTGTGTGCAAGTACGTACTTGAGTGCGTGTGTACAAGTACGTACTTGAGTGCGTGTGTACAAGTACGTACTTGAGTGCGTGTGTACAAGTACGTACTTGAGTGCGTGTGTACAAGTACGTACTTGAGTGCGTGTGTGCAAGTACGTACTTGAGTGCGTGTGTGCAAGTACGTACTTGAGTGCGTGTGTGCAAGTACGTACTTGAGTGCGTGTGTACAAGTACGTACTTGAGTGCGTGTGTACAAGTACGTACTTGAGTGCGTGTGTGCAAGTACGTACTTGAGTGCGTGTGTGCAAGTACGTACTTCAGTGCGTGTGTGCAAGTACGTACTTGAGTACGTGTGTACAAGTACGTACTTCAGTGCGTGTGTACAAGTACGTACTTCAGTACGTGTGTACAAGTACGTGCTTGAGTACGTGTGTACAAGTACGTACTTACGTGCGGTCGTGAATAATATCGTGTTTCAATTGTGCCAATTTTCGGGAGTGGAAAACAATTAAACTCGAGCGATTGACTGCCTGAAAAGGTGTAAGGCAGATTGATGACATTTTAGCAACAATTAATCGCGCCCACTAGGTGAAACATGAGCCACGTTTTATTACAGGGGCTGAGTGTTGTGTGACCCGGAAAGGTGAGTAGCAACAAGAATGTCATTACTTGACCTGTTGCAATTAACGTAGACAGCGGAAAACCAGTCTTGAAGGCTACTTGGAATAGTTTCGCTTGATCCTTCAGACACGTCACTGACTTAGCGCGGTTTTTTTTTGGACCGATTTTGTTTACCAGATTTAAACGTTTGGCAGCAGTAAAACAGTTTTACTTTACAATCTCAGTCTTTCAAAATGTGCTATGTATGATTTGTTGCCTCTATTTAATTTGTGTTGACTTGTGTCTTGTTACTGTGTCTACTTTGTGAATATGTTCTTGGTGTTGAGAACAAAAGAGGCATATGAAACTTTCATCATTTTCGGAATAGGCAACACAAAGATAATTAAGAATTAACGTTTGACTGTCTCGAAAGGTGTAATGTTTTAACGAGGCTCCTTTAACGCTTCCAGCTCAACGGCATTAACAACTAACCGCTCCAACTTCGTGAAACGTGGGGCTCGTTTTATTGTAGTGGCTGAGTATTTATCCTGCGAACCTGTGTTTATTTTCTTGGTCATGAGAGCACAGGAGCCAGGTGAGATTGCTGCCGCTGCTGCCGCTGCCGCTGCTGTGCCTGCGGCTGCTGACGAAGCTGCTACTGCTGCTACTACAGCTACTGTGGTTGACGATGCTGCTGCTATTGAGCAAACTGGCGTACCACTGATTTAACTAACTGTGCCACTTGACACTTAGAGAGGGAGTGGTTCCTTTGAATGGAAAGAAACTAATGTTAGACAGTCGTCGTCAAATCGATGGTGACATTGACGACGACTGTCGTCGTCAAATCGTGTGTACATTTTGTATTGCCTCAGTTTAATACATTGTTTGTAACATAAATGGCTTTGATAAAGCGGCTCTCCTTTTCGTCAAATGCATAGACTTTCCATTTTCCGTTCGTTGTCGACATATCTGACTTGATGACAACAAATCGTCACATCAATGGATGCCACATCTGTCCACACAGAGCGTTCTCTCGTTAGTACGTCATTTCTTCTATTAATGCAATTTCTTTTCATGACAGTTGTTTTTAAAAACGGAACTAATTACTATTCCAATCAGGACGATGATAATGACGATGATGTCGATGGTGACATTGACAACGATGATGATAATTACGTTCCCATAAAGTATTGCGATAGTGTGCATCATGGATGTGTTGTGTATAATGTTTCAATATATCAACATTTCACTACTTGTTCGCGCACGTGCGAGCGTGGGCGCGTACATACGCGTGTACTTACACACAGCCGAGACGAAAGCCGTGTTTCAGTTGTTTGTAAAATGCAACAGAATGACCACTGAAGTTGACCGTTTAACTGTCGCTAAAGGTGTCAGGTTTTACGAGGCTGTCCTTAAGCCGACAACTTAATAATACCACGACTACAATTAATCTCGCCCACTTCTAGCAACGTGAGCCTCAACTTGCTGTAGGGCTGAGTGTGGTACAGAAACGTGATATTTATCATGACACATGTCAGCCTGATTTGTTTCTATGTATGTTACATATGCCGTGAAGCAGTGTTTAAAGTATGTTTTAATTTAATCACAGGTGTTGTGAATGAGAATGTTGTACATTTGGAAGTATACATGTGTAAATGGGTTTCAGTTATTCGTTATTTACTAACAATACACTATAAATTTATGTTTACTATTAATATGTACACGTTACTTTGATATTGGGTGAAAGTGATTAATAAGTAATACACTTCAACTTTCTATTTTTTCATTTGAATTACAGACATTTGATGTGTATGTGTATATTATGTTGCAGATTTCTATTTTCATTTGGAAATAAAGAACTTATTTGATTTAATGGTGCTTGGGCAAGTTGTAAATGTCACTCGGTAGACGCAGAGTGTTGGGCAAGTTGTAAATGTCACTCGGTGGAGACAGAGTGTTGGGCAAGTTGGAAATGTCACTCGGGGAGGCAGAGTGTTGGGCAAGTTGTAAATGTCACTCAGGGGGAGGCAGAGTGTTGGGAAAGTTGTAAATGTCACTCGGGGAGGCAGAGTGTTGGGCAAGTTGTAAATGTCACTCGGTGGAGGCAGAGTGTTTGTCAAGTTGTAAATGTCACTTGGGGAGGCAGAGTGTTGGGCAAGTTGTAAATGTCACTCGGTGGAGGCAGAGTGTTGAGAAAGTTGTACATGTCACTCGGTGGAGGCAGAGTGTTGAGAAAGTTGTACATGTCACTCGGTGGAGGCAGAGTGTTGAGAAAGTTGTAAATGTCAGTCGGTGGAGGCAGATTGTTGGGCAAGTTGTAAATGTCACTCAGGGGGAGGCAGAGTGTTGGGAAATTTGTAAATGTCACTCGGTGGAGGCAGAGTGTTGGGCAAGTTGTAAATGTCACTCGGGGGAGGCAGAGTGTTGGGACATTACCTTCCATTGTTATTCGGGTGGCAATGAATAAATAATTTGTAATTAACATGTTTTTTTTTCATTACGGTGTTTGTACGTTGTTCCAATAGGGGATCTGCCCATTACTATTAAGTTTCATAAACTAGTCATATATCCTAGATATGTATCAAATGCCCTTGGCTAATGCTGAAGTGATATGTCGGACGGCAGGTACGTTAGTATAGCAACTATATAACATATTGTCTTTTTAGCATATCATTGCACATCTCATTTTACATTTACGTGACATCATTTCGCGGGTGGACTACAAGAGGGTGTGAAAGGATACTATTGACGTGTTTCACCATTCAAACTTCTTTCAACATTAGCGGGTGGACTACAAGAGGGTGTGAAAGGATACTATTGACGTGTTTCACCATTCAAACTTCTTACAACATTAGCGGGTGGACTACAAGAGGGTGTGAAAGGATACTATTGACGTGTTTCACCATTCAAACTTCTTACAACATTAGCGGGTGGACTACAAGAGGGTGTGAAAGGATACTATTGACGTGTTTCACCATTCAAACTTCTTACAACATCAGCGTAGTATTAGAAGATGTAATAAGGGATGTTGGCTGTTACATTCATAATTTATCTTTTTGATTTCCATGGTTGTTATTGATAGTATGTCCCGTTTTATGTATTGTGTCTGGGTGAGTTTGTGCGTTAAGTCAACTCACTGGTCGTATGAATGCAGCAGAAATAGCTGCGTTTGCGACAAACAGAATGGGACATTGTGCATACATTAATAATCAATGACCAGCTTCCACGAAAAGGATTAGCTCCCTACCATGTAGTAACTCCAAAAGATAATCATATATCACAATTTCGCAATGTGTTCGTGCACGTACGTGCGTGGGCACGTTCGTACGCACGTACACGATCGAGAGAATACAGCTATTTTTTAAATGGCAAATTGAACGCAATGAAACATTAAACATCGACTGCCGCTGCAAGTTCAAGGTGTTGGCGAGGCTGTCCTCACACAGTCAGCTTAATGGCGGTAATACTACAATTAATCTCGCCCACTTCCTGCAACGTGAGCCTCATCTATTTTAAATGTCTGCCCACAGACGCATGCACTAGTCCACGTCCTTGTGACATGGTGATTAGACTACAGCACTGCAGTGTTTACGGCATTAATGAGGCTCTTAAGACCAAGCTACAGGTGCATAATTCGACAGCCAGATTGATCGAGCGAAAGTACTAGCGTATAACACCCGGTGCTGATTGAGTTACATAGGACTACATGTCCTTGTTTTCTCCACATTGCACGGCGTTGCGCCAGGTTACATGTTTAACCTACTGACCTCGTACGCACCTACCCGCAACCTTAGATATGCTGATCTGCAACTGCTGGTTGTGCCGCGCTACAAACAGGAGGACTACAGCAGACGGGCTTTCTCGGTGTTCGGACCGACGTTATGGAACGCTTATCCAATTTACACGTGACAAGCAGATTCGCTGTGTAAATTTAAGAACATATTGAAAACCTTTATATTTCCAAAATAACAACCCATTAATCTATGTTTTACAAAGATTTCAAGTGGTCTCTAAATAATGTTTCGAGTAATTTACATACAACTGATGTTAAACTCAATAAACTGAAGTCTGTAATTTTTCAACCCGATGTCCTCTAGCCGAGTGTTTGCGGTCGTGTGCGCCCAACAAAGAACTCGTGCAAATGAAGGCAGACGTACTTTAATATTTGTTTCGTACAACTGGATATACAGCGAGAGATGACGTTATTTTATGGCAGTATTAACGATTTATTGAGTTAGCTACGTGAAATTAAGTCGCGTGTGCAGTTTATATATTGACAAGAGCATCCGTTGTACTTGTTGTAGAAATAGCTACGGAGGTGAACAGACACCACGGTTGTTGTACAGACTCTGTACGTCGGCAGCAGTAAGCGCTCTCTTGAAGAAGGAGATCTGTAACACAGAGATTGTTGTTATAGCATTTGTATTTTGAAGAATGAATACATACAGCTGCTGCGTTTGCATATTTGGCTCTGTTTATATCCTTGTCTCTTTCACTCACCCACTTATTCACACGTTTTATTATATTTCTGCATCTGCCTCAGTATCATGTTCGTCATTTCCTACCCTGCTTCTTTCAATCTACCAAACCTACATCTCGCAGAATACCTACATCTCGCTGAATACCTACATCTCGCTGAATACCTACATCTCGCTGAATACCTACATCTCCCTGAATACCTACATCTCCCTGAATACCTACATCTCCCTGAATACCTACATCTCCCTGAATACCTACATCTCGCTGAATACCTACATCTCGCTGAATACCTACATCTCGCTGAACACCTACATCTCGCTGAGTACCTACATCTCCCTGAATACCTACATCTCCCTGAATACCTACATCTCGCTGAATACCTACATCTCCCTGAATACCTACATCTCGCTGAATACCTACATCTCGCTGAATACCTACATCTCGCTGAACACCTACATCTCGCTGAACACCTACATCTCGCTGAATACCTACATCTCCCTGAATACCTACATCTCCCTGAATACCTACATCTCGCTGAATACCTACATCTCCCTGAATACCTACATCTCCCTGAATACCTACATCTCGCTGAATACCTACATCTCGCTGAATACCTACATCTCGCTGAATACCTACATCTCGCTGAACACCTACATCTCGCTGAATACCTACATCTCCCTGAATACCTACATCTCGCTGAATACCTACATCTCGCTGAATACCTACATCTCGCTGAATACCTACATCTCCCTGAATACCTACATCTCGCTGAACACCTACATCTCGCTGAATACCTACATCTCGCTGAATACCTACATCTCCCTGAATACCTACATCTCGTTGAACACCTACATCTCGCTGAATACCTACATCTCGCTGAATACCTACATCTAGCTGAATACCTACATCTCGCTGAATACCTACACCTCGCTGAATACCTACATCTCGCTGAATACCTACATCTCCATGACTACCTACATCTCCCTGAATACCTACATCTCGCTGAATACCTACATCTCGCTGAATACCTACATCTCGCTGAATACCTACATCTCGCTGAATACCTACATCTCGATGAATACCTACATCTTGCTGAATACCTACATCTCGCTGAATACCTACATCTCGCTGAATACCTACATCTCGCTGAATATCTACATCTCACTGAATACCTACATCTCGCTGAACCTGCTACGCGCTCGGCCGTCATCTGTCGAATCATTTCCCACTACAAATCCCTCCCTGTCTCTACAAAACCCTCCCTCCGAGTTTCGTCCCTGCCCTGCAATTCAACCGCCATGTAGTCAGAGCGGAAGCAGGAACGACATTCATTCGTGACCAATGGGGTTGAATTAATGTTGATAAAAAGTTACTAAAACTACATATTGAAAACTTTTTTAGGATGGTTCATTTATACTGGTGCAGTTCTTGTTAACATATACAGGCGTTTTAGTTACATGTAAAGACATTCGCCGTCTTGACAAGATGGCAGTATTACTGACGTCCTGGTAGGATGACATCATTCAGTATCTGAACTTAGCGCCCGCCACTTCGGTCTCCAGGCGTTGCGAATAGTCAGAATCCTTATGAACAAGTGTGAGGCGAAAATGTCCGAGGAAGAAAGACGAGGAACATCAAAGGAGAAGCTCGTAGAGTGTGATTATCCGTCCTGGGCCTTGAAAAAGTGACGGATAATAAAAAGTAAAAGAAGGCGAAAAAAATGAGAACTACAGAAGCGAGGTCGTCATCCCATACGGGGAGGGTGTTGAGGAGTGTTGATGGGTCATTGACGACGTGCGGTGTGACCTCTGACATGCCCTCCCCACGCAACCCAAAGGACAGAACCGGACTAGAAGGGCGAACTATTGTAACAAAAGGAGAAAACTCGAGATCTTGATACGAAAACCAGACGCAGCTTTCAACCGAGATGAGAGGAACTGCGAGCTCCCACATGTCTTGGGCGACGTCATCCTACCAGTACGTCCATCCTAATGACGTCATCCTACCAGTACGTCCATCCTAATGACGTCATCCTACCAGTACGTCCATCCTAATGACGTCATCCTACCAGTACGTCCGTCTTAATGAAGAAGCCATATTCTTAAGATGGCGAACGTCTTTACAGGTAATTGAAATGTTTGGATATGTCAAACATATATGTGTTGTTATTATACTAAAGCTATTCGTTCATCGGGTAAAATAACACAACAAAAAGGGTTATTTAACCCATTGTTAGGATGATGTGTTCACTTACAGAGTCCATGTGGCCATCGAAGGGGTCGGCGAACAAGGACCCAATGTTCATGGGAAGGGGCGTAATCTTCGTCATTCCTGTATAAAGAACGCAAGAACATTAATATTAAAACTTCATCCTCAACTGATTTAGTCTATCGCGAATCCGCTTCGTTGATGTCCCAATATGTAGAGTGTGAATAGTTTAAGTAATATGTAGAGTGTGAATAGTTTAAGTAATATGTAGAGTGTGAATAGTTTAAGTAATATGTAGTGTGAATAGTTTAAGTAATATCCGCAGTCGGTGTAATAAAAAGTGCGCATTTTTGTTCAAATCATTAAAATAATTTACTTTAGTCGTTACATCTGGTAAGGCTACAAGTAGTGGTTATTCAAAACAGTAAACACTATGTGGGGTCAAGGCTGATCATGGACGTGACTTCCATCCTCTCGCCGATCACATGACAAAGTTTACAAAGGGCGAAATTCGTGAGTTTCCATTTTCCCTTCAATAAATTCTGCACGCATAATTAAGTAATTGTATAGTTTGTCTGATGATTTCACAAAACCAACATACAAAAGTTGTACACACGAGCTATTATGTCGTAGTGGATACTTGGTAGGTTTGAATTTTCGCAAACTGAATTTGAAATGAGACGAGCAAAACATCGAATTGAGGAGGGACCTTTAAGTATATAGTTTAATATTACGATACATATTGTGTTCGTATATTAATATATATATATATATATATATATATATATATATATATATATATATATATATATATAAATATATATCAACGCACGCCCTCTCTCGTGCGGAATGTACATTTTCAGATAACGTATTATGATGTAGTAATGTTGTGTAACTTCAGAATGGAACATGAGTAATCTACATCCAGTTACCTGTCATTCGGGCTCTTTCAGTAACAATACTGTCCACGTAGACGCTCACGTAAGACCCGTCGTAGCTCATCGTGACCATGTGCCACAAAAAGCCATCTGCTGCCTGTCAACCAGTGAGTGTGTACAGTGGTTGTGGACAGTATTTCGTTGTCGTCGATGCAATAGTAACAAACACGTACACGGCGGCAGCCGGGACCAGGCTTAGACTGAGACTGCACGAAATTAAGATGTTGAAATAAACACGCATGTCACCAGCACAACATACATCATATGTTTACGACTTGTGAACAAAATTAACAAGAAGCCGTTATCCTGCGACACAAATGTTATGGTAATTTTCACATTCGCAGTTACAAAATATTACGAATGTAATTTCAATAGGAGTACGACCGCACGTGAAGCTACCGTGGCGGAGGGAATGAGGCAGGAGGGAGGGCGACGTGAGGGAAGGCGCCAGGAGGGAAGGAAATTGATAACATGGTGCCAAGTAACACGACTGCAGGACAGAATATGACAGACAAGAACTGAGTACAGAGCGACTCTGGTGTAGTGGTAGAGGATGTTACTGGAAAGGGTGTCTGTGGGGGATTCTATTGATACAACGGCAGACAAAGCACTGGATAAGGGTGACGAAGTGGTAATTTGTTTCCCGGAGGCAAGAATAGAACATGTCACAGAAAGGGTGGATAAAATCCTGGGTACTGGCAAGGGAGGGTCATTCTGGAGGGCGCAACTGCCGTAGTTCAGAAGGCAGTTACTCGGCAGGCAAAAACAGCCACGGGTTGGGAAGATAGTTATGTCCACAATGTTATCAGTAATGAGAGGCAGGGGTCAGGGATATGGAAATTGCATGAGGAGGGAGATTTGTGGGGTTGCTTTGTTGGAAGAGAGGCAGTTTGTTGCAGAGGAACTCTGAATAACAGTTAACATTGGCATGGGTGGCGTACATTATTTAAACTAGAAGCGCAGTGGGTTTCTAATAAATGCCTCAAAGAGGACAAGAGGCCAGTCGTGCACACAACTCAACAAATGTCCGGAAAATATTTCTGAAGCTGCATTTAAATACGTATTTTTAATGCAAGGAACATAGTAAATACAAAAAGTAATCATTAACTAATCCGTAATGGTGTAACTAACGTGATAACTACTCATCTCAAATCTCATTTGTTCCGTTTCCATTCTACCGACGCTAATGTCTTTGTATGACATCAGTGCAATGGTAGGATCCACCTCGCAGTTGCCGTTGTTAACCAACGACATGAGACCGAATTTATTGGGAGTTCGCCGGTACCAGAAGCTGCAGAAATGGAAGGTGGCTAAGTATGTACATATTTTACTACCTTAAACAATTACCAATAAGAAATTAGACCTTTTGACCGATGATGCACTACCATGGCAGACAATTAACGATAAACGACCATTCAACCAATTTCATAACATATTTCATAACATGCATAGATATACGTCACCTGATTGCAAACTCTCTGAATTGGTTGCCAACGAAGTAAGGAATCTCGAGATGCGCCTTCTTAGTACTGTCGAAGTAGCCGCAGTTGCCGGACACAGGGCAGATCCGGGGGTCGGTCTCTATCATAACGTCGAACGCAGTGACGTAAGCGGTGCCGTACGGACTCGGCGGATCAAACGTGATGCAGGTTATGACGTCACGCAACGGGTCAGCTGGAGACGACCAGAGACACCCATTACTAGGCGTAATTTGTTGCTAAAACGAGTGGCTTCGACGATAAAAAGGATGACACAGCTAATTATGTTTGTGATGATGACAACGATAATACTGGTTATCATTACTGTTTTATTATTACCGTTGCTACTACTAATAATAGTAAATCACTACTACCATCGACGCCGCCATTAGAATCATCATCATAACAACAACGACATAAGTGAAATATAACATGACTGTTTAGTATAATTTCTTGTGCATTCTTTGTTGGAAATCTTGGCGATTGTGAGCGAATTCAATTTAATGTGCCCATTGCGGGCCAAGCGTGGAGATATTGGTAAGGTATATTGCACGCGCCTCGGACATCGTACAGGATCTGCACGTCGGTCGCGGTAAGCGCTCTCCTGAAGAAAGAGATCTGTAAAACAGAGATATATGTTTTAATATTTGCATTTTGTATTTATGTATGCATGTATGTATGAACGTATGTATGTATGCATGTGTGTATGGATGCATGTATATATGCATGTATGCATGCATGTATATATGCTTGCATACATACATACATACGTTCATACATACATACATACATACATACATACATACATACATACATACATACATACATACATACATACATGCATGCATACATACGTTTATACATATATGTATACAAATAGTTCACACCCGCAGAAGTTGCTGGCTGGCGAGGGCGACCACGAACAACCCTCCCAATTGACCTCGACAAAGATCTGCAGGTAGTCGGCAAACGTCTTCGAAACCAGCGAGATCTAGATTAGCTGAGATTGACCGAAATCAGTGGAAGAACTTAAGCCAGAAAATCTTGAAAGCGGCACATGCGAAACTGTCCCCACTGTTGCAGACACACACACACACACACGCACACACACACACACACACACACACACACACACACACACACACACACACACACACACACACACACACACACACACACACACACACACACTTGTCATCTAGTGGCGTTGGCGTTGGTGATGCATTCACTTACAGAATCCATGTAGCCATCAAAGAATCTTGCGCACAGTTCGGACCCAATGATCATGGGGACGTTTGTAATCTTCGTCATTCCTGTTGAAATATCGCACAGACATTAATATAAATACTGAGAATAGCAATTTATATGGGTTAGCAGTATGATGCATATTATGTTGTTTACATAACGTATATTGATTAATCTCCTTCACTGCATACTCTTCTCTTGCGGAATATTGTGCAAACAATTCGAAGACATTACGTTACCCGTTATATTGCCTCCGTCAGCAACTTTATTGTCCACGTAGACGCTCACGTAAGACCCGTCGTAACTCATCGTGAACATGTGCCACAAGCCATCTACTGCCTGTCAACAATCGAATGTTTACAGTCATCGTATTTTTCCGATGTCTCCAGCGCAGATAATTTGTAAAGGATACGATATAGAAGAGTGTCGTTGTTGTGGAGGCTCCAGGTGTTTCACCATTAGTCAGTGCAAACAATTTCTTACTCATTCATTAGTTTAGCTCAACTGTCTCCTGGTCAAATCAAACAGGCCGGAGAGATTCTGTCCAGACACTCCGGATGCAAGGAATTTATTGTTCAAATCACTTGCATTAAAAACACAAAGTTGCATTATGAATTAAGTGAATTAGTTGACACCATAAATGTAACTGAACTAGTTTTACGTAATTGTGATCATGACTAAACTCAGTTTAGTCTCTAATACAAATCAGGTAAAAACACATAGCATGTATATAGAAGAATGTGATAAAATGTTTAGAAAAACAAAACAGAGAACTTCGTGAAATGCACGACGTGGTCGCAGCTAACAGACAGACACTTGCACAAGTTTGCAGCCTGGTGTGGAGCACTTGATGGCGCAACAACAGCACGACGTGTCAGTGTCACACTGGTCAATGTCGCCTCAGTGGCATGCCAAGAATACGTCACATGAATGACATGTGTGTTTGTGTAGAAAAGTCCAAGTATTTAAAAAAAATCAGACGTTGATGTTTGATGATAATAATAAATCATATTCGTGGACGTGTTGTTTACAACAGACGATAGACGATACAACTGCTACACACAAGTGTGCGTGAGTGCGTGAGTGCGTGAGTGAGTGAGTGCGTGAGTGAGTGAGTGAGTGAGTGAGTGAGTGAGTGAGTGAGTGAGTGAGTGAGTGAGTGAGTGAGTGAGTGGGTGGGTGAGTGAGTGAGTGAGTGAGTGAGTGAGTGAGTGAATGAGTAAGTGAGTGGGGGTGGGTGGGCGGCTGGGCGAGCGTGTGCGGGCGTGTGTGTGTGTGCTTGGCCCGCTAATAAATTCCACCTCACTGATTCAAATTAAAATGTAGAAGACTATACTAATAATAATATATTTATTCGTACAATAGTGTGTCCAATTCAGTTGAAACAATGTTTACTGGTCACATAAAACAGAGAGCACTGAGATCAACTCGTCTTTTATTTAGAAAGAAGTGCTACACGCATTCTATATAATATTATAATGCAACGCATCCTTTGCAAATGAAACTTTGTTTAATAGTTTTTCATCCAGACCTTCTTGGTAGTGGCTTTGAATGAGATCATAACATAAATAGTGTTCATGTTACAGAGGGACGTGAAATAGGGATATTATAACACCATTCGTCAAAGACAAATACTTAGGAATAAAGAGTATTGGTAATGAGCACATTTGATAGTAGGATGGAATTGTGCCTTCATCTAATCATGTGGTGATCAACTCTGGTCATGGTTCGTGGACTAAAGACAACTAACGTAATCCGTAACTGCGTAACTTACGCGATAACTCGCCATGTAAAATTGCGATTGTTCCGTTTCCAGTCTTCCGATGCTAATGTTTTGCTCCGACATCAGTGCAATGGTAGGCTCAACCTTGCAGTTGCCGTTGTTCACCAACCCCATGGCTCCACCTTTATTGGCAGTTCGTCGGTACCAGAAGCTGCACAGGCGTTAGATAGCTTCAGGCGACTGCTTATTCTTAAATATTTACTAATTTCAACATTTTAATTATATAATTATCAATACTAAATAAAGTACTCTTTCGGACAGTCGGTCAGCCATGCTCTTTCAACGGTCTGCTGGCAGACAACCTCCCCAGACGACTAGTAGCAACAGACCATTTAGCCAACCACGTAAAAAGGACCATAACATGGGTAAAGTTACATCACCTGATTGCAAACTCGTTACGTTGGTCTCCAGCGAAGAACGGAATCTCGATATGCGCCTCCTTCCGACTGTCGAAGTAGCCGCAGTTGCCGGAGACGCCGCAGATGCCGGGGTCGGTCTCTATCTCTACGTCAAACAGGCTGACGAACGGGTTGTCGGCGGCTCCGTTCGGATGCGGCAGGTCAAACGTGATGGTGGTTATGAGGCCTTGCCTGGGGAGAGGTGGAGACGACGAGGAAGAAGAATCATTACTGAGAGTCGCATGTTACTCAGAAGAGTGGCTTTTCTTCTTCTTCTTCTTCTTCTTCTTCTTTTTCTTCTTCTTCTTCTTCTTCTTCTTCTTCTTACCATTATTGTTGTTGTTGTTGTTGTTGTTATTATTATTTTATTATTATTATATCATATCGTTATCATCATCAGCATCGTCAGCATCATCTTCAAAAGTAGTAGTAGTTAGTAGTAGTAGTAGTAGTAGTAGTAGTAGTAGTAGTAGTAGTAGTAGTAGTAGTAGTAGTAGTATTAGTAGTAGTAGTAGTAGTAGTAGTAGTATTAGTAGTAGTAGTAGCAGTAGTAGTAGTAGTAATAGTACTAGCAGCAGCAGCAGTAGCAGTAGTAGCAGTAGTAGTAGCAGTAGTAACAGCAGCAGCAGCAGTAGCAGTAGTAGCAGTAGTAGTAGCAGTAGTAACAGCAGCAGCAGCAGTAGCAGTAGCAGTAGCAGTAGTAGCAGTAGTAGCAGCAGCAGCAGTGGCAGCATTAGCATTAGCAGTAGCAGTAGCAGTAGTAGCAGTAATAGTAGCAGTAGTAGCAGCAGCAGCAGTAGCAGTGGTAGCAGTAGCAGTGGCAGCAGTAACAGTAGCAGTAGTAGCAGGAGCAGCAGTAGCAGCAGTAGTAGTAGCAGCAGCAGCAGTAATAGCAGTAGCGGTAGCGGTAGCCGTAGCAATAGCAGCAATAGCAGTAGCAGTAGCAGCAGTAGCAGTAGGAGCAGTAGCAGTAGCAGTAGTAGCAGTAGCAGCAGTAGCAGTAGGAGCAGTAGCAGTAGCAGCAGTAGCAGTAGCAGCAGTAGCAGTAATAGCAGTAGCAGTAGCAGCAGTAGCAATAGCAGCAATAGCAGTAGCAGCAGCAGTAGCAGTAGCAGTAGCAGCAGTAGCAGTTGGACAAATCAGACGTCATCCCAATAGGAGTCAACTGCTTGTTTATTTGACATTAATTTGCACGATGATGTATGATAAGTAAAACACGCACGCACGCACGCACGCACGCACGCACGCACGCACGCACGCACGCACACGCACGCACGTGTGTGTTTTGAAATGCCTTGGAGCCCTGTCTTATACGTATTTCTGACCAACGTTGTAGCAACTTTAAACAATTACTTACAGCGCCGTTTGTTGTTGCGAAAAGTGTTTGTTTGCTTCATAAACCTGCAGTGTTTTTACACTTGCCATAAGCTTGTTTGCTGTGTTGTGTTGCAGGATGTTCTCGGAAGAGTTACGAGTAAATAAGATAACAAATGCAGTACGACAGTGATGGAGCAACACTCGATCCACCTTAGACAATGGTTTCATTAACTGATGTTTCTTCCGGCACACGTTTGTGTGGACATCAGGTGCCCCAGTTAATCACGATACACGCGACATGTTATAACGTGTTGCCAATTTAGGCTGAAATAGAAATAGAAATGGACAGTCGATGTGTTGTCTGAAGAAAGTGCAGCATTTCCGAAACATCCCGTCGACAAAAGTTAAGAACATTTGTTGATAAAAGTGTCAGCGAAATAGTCACAATTATTTTGCACGGCTGAGTACACATTATTAAAATAGTGTACATTTGGGTCATTATTATACATTGGCAAATTGTGGGTATTATTTTTCAAATCAAAAGGATTGGGTAACTTATTTTATAGTACACGAGACAATATATTTGTAACATAAAGCCAAGTATCAGAAATTGCATTAAGGAAATCATATTCATTTCCAAACTGATTAAATGGCAAAATAGAAGAAATACATTTGTTGTAATGACAGTTGGTATATAGCGCCATGTGTTCAATATATCTGATCTGTATCTCTGGTAAACATTTAGTGTGATAAACACAAGAACAAATAATAAAAAACTTTAATTATAATTTACCTGGCCGAGCGTGTACACATGTGCACGCAGCCTGGCTGAATTCGGTATTGGGACCGCACGACAGTTCTATTCCACCCAAGACAAACTTCGTCTTTGATGACCCCTTCGACAAAGGACATGCACCTGCCAACAAAACAACAGCAGTTATCAAAACACTTGAATGTATATTGCATATATTTCGACAAAGCAAACCAACATGGCTACTTGTGTCACTGTGATGCTGTTCCAACAATTTTTTTTTTACTTTATTTGGTAATTTTACTTATTCATCGACCGACCTAACATTAACTATCGTTGATTATGACGTCATTAGTGAATTCACCATTTTGGATCAACCGCGTCGAAAGCCACGCGTCAGCGGCACCACCGTGGTTGTTCGGAAGAGATGAGAAGAGTATGTCGAAGAGAAGTTACAAAAGAATTATGTTGATAAGCACTTGTTAATAGAAGCACGTTGACCAAGCCATGAAATAGGCAACGTGTTGAATTTGCGTTAGCCATGACATTTGACTCTAAAATCGTTTAGGATCATATTACGATACACACAATATTGTGTTCACACTGATGAAACAGAACTTTGCCGGTTTCGTAGACACGCACGCACGCACGCACGCACGCACGCACGCACGCACGCACGCACGCACGCACACACACACACACACACACACACACACATACACACATATATATATATATATATATATATATATATATATATATATATATATATATATATATATATATATATATATATATATATATATATATATATATATATATACAAAATGTAGTAACTTACCCACAAACAAACACTGCGCTGACAGCGTCAGTAGAACCAGCGTTGCCTTCATTGTTGCAAGATGGCCTTCGTGCGGATGTATTTTGTCCAAACTTACATGGCGAATGATCAGTTCAGTATTTGTGACAAGAGTTCGAAAATACACGTTCCTAGAACAGACATCAAACAATGTTGCGCCATAAAAGGCGATGATGCCGATATTTCTGAGGATGATGATGAAGATAATGATGATGATGAGAGTGATGATGATGATAGTGAACATGATGATGATGATAGTGATGATGATGATATATATATATATATATATATATATATATATATATATATATATATATATATATATATATATATATATATATAGGTGCATACATACACAGCACATAGGGGCAGAAGTAGATGCAAGAAAACCAACAAACTGTACAAATAGATGAGCCATAGTTGGCTCTGCTCAATAATACATGCAGTGGTATAAATGGTACGGTGCACTTAAGACAGAACAGAGTATTTAAAAAGTCAGACGTTTGTGTGTGTGTGTGCGTGCGTGCGTGCGTGGGTGCGTGCGTGCGTGCGTGCGTGCGTGCGTGCGTGCGTGCGTGCGTGCGTGCGTGCGTGTGTCTACCTAATGCCAGTAAACTAAATTTCAGTATTTGATCATTCTTACACAATAAATAAAATGTTTTTTGTATAATTGAGAAATGTCCTCCAACAGAGTGACGAAATAGACGAATCTGCCGCCTACAATTAGGAACTAAAATCCTACCCGCTGGAGACAGCTTCGTACAATGGCCAACAGCAGATTAACCAAAGCTTACCAGTCTATCAAGTCAGGTCCGAATCCGTACCCGAACCACTACATTAAATACTATTGTATATATAAGAAAACATAATTACTTCTGTAAATCACTGCAGTGGTTATATCAAACTAATCCTTTCAACAGTTGAATGTGATTTTAAAATAACATAAGCTATACTTACTCGACTTGCTGACCGCGTTCTCCGCGATCAGGGCGTATCAAAGCTGTGGCCCGAATTTTGGGTGACAAGGCTTCTGCGTCCGATGTATATGACTGTGAACGGCGGACTACTGCTTAACCAGTCGACCGCGTGTATGATTCGTTGGTGCAGCGTTGTCACGTGATTACGACAGTAACCCCGTGTTCTTACGTGTGGGGTACCATTTGGAACATGTATATTACACTGTTTGTGTTAGTGAAATTAGACACAAACAAATGTTCAGCAAAAATAATGATGATGATGATATTGTTCCCATAAATTTGTGACAATATTGTGGTTATTGTGTAGTGTGCACTGTATATTATTCAAGGTTCAGTATATTACCATTTCACGCATTGTTCGTCATGTGCGTGGGAACATACGAACGTACGGCTCAGACAGATATCGTGTTTCTGCTGCACCAATTTGCAAAAAATGCAACCAGAAGACAATTCAATCGCTTAGCTTCGTCGAAAGTTGTAATGTTTTAATGAGACTCCCTTTGCGCAGCCAGCTTAACGACACTAACATTACAATTAATCTCACCCACTTAACGACACTAACATTACAATTAATCTCACCCACTTAACGACACTAACATTACAATTAATCTCACCCACTTCGTGAAACGTGAGCCACATTTATTTTAGTGGCTTAGCGTAGTATTGCACAGAGAGCTGATGTTCGACAAGAAGTAGGTCGTTCCTGGACAAGTGTTGAAATAAAGCTAGAGCCAGTAAGTCCGCTTGAATCTCCTGGTTCTTGATCCGTTGACGTAGCTCCTGGTTCGGCGCAGTTCACCGGATTTGTTTCCTAGACTTGAATATTTAGCGGCAGTAGCCATTCTACAGTGTCACTTCTTCAATATGTGATATGCATGATATGTTGTTGAATGTTCTATTTATTTTGAATTGACTTGCGTTTTGTTGTTAGATTTACATATTAAACCTGTGTGAATGTTCTTGATCTATAGAGCACATGATGCACATGATTCACATGATGCACATGATGCACATGATGCACATGATGCACATGATGCACATGGTGCACATGATGCACATGATGCACATGATGCACATGATGCACATGAAATTAGCGCACTGGTTGTGTAGACGTAAATGTGGCAAATGTGAATTGTGGTTGAACTTAGCAAATCACAATTCTTCAATTCTTTAACTTGTCACTAGAAGAAGGAATAGTTCCTTCAGAATGGAAAGAAGCAAACATTACGCCGCTATTTAAGAAGGAGTCGAGGAACAAGCCAGCAAATGACAGACCAGTGAGTTTAACATCAGTTGTATGTAAATTACACGAAACATTAATTATAGAAAACATGGTGGAATTCCTTGTTAAACATAAATTAATAAATACATCTCAACATGGGTTCGTAAAAGCAAGGTCATGTCTAACCAATATCTTATGTTTTTTTGAAGAAATTACAAAGTGGGTAGATGACGGGTCACCAGTGGTTGTTGTCTACTTAGATTTTCAGAAAGCTTTCGATAAAGTGCCACATCAAAATTGTTACTTAAACTAAAATCCCTAGCTTACACACAGAAGACAGAGACTAATAGTAGATGGTGAGATTTCAAATTGGAAATCTCTTTTGAGTGGAGTACCACAGGGATCAGTATTAGGCCCTATACTGTTTTTAATATATATATATATATATATATATATATATATATATATATATATATATATATATAAATATATATATATATAAATGATTTGGAAGATGATATATCTAACAAAGTACCCAAATTTGCAGATGACACAAAAGTATTCAGATAGGTTACTAATGATACAGATAAACAAAGTTTACAGGATGATCTAGATAAATTAGTTAAATGGTCAGAAAAATGGCAAATGTTATTAAATTTTGGGAAGTGTAAATGTATACACATAGGACGTGGAAACATGGACGAAGAATATAAAATGGGGGATGCTGTACTAGTTAGAACCACACAAGAAAAGGACTTAGAAGTAACATTTAGTGCTGACATGAAAGTTTCAGAGCAATGTGGGATTGCTGCTTCGAAAGGAAATCAAATTCTAGGGCTAATTAGGAGAACTATCGCGTATAAGGAGAAATAGCTCATTGTAACCCTGTACAAAGCAATAGTTAGACCACATCTGGAATATTGTATTCAAGCATGGAGGTCGTATCGTAAAAAGGACACAGACAAGCTAGAAAGAATACAACGAAGAGCAACTAAAATGATTCCAGAATTGAGAGACCTTTGTTACGAAAGTCGCTTATTACAATGTGGTTTGACAACACTAGAGACCAGGAGACTAAGAGGAGACCAAATAGAAGTGTTTAAAACAGTGAACGGTTATGAGGATGTTGGTAGGAATATGTTCTTCAAATTTAAAGACGGCAGTAGAACCAGAGGACACAAAGCAGCATTAGTGACAAATATCTGATAACGGCGGGCTACACATAGATGAGAAAATTGTTGGACTCTTGTTAAGCCAATGGCTTCCTTGTCCACTTGCCATCTGGAACTTTTTGTTTCGGATGGCAATCTTGTTAAATCTTGTTAAATCTAAACGACTATGACCTATCAGGTTCCGGATGTTATGATTCACCACATGGCGATTGTATTTTTTCTTTCGTACACACACACACACACACACACACACACACACACACACACACACACACACACACACACACACACACACACACACACACACACACACACACACACACACACACATTGCAATTAGCGACATGTACTGTACGTCGAAATTTCTGCATCAATGGATTTAGCTTTGTATAATTTTTAAATATACTGTTTTTAATCTATATACTTATTTTATATGGACATACTGATTGATTATCTGAAATAAAAAATATGCATATTATTATTAAAGTAAAAGTAAAGGTACGTTCTTAAAGGTACGTTCTTATACATGGCGGTATTCAGTATGTGGGACTGTTCAAAGCGCTTTACACTTCTATTCTGTTCATTCCAACGCCATTTCGATTTCTCGGTGAAGCATTCAGCCACGCTGCAATTACTGCGCGAAGACTATTCCTTCAATATCCATATATATATATATATATATATATATATATATATATATATATATATATATATATATATATATACGTTCCTACGTATTGTTGCTATGACATATCCTATTTGTTCAACAACGAACCCATGCGAGTGAAATGAAGACAGAGATTTATTTCGCAAAAGCAGATCACACACGTGGTTCAAATTATACACGTTAAACGTTAAACGGAAGTGATATTACTCCTTCCGTTCATAGTTATGCGACTGAAAATAATGTTTGCTGCTGTTAGTTACGTTGGCACATCGAACGTCGTAGCTGCAGCCGTCTCTACTACGGCGAACACGCGCCACGGTTGTCGTACAGACTCTGCACATCGGCGCTGCTGAGTGCTTTTCTGAAGAAGGAAATCTGTCGGACAAAGATCAGTACGACATAATTAGATTCACGGTTAAATATATCACATCGCTGCTCTACTCTGTATATGTATCTGCATAAAAACCACCTTTCCCTTTTCACGTTTCTTCCCCTCTCTTCACCTCTCTTTCCCTCTTCCCAACCAGAGTGCTTCCCTTTCTATTTCTTCTATGATATCCCTTTGCCACCCCAAGCCAACCATTCATATCCTACTACTAGAGTCCTACTACTCAATCAACCTCCAACCGTTGTATCATGTCTTCGTCCCATTTCACTATCCTGCCTCCTTCTATTGTTCCACCAACTCGATATCCTGCACCCATCCCGCGTCCATTCCACCCGACCGATATCTTGCACCCATCCCGCGTCCATTCCATCCGACCGATATCCTGCACCCACCCCGCGTCCATTGCAGCCGCCCGATATCATGCACCCGTGGCGCGTCCGTTCCACCCTTCACCCTCCCGATATCCTGCACACGTCCCGCGTCCATTCCACCGGCCCGCTATCCTGCACTCGTCCCGCGTCCATTCCACCCTCCCGCTATCCTGCACTCGTCCCGCGTCCATTCCACCCTCCCGCTATCCTGCACTCGTCCCGCGTCCATTCCACCCTCCCGCTATCCTGCACTCGTCCCGCGTCCATTCCACCCTCCCGCTATCCTGCACTCGTCCCGCGTCCATTCCACCCTCCCGCTATCCTGCCCTCGTCCCCCGTCCATTCCACCCTCCCGCTATCCTGCCCTCGTCCCCCGTCCATTCCACCCTCCCGCTATCCTGCACTCGTCCCCCGTCCATTCCACCCTCCCGCTATCCTGCACTCGTCCCCCGTCGATGCACTTTGGTAATAATGTTGAGAAATAATAATTAAAGCTATTCATTATTCATGTCAACATTATATTACTTTTGGAGCCATTGTGTTATCTGATTCGTTCAGTCGGACAGACTGTTGTGTTCACTTACGGAATCCATGTGACCGTTAAAGAAACTGGAGCACAAGTAGGATCCAATGGTCATTGGGCATTTCGTAATCTTCGTCGGTCCTGTTAACAAAAGGCACTGGTGTTATTATGAACAATGCAAATGAAACCTGTAACAATAAAATGTATACATAAAACTCTCTTTAAAATGCGACTTGCTGAAAGTACAGATCATGACATGTGATAAATAGAATACCTAATTGTAGTTTAAGCAAATGCTTAATGGTTATCATGTATTTCCTTCAGGCTTTAGCCAAAGAACAGTGCAGACCGGACATCAAGACGAACTCATTCTCACAGAGGACAATAAAGTAATCGTTGAGTTGAACACAGTCTAGATGACAAATGCGTCGATATGTGGAAAAATACATACATACATACAATACATACATACATACAATACATACATGAGAGGAATGGACCACGATTGTAATACAAATTGGGAACTCTGCTTAAGCCAATGGGTTCCTTGTCCACATACACCCTGGAGCTTTATAAATTCAACGACAGCGACGAAAGATTTGACAGTATCCACATTGGATCATATTTAGCTGGACGTGTGTTTTATATGTATTACATCAAAGCGATTTCGCCGAAGTCTCTTGCGAGATATTTGCATGCAAGTGGAATGTTCGGCGGAAGATGTTTCAGTACGACTGAGTTGAGACCATTTACCTGTCAGCGCTTGTCCATCAGCAAAGTCGGTATCTAAGTAGACAGCCACGTACGACCCGTTGTAGCTCATCGTGTACATGTGCCACTTGCCGTCTGGCGTCTGTCAACCAGATAGTTATCACAATGAGCTTATTCATGTTTGCCTATCCAATCTCTCTGACGGCGAGACACTGACAGCGAGAGATGACAAATCACGTGTCGGCAAAACAAGCTTGATTCGCGATGGGCTAAATTAACTGAGGAGGGGTTTTAGTACATGAAGAGAAAGGTGTGACACACGGGGAGCACAGACACAGAGCATGGTGACTGGTTGTCAACAATGTGGGGTACACGACGGCTCGATGGGCACCGAAGGGGTGGTAGGGAGGGTGGGTTGTGAATGTGGAACTGATCGAAAATGACGTATGTGACAGTAATATTGGATAAATATCGACACATTTTTAGATAATTATTAAGAATAGTAGTAGCATTCCACTTGACAGTCACATCTGTTCTGATTCATGGAACGACATCATCGACAACAGGAAAGAGCAATCTTTAATAAGTAACTTACATCACATCGTCGACAACAGGAAACAGCAATCTTTAATAAGTAACTTACATCACATCGTCGACAACAGGAAAGAGCAATCTTTAATAAGTAACTTACATCACATCGTCGACAACAGGAAACAGCAATCTTTAATAAGTAACTTACATCACACCGTCGACAACAGGAAACAGCAATCTTTAATAAGTAACTTACATCACATCGTCGGCAACAGGAAACAGCAATCTTTAATAAGTAACTTACATCACATCGTCGACAACAGGAAACAGCAATCTTTAATAAGTAGCTTACATCACATCGTCGACAACAGGAAAGAGCAATCTTTAATAAGTAACTTACATCACAACGTCGACAACAGGAAACAGCAATCTTTAATAAGTAACTTACATCACATCGTCGACAACAGGAAAGAGCAATCTTTAATAAGTAACTTACATCATATCTGTCCTTGTTAAAACTGTCTTCTTCAGTTATCAGCACGCCGCAGTTATATCCTGGACCACCCGATACTAACGAAATGGTAGACTCCACCTCGCAGTTGCCGTTGTTCACAAGCCCCATAAAGCCGGTTTCATGGGGCGTTCGCAGGTACCAGAAGCTGGAGAGACAGAAGTAAGTTTGAGGGGGGCTATTTATGCTTAAATTAAGTAAACTATATATTATTTAAGGATTTTAATAATTACCAATAATAAATAAATAGGGATACGTCACCTGAATGCGAACTCATTAAATTGGTTGCCAGCGAAGAACGGAATCTCGAGATGTGCCTCCTTCCGACTGTCGAAGTAGCCGCAGTTTCCGGAGACGCTGCAGATGTTGGGGTCAGTCTGTATTGTCATGTTAACCGCTTCGACGTAAGGTGCCCCGACGGCGCCGTAAGGATGCGGCCCGTCAAACGTGATGCAGATTATGAGGGCGTCCCTCGGGACAGCTGAAGACAACAGGTATAAACAACTTCTAAGTCTACGAACTGACGAATGAAGCCTAGTGTTGCGGACAAGGACAACGGTAACTGACTTCAACCATAAGTGCCATAACAGCGATGACCATGCTTGTGACAGGAATGCAAATTATGATTATTATTTCAGTAACGAAGAGAATAGAAAATGCAGCCATTTGACTAGGCATTTTTGTAAACGTGATTGATCTCGATCATTTAACCGTTCTAAACACTGTTGTTATTAACCTCCTCAATTAAATTAACAATTAATTTTAATTCAATTAACACTTAAATTATGTTTTGGTAGAAATGCTGATCTCTGTCAGGCTAATGACTGGAATAGTGACTGCAGGCCTTTTGGAAATGCCTGGGTGACATGGGTGTGAACTATCCAATAATACCAACTGTTAAATGAACACTTAATTGGGAGTTAATTGGGAATTTGTCAATTAAATTAAATTAAATTAACCACGTTTGGTGAAGTTAATTAATTTAACTAAATTAGCATAGCCTTTCTGATAAAGTTAATTAATTAAATGAAATTAAACTAATATATATATATATATATATGTATATATATATATATATATATATATATATATATATATATATATATATATATATATATATATATATATATATATATATATATATGTATATATATATATATGTATATATATATATATATATATATATATATATATATGTATATATATATATATGTATATATATATATATATATATATATATATATATATATATATATATATTAAGAATAATAAAGGTCCTAATACTAGTCCTTTTGGTACCCCACTCGAAACTCGATTTTTATCTGACTGACAAAATTTCTTTCTTCGGTCAGCCATTTCATAATCCAGTTGATAATGCTAACCAGATACCTTAGGCTTTCAATTTAAGTAGTAGTCTTTGATGTTGCACTTTGTCGAAAGCTTTCTGAAAATCTAAGTAGATAATATGTACTGGTGATTCCTCAACTACCCACTTGGTGATTTCTTCTATAAAAAACATAACATACTTGTTAAGCATGACCTCGCATTTAGGAATCCAAGTTGATATGAATTTAATATGTTTTGCATGACAAGGAAATCTACCCTATGGTCCTTAATTAACCTTTCTAATAATGTAGAAACCACTGGTGTTAAGCGCACTGGTCTGTAATTATCTGACGTAATTCTCGAACCTTTTTTAAATAATGGTGTTATATTTTATTCTTTCCATTTAAAAGGAACCATTCCCCATTTTAATGACAAATTGTACACTCTTGTTCGTTTTAGATTGGGCAAGTGTCACAGAGCCGTTCCAATGTTTTCACTTTCTGGTGTCGAAATACTGAAAAAGTGCCCATTATAAAGGATAGAAGAACCACAAATGAACTTCGTCTGAAGTTCGAAAATAGTATAGACAGGTACTAGATGTTCAGATTCCTACCGGGTGGAGCGTTCACGCATGCGCATGCCGCCTGACTGTACTCGGTGTCTGGCGCACACTCGACTTCTGTACCGCCCAGGAGAAATGTCGTCTTTGAAGACCCCGGAAACAGAGGACATGGACCTACAAGCACAATGATAACTACCTTCAATTAACCTATCGTGTATTTATTAATATGTGTGTGCGTGTGTGCGTGCGTGCGTGTGTGTGTGCGTGCAAGTGTGTATAGTGTGTGTTTGCCTACTCATTGCAACAGTCAGATTAGCTCAGCGGTTCCCAACTGTTCGCGTGAGGTTTCCCAGGGATACGCAGAGGGTTGGATGAAGCAAAGGTTATGTGCAACGGTACAACAATGCTGTCACTTTTGTGGTCCACGAACGAAGGAGAACATGTGTTTCTGCAATACTATCAAATTCACAGAAAACAAACATGCAACGCTATCATTCATAAATTACGACGCTTTCGCCTCAGTGCCATCAAGCCCAGCGCCCTCAATACCCGGTTTTTCCACCTCTTGTGGCAAGGGTAGGATGAAGACCAACAGGCGCTGTTCTTCCACGTTGAGGTCCGTTAACTCTCACGGGGAACGTCGACAAGGAGTAGTCCGGAATTTCGTAGAGAAACTCTCGAACAAAGGTGGCTCTTGATGTTGGCGTGCTTGAACGACAATGTTTTCTACGTGAACTCATTCAACAAGTCACTCCAAGGTCGGTTCACTGCGGTGATCGGTTTCGTGGACAAGATACAAGCATTCATCGTGAAGCTGGTGGGACAGCAATATCAAATAAGGACATTTCAACATGTTTGAACACATAAGCCGGCGTTTCAAGATGAATAAACGGGACATGAAAACACGGGGCAACATTGCATCCACGTGTGGCTGATGCACCTATGAAGGCAATGTTGGTGTTTCCATCTACATATCTATGACAGCAAGGTTTCCCGGCAACGTTCTACGTGAAAAATAAATTCTGTGCTCGACTGTGTATGAATGATGACCTCCGCGTGTCCTTATCCAAACGTCTTTCCCGAATCGATACTTGTTTTGACGAAGTAAGCTCAGCCCTCGCATCGAGGTGGTTTTTCGAATACTGGTGTCTTATACTACCACCATTCGGGGCACAGTTTTGTTTACCTCGTTAATAAAATGTGTATCATTGAAATCAGTGTTGAATGTTGGTTCGTGTACAATTCTATGTCACTATGATGCGGTGCCCGGCCGATAGACACAGGGGCTATGCGGGGAAAAAGGTTGGGAACCGCTTATCTATCTGGATACTAATTCAGTTGAATGGCCAATAAAAGACATCTAACTTGTAGCAACAGCATAGTTCACCTGTGGGTTCTGTCGACGGGCTGAATGTGCAGTTTGTGTCGTTATGGTCTCGAACACACGTCCACACGTAATCGTCCCAGACCTCGCACAGATTGCAGCACTGCTGGATGGCGGTCCACTGGTCGCCTGCCTTGACGCAGTGGTAGAAGCAGGAACAGTCGCACGGGTCGGCCACGTATCCAGACACGCAGTTAGACGCAAGACACACGTGGCTACATTTGTCTGTACAAGTAAAAAACATTGATTTAAATAACATAAAAAAACATGAAGATTGTCACTTAGGTCCTGACCTTTATCGTCACAAAGGTCCTGATCTCTATTGTCACATAGGTCCTGATCTTTATGTTGAACTTCTAGAAAGCACTGCAATGATGGACATGGTCTGACGTGGCCGTTAGTTAGTACACAAGCGTACATAATCTCAGTATTTACTGGGGATAATCCAAATATATAACGACTGCTGGTAATGTCAGGAGATGTGAAGCACGTACGAGTCATGTCAGGAGATGTGAATCACGTACGAGTCATGCGATTCAATACAATCATCTGCAACCCTTTAAATGGTAGCAACGATTGTAACGAAGACAACAAAACAGATCATTTAATGATACTGCTACTTCCACAGCTCTACACGAGAAGACGTCGACCGCATTATTGGACAACAATAGTTCAGATATTTCACAACACGCACCTTGTAGGTCGAGCTGTGCGCATGTGCAAGAACGACTTTCCACGTCCGGTCCAATGCAAGGCTCTGAGAGACACTCTCGGGATCGAGTCTCCGTCTGGTCACACTTGCAGTCGCTCCAATCTGTCCAGTTGCTCCAGTCGGCCGCTGGACACAAACAATACAAGTTACTGACCGGTCGGATGCCTTGTTTTCGACCTCATGAGTTGTTCCCACTCATATTTAATGGTAAGGTATGCGAATGATTGGTTATAAAGGCTTAATATATAATCAGTCTCGATTTCCGTTGCGATTGTTTGTCATAAAAATACATTCCACATACTTGATAAGATTTACATATACATGGTTACACGTGATATATTTACTACAGGTTACATTAGATATATTTATCTAATAAAGGGAAAGCAGACATATATAAACGAAGGCAGTTAGAAATAAAACAAAAGACACACAGACATAATGGAAGGCAGACAGACCAAAAGGAAGACACACACACACACACACACACACACACACACACACACACACACACACACACACACACACACACACACACACACACACACACACACACACACACACACACACACACACACACACACACACACACACACACACACACACACACACACACACACACACACACACACACACACACACACACACACACATATGATGGAGGGCAGATATAAAAAAAGGAAAACGCAAACATGACGGAAGGCAAATAGACAAAAGGGAATACAGTCAAACATAATGGAAGGCAGATAGACAAAAGAGAAAACAGTAAGACATAATGGAAGGCACATAGACAAAAGGGAAGGCAGTCAGACACAATGGAAGGCAAATAGGCAAAAGGGAAGACAGTCAGATATAATGGTAGGCAGATAGACAAAAGAGAAGACAGTCAGACATAATGGAAGGCAGATAGACAAAAGGGAAGACAGTCAGACATAATGGAAGGCAGATAGACAAAAGGGAAGACAGTCAGGCATACTGGAAGGTAGATAAACAAAGAGAAGACAGTCAAACATAATGGAAGGCAGATAGACAAAATGGAAGGCCGCCAGACATTATGGAAGACAGATAGACAAAAAGGAAGGTAGACGTATTGAAAAAAGCCAGACTGACAAACAGAAAGGGAGGTTGTTCGACAGAAAGGATGGCAGGCAGACAGAAAGGTAGCAAAACAGAAAATGGACGGATGCAGGCAGAAAGGTAACCAAACAGAAAAAGGAGGGATGCAGACAGAAAGCAGGCAAGCACACACTTGTGTAGCCAGAAATATAACACTAACGGCGCCACTTACCCACAAGCAGATAATGCATCGACAGTGACAGCAGGAGAAGCGTTGCTTTCGTCATCTTTGAAGAGAGTTTACTACAAGTAAAACCATGGATTATCTTAATATAACTCCAGTAAAATGGGAAAGAATAAATATGTTGACACGGCTTCGTCGTATATATGTGTTCGTCACAGAAGCAAATAAATATCTTAATCGTTGTTGTCATAAATATTGTCAACGCTTATGCGCAACAAAACAAAACGTACGTCGTACAAAATTGCAGACGCACACAATATATCAGTAACCATATAAATAATAATTACTTGACACAACGTCTTCTTGCGGAGCTTCGGTGCACGGGTTTCTAAGCCGTTGTCGAGACTAAGGACGAGGAGGTATCTCTGGCTGCTTTATATCTCAATGACAGAACAATAGTTCACCGGTTCACTGCTTTTGTGATTTGTTTGCATTGTCCTGTCTCACCAACGCTTTATTTGATACACGCATTGTGTTTTATTGGTGAGGGCAATTTGATACATGCAACTATGCATCACAATAGTTAATTTCTTACAGGTAATAATTACATGACCACATAACACAGCATTACCACATAACACAGCATGACCACATAACACAGCATGACCACATAACACAGCATGACCACATAACACAGCATGACCACATAACACAGCATGACTACATAACACAGCGCTGTCCAGAACGGGGTTGTTTCTTTTCGGCGGATGATCCTTACATCGGGATTCTATAGGAAGAGGTCAATGCATGCATTATGCATGACATCATTATTGATGATGAAGTGCGGCTGTTCAACGTGGCACAAACAAAACGTTGATTTAGAAACGTTTTTCGCTTATGCTAAATGTTTAAATTACAATTTACTATTAACCTTTGCCCAATGGAATAAAGCCGAACTTCATTCAAATGGTGTTTAATGACATACATCTGTGTATTGTGCATACGATAGCAATGCACATTTACCTCATGAAAATGAACATTAACTTGGGGCTGCAAGACGATTAGAGCCTATAGAGCACGGATGGAAGTATCCTTGTCCATAATTCGCATTTATTGTATCAATGTTGAACTATTTCATAATTGTGTGCGATATTAGACATTAAAGTACTGGAAGCACACATAATTGTGTGCGATATTAGACATTAAAGTACTGGAAGTACACATAATTGTGTGAGTATATGTTGGCCTCTGTACCGGATCAACAATGCGGGACGCGTGGTACGTAGCTGGTTGTGGAGGCCTTACAGAATGCGCGACAGATGAAGATCGAGACTCGTGGTATTGTTCACGGAGCTACCTTAACGTTTATTCAACTACGTTTGAGCACAAGCGTTCACGTGCAGATTGTTGTCGACAAAGGCAAACATACATACCAGAAAATACAGCCTCTGCTGACTAACAAGACAGTACAGACTACTGGCTAACAAGATAATACAGACTGCTGACTACCAAGACAACACAGACTGCTGGCTAACAAGAAAATACAGTCTGCTGACTAACAAGACAATACAGACTAACAAGACAGTACAGACTGCTGACTAACAAGACAATACAGTCTGCTGGCTAACAAGACAATACAGTCTGCTGATTAACAAGACAATACAGTCTGCTGACTAACAAGACAATACAGACAGCTGACTAACAAGACAATACAGACTGCTGGCTAACAAGACAATACAGACTGCTGACTAACAAGACAATACAGACTGCTGACTAACAAGACAATACAGACTGCTGACTAACAAGACAATACAGACTGCTGACTAACAAGACAATACAGACTGCTGACTAACAAGACAATACAGTCTGCTGACTAACAAGACAATACAATCTGCTGACTAACAAGACAATACAGTCTGCTGACTAACAAGACTATACGGTCTGCTGACTAACAGGACAATACAGACTGCAAAGACAAGCAAGAATTACAGCATGCAATGATATACCAGAAAATAATTGACGAAACGTAGAATAGAGACCGTCCAAGCTCTCCTGAGCAAACAAAGACGGCTATCCAGATGTTGTCCACCAATTTAATTACCGCCGGTTCTAGTGATGTGATCGTGTGAGTCAAGTATAAGTGTACATCTGTTGAACTTTCTCAAACACTAATGAACTGAAGTCCGACTAAATTTTTTCAAGATTAATCCGATGCATGATGTTCCAGTATTAATCCGATGCATGATGTTCCAGTATTGAGCATAATCAGATGATCGAGTCTGTTCTGGGTCATCCTTGGTCGGCTCCTACTTGGAAAAAGACCTCTCCCGTTACAGTTACTAATCACCAAAGTCAAACATATGCGAAGAGGTACCTCTACATTGGGGAAAGCATCCCTAAAATTGCTTTTCATCAACATCTCGTCGCCTCTCGTCGCCACTTCGTGGTTTCGGCCACCTGTGAGAGTTCGGGCTAATCAGATGGATTATTATTTATTTTGTGGAGGGGAGCTTTTTGTGGGGGGAGGGGTTCTGGTATTAGTGTACCACCTGTAGGGCCTACCACGGTTAATTCGGCGCTGCTTGGCCTCACAATAGCAGGAACCCCTACCCCCACCCCCCCGCAATAGACGAGAAAAGCGCCTTTCTGGCTCTCACAGAAGGCGACATATTTGTAGAGACACATGTTTCTCAACATGAAGGGATATAAATAAAAATCTACACTATGAAATGTAGTAGGTTCGTGTATTTATTGGTGGTCATTACAACTTTCTGTCTCAAAAGTTTCACACTTTCTGTGGTGTGGACAGACAACATTTCGACTCTCAATTTCTAAGTCGAAAATCATATCATCATCTCGTTTTGTCGTCTGGAGAATGGGTCCCGTCATAACTGTTCACGAAGCATTTTCACTGGTGTCCATCACGCGCAACTTTTCTCAGTCGAAATAGTCAACACGTTATAATAGCGTGTCTCGTGATTAACTGGGGCACCTGATGTCCACAAAAACGTGTGCCGGAAGACACATCAGTTAATGAAACCATTGTCTAAGGTGGATCGAGTGTTGCTCCATCGCTGTCGTACTGCATTTCTTATCTTATTTACTCGTAACACTTCCGAGAATATCCTGCAACAAAACCCCAGCAAACAAGCTGATGGCAAGTGTAAAAACACGACACTTCAAATGACGCAAACAAACACACATTTCGCAACTATCAATGGCGCTCTATGTCATTGTGCGTGCGTACATACATACATGCGTGCGTGCGTGCGTGCGTGCGTGCGTGCGTGCGTGCGTGCGTGCGTGTTACATGCATTAATATTGATCGATTATGCGATCGATTACTGCGCAACGCAACCACGCCACGGTTATGTTTCGCATCGATGTGTCTTCTTTCAAGGACAGTACATTACTTGGTCTGTATCAGTTACTGCTTTGTTTACGACGGTTGTGAAACACAATTTATAAGCGATACGACCAGAAGACGTCAGACACGCCCCAGTGAAAGGTCCGCAGTAAACAGATGAATATACGGCCTAGTAAACAGCAGCAGGTGTGAGACACTAATCATTTACTAATGTTACCTCATGTTCTCCAGTTCTATTATCTTTCTCGAGTGAGAAAAACATATTTCTATCAATACCCATTCAATATCTTAAAAACTTCAATTTGATCTCCTCTTAACCTCCTTGTCTGTGGGGTTATTAAACCACATTCTTTCTTCAGTCGTTCTTCGCCCCTCCATTTGTGTCGCCAAACCTGTGATCTGAGCGAGAAGGCAAAAGACAAGCAAGACAGGAATCGGAACTAGAGTGGAAAACCTTCCTTCTTAGCTCGTGTCTCAGCTGTAAAATAATAGCTACAACGTATTAGTGGCGCCACTGGTGGGGAATTTGTGATTTACGGACACAAACTCTCCACCAATGGCGCCACTCATCATTTCACCACTACAACAACTTATATTTCACCACTACAACAACTTATATTTCACCACTACAACAACTTATGTTTCACCACTACAACAACTTATATTTCACCACTACAACAACTTATATTTCACCACTACAACAACTTACATTTGAAGCGCAGATTATGCATCTTTATTTCATTTGTTTAACTCTTATATGTTGTCAAGTAATCTCTCAATTTTAATTGCATCCAATTATGGATAAGGTTTGCATTAAAAATGTGGCTAGAAAACAATAACATTCGTTTTTGTTTGAAACTATTGTTATGTAGTGTAGTGTGTATGTAACACCTTGGACTGGTTGCTACGAGACAGTGTCCTTAAGAGACTACAACTATATAGGTTGGCAATTAATGATGTGTCATGGGCATTGGACTCGCCTTATAGACTGTTGTACTGTAGTGAGTAGAGAGTCGCCGAAATAAAGTAGCCATGTGAACTAGTACAACTGTGTTTGGGAATATTGCCTTAAATGTTATTGTATAAAACAACGTTGCTCCGTAGCAAGGGACTACGTGTCATGGTGTCAGAAGCGGGATTTAAGTGAACCACATTTCAAACATGGCAAGTAGTGCGGATATGATGTTAAAGCCGCTTGGAAATGTTACCCTTACCGGCGACCTCTCTGTGGGCTGGCAGAGATGGGTGGAACGTTTCGACTGTTACATGATGGCAACTGAAAGAGACAAGAAGACGGGGGTAATTCAGGTCGTAACATTGTTGACGCTGATGCGACTCGAAGCCATGGATGTTTACCGTTCGTTCGATTGAGGAAGTGAAGCACAGAAACATGACATATCACAGGTGACAGAGAAGTTTGCCCGGTATTTCACCCCACGGACCAATGTGACGTACGGACCAATGTGACGTACGGACCAATGTGACGTACGGACCAATGTGACGTACGCGCGATACAAGTTTCTGCAGAGATGAGGAACTTGGGGAGACTTTCGATGCATTTCTAACGGATTTAAAGAATCTGATCTCTTCATGCAAATACCAGGCTGATGGAAGGGACAACCTACTGCGATATGAAATAGTGATGAACATTACATCAAACACGGTACGTGAGAAATTGCTATCAAAAGCGGACTGAAGCAGAAACGATAGACATTTGCCGCAGCAATGAGATAACTGGCCAGTTATGGCAGGCATGAGCCAGCATGAACAGTCACATGTAGTGAAGAGCGCCAGCAGTAGCCGTAGCCGTGACACTGGTAATGACTCTTGGCAGCGAGAACCCGACTTGGAATGACCATGATTCTAAGGCCAAGGCATGTAAATTCTGTGGTACAACACATGCGGCCAGAAACTGTCCAGCATATGGCAGGAGTTGCAATAAATGTGGAATATGCAACCACTCTGCACGATGCTGCAGTAACTTTGTCAAAGCAAACCAGACACAGAAGAAGACGCCAGTGCACACAGTTAAGCCAGATTCAAACAATCACACAGATGGCAACATGTTTGTGTACACGGTGCTCAACTCAAGAAACAGAGAATGGCATGCTGTTCTCGACATCAATAGTCGAGGTTTGAAAGTAAAGATTGACAGGGAGCATCATGCAACGTGATGTCAAAGCAAGCGTATGACGTATTAAATGCGCGACAACCGACAGGCATACGATTGTGTAAGACGAAGCTTGAATCATATGGGGGACATCGTCTTACTGTGCAAGGAAAAGCGTCCTTCACAGCTGAGTACAAGCGGAAGTACTATCCCGTGGATTTTTTCATTGTTCGGGGAAATGCGCCAACTATTTTGGGCTTACAGAGCGGTGTGGAACTGGGGTTAATGTCCAGAATCGACGGAGTGACCACCGCAGGTAATTAAACTGGTAGATGATTACCGTGATGTATTCTGTGGACTGGGCTGTCTAAACGGGGAACACCACATCCAACTGAGGTGATGCTAAACCGGTTGTTCACTCAGCACGACGTGTTCCATTTAGATTGCAAAGCCAGTTTAAAGCACAGCTGGAAGAAATGGAAGAAAATCAGCTGATAACCAAGGTTACGGAACCGACGGAATGGTTAAATCCATTGGTAACAGTGATGAAGTCAGATCAGTCATTGAGGATATGTTTGGATCCAGGCTTCATGCAAATCGCATTGGACGAGGAGAGCTCGTATCTGACCACATTCGCCACACCTTTCGGAAGGTATCGATACCACAGACTTCCATATGGAATACGTTCTGTGCCAGAAGTCTTCCACAAGAGAATCGCTGACATGTTTGGCGATATTGAAGGGGTTGAGACCTTCATCGATGACATCTTGATTCATGCACCGACAGAAGAGCGACATGATGATCGCTTACGCAGAGTTCTAGACCGATGTCTAGAGGTAAGCCTGAAGCTGAACAAAGCAACATGCAACATCAAGTGCACTGAAGTCAAGTATCTTGGTCACATCATATCGGCAGAAGGACTGCAGCCTGACCCAACGAAAGTGGACGCGATACAGAACATGCCAACACCAAAGTGTAAAGAGGACGTTAGACGTATCCTGGGCATGGTTACGTACTTGGCAAAGTTTTGCCCGAATTTGTCACAAGAATCAGCTATTCTTCGTGACCTGACACGCAAAGATGTTGATTGGTTCTGGGACTCCAACCATGATAAATGTTTATTGCAGATTAAACATCTGGTGACTTCAGCAGCAGTGTTGGGGCTGTATGATCCAACCAAGCCACTGACGGTATCTGTTGACGCCCCACAGAGAGGCCTGGGAGCAGTGATGCTGCAGAATGAACGACCAGTTGAGTTCGCGTCGTGTGCACTCACAGAGACACAACAACGCTATGCACAAATTAAAAAGGACATGTTATCGGTGCAGTACGGACTTACACATCAGTACGCGTACGGACTTACACATCAGTACGTGTACGGACTTACACATCAGTACGTGTACGGACTTACACAACAGTACGCATACGGACTTACACATCAGTACGTGTACGGACTTACACATCAGTACGTGTACGGACAGGTGGTCACTGTTGAAACAGACCACAAGCCGTTGTTGGGCATCAAGCAGAAGCCAATGACAGACTTATCGCCGAGGCTGCAAAGAATGCGACTGTGTTGTCAACCTACGATTACAACTTGATGTAGAAGCCAGGTAAAGACTTGGTTCTGGCTGACACACTAAGCAGAGCATACTTGTCAAATGTCACTGACCAAACTGACAAGTTGGACACAGAGCAGATTCACGGAGTATACTTGTGCACAATGACATCCGATATGTCCAGAGAGCGCACCAGGACAGCCACAAGCAGCGATCGAGGGCTAACTTTACTGAAGCAGACGATGATAAATGGATGGCCTCAAGATAAGAAGTCGTGTCCTGAAGCAGTGAAGCCGTACTGGATGACCTCACAGAATACGAGGGGATTGTGTTCAAGGGTCAACAGGTCGTAGTGCCAGTGGCGCTACGCAAGGCTGCAATCAGCGACATCCTTGATAGACAATTTGGTATTGTGAAGTGCACCGAGAGAGCGAAGACGGCAGTGTACTGGCCAGGGTACATCAATCAAATCCGTGATACAGTCGAAAGCTGCGCGGATTGCCAACAGAATAGAGCGGCAAACCCAGCGATGCCGCTGCAGCCACATGAAGTGTCAAGTCACTCGTATCAAGTGATAGCGAGTGACTTGTTCAAGCTTGATGGACATTCGTATCTTCTAGTGGTCGGTTGTTACAGCAAATGGCCAAGTGTTGTCAAACTGGCTGATACGAGAAGCAGTACCGTGATCGGGCATCTAGAGAAGATGTTTTCCTCAGACATGACTTTGCAAAGCGAATGCACGTGCAACATACAACATCAAGTCCGCGTTATCCGCAAAGTGATGGGATGGCTGAGAGAATGGTACAGACCATGAAAAGGAGACAAAGATGTTAGGTGACGGGAAAAGTCTGCTGCATACTCTGACAGCAGTGTGCAGTACGCCGATAGGTGATGGATTGCCGTCACCAGCAGTCTTACTGCAAGGTCGAAATCTGCGTACTAATCTACATCAGATGGCGCACATGCTACGACCACAGCACATTGATGCATGGTGAGAAAAAAACTGGAAGAAAGACAGTCGACAGCTGCGTATTATCACGACGCCGCCACGTCAACGTTCCAACCAGACCTACACCCATTCGAGACCGTAAGAATGAGGCAAAACGGGAAACGGCAGTCGGCGATCATCAGACGACATGATCAGACGCCGCAGTCTTATTGGCTGAGACGGGAAGTAGATCGGTGTTACGACAACATCGAAACCAGATCAACACGACGACCAGGGACAGTGCAACACCTGCTAGAAACAACTCTAGTGACGTCAGCGGTAAACGTGTGTGTCCCGTTACCACCCAATCATCGGGCAGTGTGGAGCAACCAGCTAACAATTTGCCGAGTCGCACAGTCAGATCGGAAGAGCCGACACTGCGTCGTAGAGAACGTGCAAGTGTGCGTCCGCAGTATCTCCAGGACATTGTGTCCAGCTAGAAAACTGTTGTAGTGAACTCGAGAGATATAGTAAACTTGGAGATTGTAGTGATTGAAATATAACAGGCTTGTTTTTGTTTGCGAAAAGGGAGGTGTTATGTAGTGTAGTGTGTATGTCACACCTTGGACTGGTTGCTAGGAGACAGTGTCCTTAAGAGACTACAACCCTAGTAGACACTATATAGGCTGGCAATTAATGATGTGTCATGGGCACTGGACTCGCCTTATAGGCTGTTGTACTGTAGTGAGTAGAGAGTCGCCGAAATAAAGTAGCCATGTGAACTAGTACAACTGTGTTTGGGAATATTGCCTTCATTGTTATTGTATAAAACAACGTTACTCCGTAGCAAGGGACTACGTGTCAACTATGCTACGTCGTTACATAAACGCACGGTTGCAATGACGTAACGAGTTGTAAACAACAGCAAATATCGACGACGAGGTGTTGGTGCCAGCCTCAACAACCGGACTACAGGGGTAAATATCGACGAGTGGTGTCGGTGCCAACCTCACCCCAGACTATATGGGTAAAGAGGAGAGCAACAAGAACGTTGCCCGGTCGAACAATACTTTATACCACTCCGCAAATGTTAATTTTGAATTAATAAGTTGTGGCAGTGGTGACACACTGAGTGGTGACACACTGAGTGGTGACACTGTTTGGAAGCGTGTTACACTCCCCAACAGTGGCGCCACCCAGCGTATCACCATGAAATGTTTAGTGGCGTCACCGGTGGGGAGTTTGGAGTAAGTTAGGGACAATTATTCTGAGAAATCCACCAGACGTGGTGTAACTGTTTTGACTCACTGATAATCCAGCAGCGGATCCGGGGGGGGTCTCGTGACCTCCCTAGGCCATGGAGGGAGACGTGTACGTGGCAAATATTACGGTAAAGGTAACTGCCTGATCAAATATATTCTAATTGCATACAATGTATACTAATCGACGAAATAGAAACAAAAAAGCAAGTTAACGCCGTTGTTTAATTCGAAAAGACATCCCGAAATGGTGTTCTTAATAACTCGGAAAATATTCAGCCAAAGATTCACACTGAAAATTATTATTGAATGTCAGAGATAATTGGTGTGTAATATTGATTATCATGCGTACCTCATTGGTGGCAGCCATTCATTGCGTACCTTGGTGATGCGTACCTCATTGGTGGCAGCCATTCATTGCGTACCTTGGTGGTGCGTACCTTGGTGGTGCGTACCTTGGTGGTGGCAGCCATTCATTGCGTACCTTGGTGGTGCGTACCTTGGTGGTGCGTACCTTGGTGGTGCGTACCTTGGTGGTGGCAGCCATTCATTGCGTACCTTGGCGGTGCGTACCTTGGTGGTGCGTACCTTGGTGGTGGCAGCCATTCATTGCGTACCTTGGTGGTGGCAGCCATTCAATGCGTACCTCGGTGGTGGCAGCCATTCATTGCGTACCTTGGTGGCGGCAGCCATTCATTGCGTACCTCGGTGGTGGCAGCCATTCATTGCGTACCTTGGTGGTGGCAGCCATTCATTGCGTACCTTGGTGGTGGCAGCCATTCATTGCGTACCTCGGTGGTGGCAGCCATTCATTGCGTACCTTGGTGGAGGCAGCCATTCATTGCGTACCTTGGTGGTGGCAGCCATTCATTGCGTACCTTGGTGGTGGCAGCCATTCATTGCGTACCTCGGTGGTGGCAGCCATTCATTGCGTACCTCGTTGGTGGCAGCCATTCATTGCGTACCTCGGTGGTGGCAGCCATTCATTGCGTACCTTGGTTGTGGCAGCCATTCATTGCGTACCTCGGTGGTGGCAGCCATTCATTGCGTACCTTGGTGGTGGCAGCCATTCATTGCGTACCTTGGTGGTGGCAGCCATTCATTGCGTACCTCGGTGGTGGCAGCCATTCATTGCGTACCTTGGTGGTGGCAGCCATTCATTGCGTACCTCGGTGGTGGCAGCCATTCATTGCGTACCTCGGTGGTGGCAGCCATTCATTGCGTACCTTGGTGGTGGCAGCCATTCATTGCGTACCTTTGTGGTGGCAGCCATTCGTCTCTCAAGTCATATTTCAACGAGACGCACTTTAGCGACGTTTTGTTATAGTCAACTAATACAAAAATAAAACTCCTGTATTGACAGTTCCTCATTTTTAAAAATGTTTATCAAGTTGGGAAAGAATCATACTGATTGACATTTTATTTAAACGCAACACTTTTATTCACTTATCTCAACGTTTCAACGACCGTCTGTCAACTTTTTCGGGAATGACGAGTTGCACTCTGAACATTCCTTTATTAAACGACACATATCTTTTTTGTATTTGCCAGGCAGATGAAGCAGAATAAACGACTTTGTTTCACAATACTAATAACCATAATTGTTGTATTTTTGTCTGCTCCGACAACACAAACAAATGAAAAGTGATGTATTTTTTATTTCGTCAAACTTCAAGTTGTACATGTCAACAGCAATTAAGTGATGTCATCGCATCATGAATATGCTACTATGTATTAGCTTTCAGCATGTCAACTTGTTAATGAGTTACATGGGACCGCATGTGCCGGGGTTGTCAAACATGTCAACTTGTTAATGAATTACATGGGACCGCATGTGCCGGGGTTGTCAAACATGTCAACTTGTTAATGAGTTACATGGGACCGCATGTGCCGGGGTTGTCAAACATGCTCTGTACTTGTTCCTCGGTAAGAGCACTCCTGAAGAAGGAGATCTGTAAGGCAAGATTTGAATTGATAGCATTAGTGTTGTGACACTGAAATACGTTACAGCATTTCTATGTTCTGAACTTGTTATTATATTTCTATGTTCTGAACTTGTTATTATATTTCTATGTTCTGAACTTGTTATTATATTTCTATGTTCTGAACTTGTTATTATATTTCTATGTTCTGAACTTGTTATTATATTTCTATGTTCTGAACTTGTTATTATATTTCTATGTTCTGAACTTGTTATTATATTTCTATGTTCTGAACTTGTTATTATATTTCTATGTTCTGAACTTGTTATTATATTTCTATGTTCTGAACTTGTTATTATATTTCTATGTTCTGAACTTGTTATTATATTTCTATGTTCTGAACTTGTTATTATATTTCTATGTTCTGAACTTGTTATTATATTTCTATGTTCTGAACTTGTTATTATATTTCTATGTTCTGAACTTGTTATTATATTTCTCTCCCAGTGGTGAAATCACTAATTTTTGTACTTGACAAAAATAAAGATAACTCATTTAAATACTACTTGAGTAAAACTAAACGAATTTTCAAAGTACTACTTAAGTAAATACTAAAATTACTTTTCACATGTACTTATGTAAAAGCATGAGTATATTTTTCACGTGATCACAATAGAATATAAATTCATAATTAGTGAAGTAGCATAATAAAGTATTAAATGAATAAAATAACATTATATACGTTATTAATGGTTCATAGGAACTTACTGAATGAAATAAATACATAATGATAAACGCCGACACTATAACTGTAAAATATTATTCAAACTCCTTGATCACGTAATCCATTCCCATATCATGTCCCATTTCGACTCCCACAACATCCTCACAGAAGCGCAACACGGCTTCAGGAAGCGCAGATCTACGGAAACACAGCTCCTACTAACGATACATGGACTGACTCGTCCACTCGAAGAGGGCGGCCAAATGGACTGAGTTCCCCTACTAACGTGGACTGACTCGTCCACTCGAAGAGGGCGGCCAAATGGACTGAGTTCCCCTACTAACGATACATGGACTGACTCGTCCACTCGAAGAGGGCGGCCAAATGGACTGAGTTCCCCTACTAACGATACATGGACTGACTCGTCCACTCGAAGAGGGCGGCCAAATGGACTGAGTTCCCCTACTAACGATACATGGACTGACTCGTCCACTCGAAGAGGGCGGCCAAATGGACTGAGTTCCCCTCGACTATTCAAAGGCATTTGATAAAGTGCCACATCAAAGACTCCTGTTGAAATTGCATTCCTACACAAACGCACACAGCAAGTAAACAGTAAATCCTCCAAACAAGCCCCAGTCCTATCAGGCGTCCCTCGGTGCACAGTGTTGGTCCCGCTGCTGTTTCTCGCTTACATCAATGACATGTCTGATTGTGTGATATCGAGTATCAAACTGTTCGCAGACGACAGCCTGCTGTGCCGCAGGATCAGCAGTGGAGAAGACTATGTGTACTGCAGGAAGACCTGGACAAGCTACAAGAATAGGAGAAGACCTGGACAAGCTACAAGAATGGGAGAAGACCTGGACAAGCTACAAGAATGGGAGACGACCTGGACAAGCTACAAGAATGGGAGAAGACCTGGACAAGCTACAAGAATGGGAGAAGACCTGGACAAGCTACAAGAATGGGAGAAGACCTGGACAAGCTACAAGAATGGGAGAAGACCTGGACAAGCTACAAGAATGGGAGAAGACCTGGACAAGCTACAAGAATGGGAGAAGACCTGGACAAGCTACAAGAATGGGAGAAGACCTGACTCATGAGCTATCATCCTGATAAATGTGAAGTCCTGCGAATCACAAGCAAAACAAAACCCATCATTTCAGACTATCACATCCACGGCCATGAATTATCCCTCGCCATTGATCACATCCCAAAATCAAGACAGCAGAAAGCTAGGCAAGTGGCTGTTGCTACCGGTGAACGCACAACACAGCCAAGTACCTGGGCGTCAACACCAACAGCAATGATGAACGGCCCAGTAGACATGGCGAGGCTCACTATGATGAACGGCCCAGTAGACATGGCGAGGCTCGCTATGATGAACGGCCCAGTAGACATGGCGAGGCTCGCTATGATGAACGGCCCAGTAGACATGGCGAGGCTCGCTATGATGAACGGCCCAGTAGACATGGCGAGGCTCGCTATGATGAACGGCCCAGTAGACATGGCGAGGCTCACTATGATGAACGGCCCAGTAGACATGGCGAGGCTCACTATGATGAACGGCCCAGTAGACATGGCGAGGCTCACTATGATGAACGGCCCAGTAGACATGGCGAGGCTCACTATGATGAACGGCCCAGTAGACATGGCGAGGCTCACTATGATGAACGGCCCAGTAGACATGGCGAGGCTCGCTATGATGAACGGCCCAGTAGACATGGCGAGGCTCGCTATGATGAACGGCCCAGTAGACACGGCGAGGCTCGCTATGATGAACGGCCCAGTAGACACGGCGAGGCTCGCTATGATGAACGGCCCAGTAGACACGGCGAGGCTAGCTATGATGAACGGCCCAGTAGACACGGCGAGGCTCGCTATGATGAACGGCCCAGTAGACACGGCGAGGCTCGCTATGATGAACGGCCCAGTAGACACGGCGAGGCTCGCTATGATGAACGGCCCAGTAGACACGGCGAGGCTCGCTATGATGAACGGCCCAGTAGACATGGCGAGGCTCGCTATGATGAACGGCCCAGTAGACATGGCGAGGCTCGCTATGATGAACGGCCCAGTAGACAATACACATCACCAGCACGTACCCACTGCACCCCAGAACACTTATCTGAAGGGTACAAGAACCGTTCCCGCTGTTGCTCCTGCGGTCACGAATCCTGGCAAACCAGCAGTCGTTCTTCCTGGCCACACTGGGCCCTGGGACGGCCTTCCGGCCACAGTTTTAAAAACTCCCTCCCTTGATGCTTTCAAGCAACGCCAGCGCTGCCATTGACACTACCGTTTGATGTGTGACCCTCGATTTTAAATTGCATCAGCACATTGTGTTACAAACATTTTAACCACACCTGCACCTGTACATTCACGCATGCGCGCACGTTGTCTTACACCTAGCGATGGTAGTGAAATAACTGAAGCTTACGAAACTTACGAAAACAGTGTCAGCCTAACTATCATTTCAACATTACCGCGTCTGACACACTTTGGGTTTCGCCCTAACAACTACTAGCGAGTTTTCTTAAATTTCGCTGCAGAGAGCTACAGATGGTTACGCCTTTGGCAAGTAAACATCTTTGATAAATGTGTATAAAAAATGTAACGCAACTATTCTTCTTCTTTTCCTTGCTTTCCAACATCCAACCCACAGTAGCTTTACCATCTGAGCCCAAACCTCATCCCACTCCAACTCCCGTCCAGCATCCCCTGTTGCTTCCCCTCCATCTCTTGCTTCCTCTCCATCTCTTGCTTCCCCTCCCTCTGTTGTTTCCCCTCCCTCTGTTACTTCCCCTCCCTCTGTTACTTCCCCACCCTCTGTTGCAATATTTGTCAGACACTTCGTCTCATCACTCACGGAGTCCATGTGGCCGTCAAAGTAGTCTTTACACAGGAACGATCCAATGGTCATGGGACAGTGCGTAATCTTCGTCATCCCTGAAGAACAAGTTGATATCATATCAAGATGAACAATTCGATGTCATGTCACGAACACGTTGTTATCATATAATAACATGAACAACGAGAACAACTTGTTTGCCCATAACGACAATGAAGAAGTACACATTGATAGTTAGCATTTAATTAACTAGCTCTAGTGCTTTATATTAACATCATACGTATCGAAATGATCCTTCGTGATCGAACCGATTCGTACCAATATTATTATCATAGTCAATTCTGACCCGAGACAGTCCATATGCTAATTGTTGAAGCAAAAACTAACGGAAAGAAGCAAACATTACGTCGCTATTTAAGAAGGGATCGAAGAACAAATTAGAACAAATACAGACCAGTGAGTTTAACATCAGTTGTATACAAATTACTAGAAACATTAATTAGAGACCACATGGTGGAATTCCTCGCAAAGCATAAATTAATAAATACATCTCAACATGGGTTCTTAAAAGCAAGGTCATACATAACCAATCTATTATGTTTTTTGGAAGAAATTACAAAGTGGGTAGATGATGGGTCACCAGTGGATGTTGTCTACTTAGATTTTAAGAAAGCTTTCGATAAAGTGCCACATCAGCGATTGTTACTTAAACTAAAACTCATGGCATAGGTAATTATATAAGCAACTGGCGAGAAACGTCGCTTACACACAGAAGACAGAGAATAATGGTAGATGATGAGATTTCAAAAAGGAAATCTGTTGTGAGTGGGTTACCACACGGATCAGTGTTAGGACCTATAATATGTTTAATATACATACAATTTGGAAGATCACTCATATACTGAAATTTGCAGATGAAACACAAGTATTCAGAAAGGTTACAAATGGTATAGATAAACAAAGTTTACAGGATGATCTAGATAAATTGGTTAAATGTTTAGAAAAATTGCAAATGTTATTAAATTTTGGGAAGTATAAATGCATGCACACAGGACATGGAAACATGGACGAAGAATATAGAATGTGGGATGCTGTACTGGTTGAACTACGAAGGAAAAGGACTTAGGAGTAACATTTAGTATTGACATGAAAATTTCATAGCAAAGTGGGATTGCTACTTCAAAAGGAAATAAATTATATGGCTAATTCAGAGAAATATCACATATAAGGAGAAACAGCTAATTGTATCCCTGTACAAATATAGTTAGACCACATTTGGAATAGTGTATGTACAAACTTGGAGGCCATATCGTAAGAACGACATAGACAAGTTAAAAAGAATGCAACGAAGAGCAACGATTACAGAATTGATAAACTTTTGTTACGAAAGCCGCATATTAGAATGTGGTTTGACAACACTAGAGCCCAGGAGACTAAAAGGAGCCGAAATAGAAGTGCATAATATAGTGAATGGTTATGAGGATATTGATAGGAATATGTTCTTTAAACTTAAAGAAGACAATATAACCACAGGATACGAAGCAGCATTACTTAAGGAACAGTGTAGGTTGGACATGAGAAAGTATTCATTCTCACAGAGATTGACAAACGAATGGAACAAACTGTCAAATGAGTGTGTTAATGCTAGTAGTGTGAATATGTCTGATAAGGGTGTGCTATACATAGATGATAAAATTATTGGACTCTCGATAAGCCAATGGCTTCCTTGTCCACTTGCTATCTGGAACTTGTAGTTTTGGATGGCAATCTTGTTAAATCTTGTTAAAACTTGTTAAACAATAAACCACTGTTGTTATCGGCAAGTATTAAAACAAATATAATGCAATCCGTAATGGAACGTGGTTGTTGAATGAGTATATTAATTTTGTATACGATCTAAGCGAAGCTAACAATACATTTTACACAGACGTTAATTGTAACGGAATAATGGTGTTACCTTGAAAGAGTCTTATTTCAAGTGAGTTATGTTATTATGTACATGGAACACTGCAAGTAATAACTACTTTATGTTATTGTGTTGGTACATGGGACACAGCAAGTAATAACTACTTTATGTTATTGTGTTGGTACATGGAACACTGCAAGTAATAACTACTTTATGTTATTGTGTTGGTACATGGGACACTGCAAGTAATAACTACTTTATGTTATTGTGTTGGTACATGGGACACTGCAAGTAATAACTACTTTATGTTATTGTGTTGGTACATGGGACACTGCAAGTAATAACTACTTTATGTTATTGTGTTGGTACATGGGACACTGCAAGTAATAACTACTTTATGTTATTGTGTTGGTACATGGAACACTGCAAGTAATAACTACTTTATGTTATTGTGTTGGTACATGGGACACTGCAAGTAATAACTACCAGTGAGGTCGTCACCGGCAGTAAGTTGGCTGTCCTGGTAGACGCTCACGTACGACCCGTTGTAGCTCATCGTGTACATGTGCCAGCGACTGTCGTCTGCCTGTAGACCAGTGACGAAGATAGATTCGATACAATATAAGCATCATTGGCGGTGGATCATGTCGTCGCCTCAGCGGGCATGTCAACGTGGAAACTGGGGAGAACCTTACAATGTTCCCCATCTCCGTCGATAATCAATACGTGATTTGACCAGATTCACAAGTTATATGGAATCAATTGAGAAGTAAAACTCATAGAATATCTTATCTCTTGATTTCACTTTACTATTTTTTACATTTTGTAATTATAAATTTGACAACAGCACCGGCTGCCAGTTCGTCCTTACCTTCCGACGCACTGAGCGACACAGTGCAGACTTGGATGGTATTTCATAAAGACATTTGCTATGAACACCTGACATACAACTGCCTTCACAAAAATGTCGTCATTTATTTTCTAATGTACGTATGTAACTTACGGTATGGGATTTCTTTTGAAACTTTCCATTTTCCGTTTCCAGCCAGCCGCAGTTTGAGTTTTCGTTATCCGAGACTAGTGCAATGGTGGCTTCCATCTCGCAGTTGCCGTTGTTCACCAAACCCATAAAAAGGCTGCCTTTACTGGGAGTTCGTCGGTACCAGAAGCTGCAGAGACGGAATTAAGTTTCATTTGGTTACTGCTGCCAAACATTTCATAATGTGAGTATATTATCCTGTGCTATTTAACAACCGGTATTATTGATAGTACAAAACAATGGCCGGAAGTTAATGTCACCATGACTCAACCAGTCGGCCGGAAGTCAATGTCACCACGACTCAACCAGTCGGCCGGAAGCCAATGTCACCACGACTCAACCAGTCGGCCGGAAGTCAATGCCACCACGACTCAACCAGTCGGCCGGAAGTCAATGTCACCACGGCTCAACCAGTCGGCCGGAAGTCAATGTCACCACGACTCAACCAGTCGGCCGGAAGTCAATGTCACCACGACTCAACCAGTCGGCCGGAAGTCAATGTCACCACGACTCAACCATTCGGCCGGAAGGCAATGTCACCACGACTCAACCAGTCGGCCGGAAGTCAATGTCACCACGGCTCAACCAGTCGGCCGGAAGTCAATGTCACCACGACTCAACCAGTCGGCCGGAAGTCAATGTCACCACGACTCAACCATTCGGCCGGAAGTCAATGTCACCACGACTCAACCATTCGGCCGGAAGTCAATGTCACCACGACTCAACCAGTCGGCCGGAAGTCAATGTCACCACGGCTCAACCAGTCGGCGCGGGATTTAGGTGCGCATGACTCGAGAGAAAGTAGCATTTCACGTCTAGTTCAAAAAGAATATATACGTGAATGGAATTGACCATAGCCCATAAATTCAGTTTAACCATACGGCCCTATTTTAGTAAACATGTCGCATGACACGAGCCACAAGAATAGTATTACAGTGATTAGTTCGTTGTGTGCAGCAATAACAATCGGCTTGAAGTGGGTACAAAGAAGATATGGTATTAAATCTAGAAAAGTAGAGTGCACACGTGTAGTCCTCATACACTAATCAATTCGTTCATTCAGTTAGACGATAATTCAGACAGTTTCTCAACCACACTACTACCCAACTGGGTGAGTAATCCTGATGGCCGGCACACGACCTCACCGGCGAACCAACTAATCAAATACTCAGACATAAAATACTGCATTATTCATCAAGACATGTCACCTGAATGCAAACTCGCGAAACTGGTTCCCGTTGAAGTACGGAATTTCGAGATGCGCATTCGCTGAACTATTGAAGTAGCCGCAGTTGCCGGAGACGGTGCAGATGTTGGGGTCGGTCTCTATCAGCATGTTGACCTCTTGGACGTACGGGCCCCCGAGGGCACCGTAAGGGTGCGGCTGGTCAAAGGTGATACAAGTAATCGGATCGGCCCGCGGGACAGCTGAATACAACAAGTAAGGTCGATGTCTAAGTGTAGGTCCCTGCTAAGTGACGGCTGAAGACAACAAGTAAGGTCGATGTCTAAGTGTAGGTCCCTGCTAAGTGACGGCTGAAGACAACAAGTAAGGTCGACGTCTAAGTGTAGGTCCCTGCTAAGTGACGGCTGAAGACAACAAGTAAGATCGACGTCTAAGTGTAGGTCCCTGCTAAGTGACGGCTGAAGACAACAAGTAAGATCGACGTCTAAGTGTAGGTTCGTGCTAAGTGACGGCTGGTGTTGCAGAAAAGGATTGCAACACCAATTAAACGATAAATGACATAACAGCGACAACCTTTCTTTTGACAAGAATCATAATGAAGATTATTATTACAGCAACGACAATGGACGCTACCGAGATAGTGTTGGGTATGTTGTTGAAGTTGACTTGACACCTGATTTATTTCAAGGAACGAACATAATGTTCTGGGACGGTGTACACCATTGGAGACGTAGGTGAAGAAATTTATTAATGATCCCAGTGGCCGAAACGGTTTTAGTTTTTTTTTTTCGGCCTCGCGAATTCATCTACCAGAAATTTCTGTTGTCGAAATACAGAAACCGTATGACGTATAAAAAGGCCAAGAAGTATCACACATGAACTTCGTCTAAAGTTCGAAACTAATGTAGACTAGCACAGTTACTAGAAATGCAGATTCTTACCAGGTGGAGCGTTCACGCATGCGCATGCCGCCTGACTGTACTCGGTGTCTGGCGCACACTCGACTTCTGTACCGCCCAGGAGAAATGTCGTCTTTGAAGACCCCGGAGACAGAGGACATGGACCTACGGACACGATGATGATTACCTACTATTGACCTATCGTGTATTCATTCATGTATGCGTGCGTGCGTGCGTGCGTGCGTGTGTGCGTGTATGTGTGTTTACTGACTACGCCTTTCAGTCTAGCTGGATACTAATTCAGTTGAATGACCGAGTACAACAAACATCCAACTTGTAGCAACAGTATAGTTCACCTGCGGTTTCTGTCGTCGGACTGAATGTGCAATTTGGGTCGTTATAATCGCGCACACACGTCCACACGTAATCGTCCCAGACCTCGCACAGATTGCAACACTGCTGGATGGCGGTCCACTGGTCGCCTGCCTTGACGCAGTGGTAGAAGCAGGAACAGTCGCACGGGTCGGCCACGTATCCAGACACGCAGCTAGACCCAAGACACACATGGCTACATTTGTCTGTAAGTAAAACACACAGCCACATAAACGCTGAATCGGAAATGTATGACAAATACAATAATATTATATGATCTCCAACCTGAGAAGGTTTGTGCTCAACGTTCTGTAGTAGTCGAACGCAAGAGTCAAACATCACCGAAATTACTACCGGGAATAGTTCTAATTTGTTTATTAACAGTGGAAACGTAGCGATTACATTTCTCGCATAGGTCATGATCTCTATGATAAGATTATACCTCTTGAAAGCAATGTAAATACGACAAAGTTGTACGTAATCTCGATATTTACCAGGGATAATCCAAATGTATAACGAATACGAACTAATAAATTTGATATATTTGAATCATATACGAGTCAAGCGACCCAAAACAAACATTCGCATCCCTATAATTGGCAACAACAATTGTAGCGAAGATGAAATAAAACAGATCACCTGATAAAACAGTATTCCACAGAACGCCACAGGAAGAAGTAATGGACCATTCACGAATACATAAATTTTTAGTTATCACAACACGCACCTTGTAGATCAATTTGCGTGCAAGTGCACGGGCGAGTTTCTGCTTCCGGTCCACTGCAAGGCTCTGAGAGACACTGTCGAGATCGAGTCTCCGCCTGGTCGCACTTGCAGTCGCTCCAATCTGTCCAACTGCCCCAGTCGGCCGCTAGATGCAAACAACACAATTCATTGACCGGTCGGATGACGTGACTTCGATCTCATTAGATATGCCACTCGTGTTCAACGGTACAGTGCGCGAATGATCGGTTATAATTCGGTTTCGACTTGCGTTGTGATTCTGTGACATTCCACATACCAGGTAAGATTTACATAATCATGGTTACACGTTATACAATTTTACTACATGTTTCCGTAATAATTAGAAAGGTAAGCAGAAACAGAGCAGGGAAGAAAGAAGGGAAGACATAAATATACTGGAAGGCAGATGGACAAAACGGAGGGCAGACATATCGAAAAAAGCAGACTGACAAACAGAAAAGAAGGTTGTTTGACAGAAAGGATGCCAGGCAGACAGAAAGGTAACCAAAGAGAAAACGGACGGACGGATGCAGACATTTAAAATCAAGATGGCGCCACTTACCCACAAGCAGACAATGCATCGACAGTGACAGCAGGAGAAGCGTTGCTTTCGTCATCTTCCTGGAGAGTAAGTAAAACCATGGATAGTCTTATTACCCCTAAATAAATGTATTGTCATGTTTTCGTTATGCCAGTTTAAAACTGTGCTCGTCTCAAAGGCAATTAAATATCCAAATCATTGTTGTTATAAATATTGTCAACGCTACAACACTTCCGCATGACAAAGTAAAGTGTACATCGTATATTATTACGATAATGTCCAAATACCACAGTTTTACACAATCAATTGCACACATACACACACGCACGCACGCACGCGAACGCATGCACGCACATGCATACACAATGTTTAGTTGTAGGCCTACACATTGTTACACAACTCAAGAAGTTATCTTGCATATACAATGCTTCCGATGTATACCGAACAATATATCACATCAAATCAGTAACAATGTAAATAATATTTACTTGACAAAACGCCTTCCTACGGAGTTGCAACGACGGGTTTCGAAGCAGTTGTCGAGACTAACGACGTAGAGCTTTCTCTGGCTGCTTTATACGTGTACGACGGGAGAATAGTTCACCGGTTCACTGCTTTTGTGATTTATTCGCATTGTTCTGTCTCGCCAACGCTTCATTTGATACACGCATTATGTTTTATTGATGAAGGTAATTTGACAGATTTTACAGATGTGCATCGCAATCGTTACTTTCTTACAGGTCTAGTAGTAATTGTCATAGCGCCGCCGCCCATCACGTACACCACATATACAACACTGAGCGTACCCATCACGTACACAACATATACAACACAGAACGTACCCATCACGTACACAACATATACAACACTGAACGTACCCATCACGTACACAACATATACAACACTGAACGTACCCAAATGTGGTGCAAAATGAAGTTAACTTCAATCTGCTATTCAGCCCGAAAGTTCAGCAACACGAGACAGACGTAATTAATGTAGTATGTCTTTAAACTTTTATATGCACCATTACATGCACTGATCTAATATTTTGTCAATAGTAAAATGGTGAAACGCACTGTGTAACTGTTGGAATCGTGGAATTAATTGGTGACACAATAATATCATTAATCGGTTGACAGGTCAAACAATAAAAAATGTACAATAGTATGTTGTGTTCTATATGCACCATGTTAAGACACACGTTATTTCAGTGGGGCAAGACGGTCCTCATGCATGTGGGGCAAGACGGTCCTCATGCATGTGGGGCAAGACGGTCCTCATGCATGTGGGGCAAGACGGTTCTCATGCATGTGGGGCAAGACGGTCCTCATGCATGTGGGGAAAGACGGTCCTCATGCATGTGGGGCAAGACGGTCCTCATGCATGTGGGACAAGACGGTCCTCGTGCATGTGGGGTAAGACGGTCCTCATGCATGTGGGGTAAGACGGTGGTCCCTATGTGCATATTTGATGTTCTGTTAGCCTGTAGGCTGTAATTATGATAGACTATTACTAAACCAATATTAGATTATGCATGGATTGCAAGGTATGTATTATATGTTAACATTTTAATTTCAGGCAATAGTTCGTTCATATAAGCGAAAACCACGGGGGTATAGACCGTGTTGCCTCAGGCAGAGTACCTTCTTGCCCCATGCAGAGTACCTTCTTGCCCCAGGCAGAGTACCTTCTTGCCCCAGGCAGAGTACCTTCTTGCCCCAGGGATGGGGCAAGACGGCTTTTTTCGGTACTCTTACTATTTTCAAATGCAAATTAGCTAGTTTTGTTTATTTACTGATAATATTTTTCCAATGGGTAAATATAAAATAAAAAATCAACAAATAAATGTGCTTCTTTATACAAAACACAGCAGTAAGACAGTATCCCTGTACTAATTGTTCACAGTATCCCTGTACTAATTGTTCACAGTATCCCTGTACTAATTGTGTGTGTGTGTGCGTGTGTGCGTGCGTGCCTGCGAGCGCGCTTGCGTGCGCGCGTGTGTGCGTGCGTGCACTGCATTACTAGATCAGTTACTGCTTTGTTTACGACGGTTGTGAAACACGATTTATACGCGATACGACCAGAAGACGTCAGACACGCCCCAGTGATAGGTCCGCAGTAAACAGATGAATATACGGCCTAGTAAACAGCAGCAGGTGTGAGACTGTCGCAGGCGAGCCTTAAACTGACAATGTGACGACGACGGCGACGGCGACGGCGACGGCGGCGGCGGCGGCGACGACGACGACGTCAAACAGTAAAAAAAGTAAAACTTCAATTTGATCTCCTCTTAACCTCCTTGTCTGTTGGGGTTATTAAACCACATTCTTTCAGTCGTTCTTCGCCCCTCCATTTGTGGTGTAAGTCGACAAACCTGCGATCTGAGCGCGAAGGCAAAAGACAAGCAAGACAGGAATCTGAACTAGAGTGGAAAACCTTCCTTCTTGGCTCGTGTCTCGCTATATAATAATAGCTACAACGTGCAGCCCCATCTACGTCGACCAAGAAGATAGAGACGAGGGCTCGATTCCGGTTTCATCCACCCCAGGTCCAGCCACACAAGAGGTCGCCGGGGCAGGTCCTTCTCTCGACCATTCGACTCCGCAGGTTCCAACATTACAGGTTGGCAAATATGTTGTGGCAGTGTACGATGATGAGGATGAGGGTGAAATAGCCATCATTACACTTATGGAATTAACAGGAATAGACACATTAAGTGACCTGTGCAAAAGGACAACCTTAAAAACCTAAATGTAGATGTACTGTCATCTCTGAGAATGGATACGAGTGTGATGCCGAGTTCCGAGCTGCTCCTCCTATATTGCCTAACAGTTGGCCATTCCTAATTAAAGTATTGAAGTAAGACTGTGTATTACTTGTACTGTGAATCTTCATAGAGTTAACTTACACGAGCTTTAGTAGTAACTTACGTAACGCTGTCATATTGAGCATTATTAGTTTGCAATTGGCGTGTATGATTCATGTAATATATTAAACATTATGGATGACACGCGATAATAAGTTCGTGTCACTTACGATACGAATATGTATATGGATTATGCTTCGACATACCTACCTTTAGCCACCCGACACTTCGACATATCTACCTTTAGCCACCCGAGACTTCAGGCTCCCGCTCTACCAGCGTGTAAGACGGCTCCTGGTGAAGTACTAATATTTCCTCCCCTGCTCTTTTAAGTTCAATATAACTAACTTGTTAAAACAATTTGAAGATAAACTTGATAAATTGGTTATTTGTCGTCTTAGAAGTATGCCAATCTTCAATTTATACTGCTATGTCCATTCCTGTATTGATGATAGATATCTGCGGAATTATTGGTGGTCATATTGAAAAAGGCAGCCATTTTTAATTTCCAGATGACCAAATCCGTTTTAGAACAAATCAATAGTAACATATATGTGACTTTATTATTATATCGCCTGTACGTCGTTTGACCAGTTCTCTGTCAATTGCAGTACATTCACCGTGTCTAGTGGACCCTCTCACCAAAGGCCACCTCCAACAGATTTGCTTTGCGTCAAGGTGACCAACGTGGCTAGCGGTGTTTTTTTTATGCAATTCGACTCCTCTGCAGCGATCACTTGAATGCCAACATCCGCTTTATTTATTCGTGTGACACATTAAACCACGACATTTCCCGCAACTACTTCGTCAATATCTCTGCTTGGGCGCGGCTAGATAATACTTTTATTGACTTCGCGCGGTTGTGAGGTCGTTAAGTTTACATTATTATGTAATGGAATGGATCAAACTAAGAATCTCGCGCAAGTAGGAATGCAGTTTAATTGCATATAATAATAATAATTATATATCTACGTTATCATAACTTGTTACTTTATAGTTTATTTCGCATTATTATAATAAAACTGTCAAACATCGCCGATCTTCTCCCATAGTTTACTTAGTGTTGCGTGCGTCGCCTCCGGACCACGTGGGTGGCTGGGCGCGGCCATATTACACATCGGCGTGCGGTCGTAGATTAACACGACATTGCAGGTAAGAATGTTATCGATATTTCTGTATATCTGATGTCAAAGCTGAGGTTGGTATCTGGCTTGATCTCCTTGCACAAACTCTTCAGGTCTGCCATGACGAACTCTAGGAACAAACTGAGCAGAGTAGGTGATGACAAACAGCCCTGTCTCACTCCTATTTGCACTCTGAACCATTCTGTTAGTTGACCATTGATGACAACTGCCATACAACTTTATTATACGTAGTTTCAAACAGTGCTGCTATCTTGGGATCCACCTCGATATAACTCAAACATCTTCCAGTGTCCCTCTCCAGATAGTATCAAATGCTGTCTTGAAGTCCACAAAATTGAAATGCAGCGGAACCTGGTGCTCTTTTGCCTTTTTCATGATCCTTCACACAATGAAGATAGCATTTATTGTCCCTCTGTTCTTCCTGAATCCGAACTGCTGCTTTGATAGATGTGTGTCAGTGTTGTCATCTATCTTGCAGGAGACCTTTCCAGGATGGCTATCAGGGAAATTGCTCGGTAGTTTGACGGGGTTTAACTTGCACCCTTTGCGTGTACTGGGTTGATCATACTTCTGCACCAATCTGTTGGTCACTTTTTTCTGATGCCATATTTTCAGGAGCATCTAAGCCATCTTCTCTCCGCCTGCTTTCACAGCCTCAGCCGCTATGCGACCAGCACCAGGCGCTTTCATTCACAGCTTTGATAGCCTTCTGTACCTTCTCTATTGAGAATGGTGGTCCAACCAGTCCAGGAATGTTATCTGGAATGCCGTCAAGGGCTTCCTCTCATATTGGCCAGTTTATGTTGAGATGTTTCTCAAAGAATCACCTGCAGCTGTTTCTTTGATTTCCGTCAAATTCGCAGCCATGAGGTGTTTATATGGCTTGATGCCGAGTTCTCGCACATTTTATTCTTGAAATTCTCCTCCATAACTCGTATCTTTTCTTATCTCTGTACGTTGTTTTTTCTTGTGGGTTCTTATCGCTTTCTTCACTAGTCTTTTCTTATCTCTGTACGTTTCACGCGTCTCTGCATTTGAGGTGTTCTTCAAATACTCTGTGCGTGCCTTTCTCCTTTCCTCACTCTCTTTATAGAACTAATGGAAGATTGACGACCTGCTTTTTACACCTGAAGCCAACCACCTTCTCTGTGATTTCATTTCTTGTATCTTTGAAGTCTAACCAGAATTTCTCCACTGGTCTATCACCACAATACTTTCCTGTGTGCTTTTGAAACAAATTGAGCTGCTTGACCTTATCGGCGATAGCTGCGCATGTAATGCCGGATTAACTCCAAGATCCTCACGGATCTTCTGTTTTTTTATAATTGAACTGTAACCTCTGTTGCACTGATGGAATAAAAACGCGTTTCGGGCATCTTCTATTGTTTTTTTGCAATGGTGGCAATATTTCAGTTGTGTACTATTTTTGAGGTGTTCTTTGTTTGTGTCGTTTCCAGAACCACATCGGTGACATCAACCCAGACGTTGACGAGAACATTAACATTGACGTAGTGGGTGACGTCATAGCGGTGATTTCTAGCCTGACCACTGCTACTGACCAGTGGAAAAATGCACTGACAACAATAAACCATTTGCGTTTAGTAATTGGCGCTACAATAAGGCGGGTTCGGGGGGGTAAATCTGATAGATTGCAAGACAAATGGCAGTACTGGTGGCACTGCCCCTCCCCCGAGTCTGTCGGCTGTTAGAAATGTCATTTCAGGAAAAAGTGCACGAGTCAGACTTGTGTCAAGTCTACACAGGACAACAAAGCAACGTGGATATATTTACAGATTTATTTAATTGTCGTACATGACAACATACACACTGATTGCTGTACTTACACACGTGAAGACCTCACCAATGCAGTTCAACACTCTGATTATTTCTAAACAAGTCAAACATTTTGTTTCATTTGGTAAGCAAAACAGCACTCAAAAGAAACACAAAGTGCAATTTTATAAGCCACGATTGAGAGGGATTTACTCCCACCCTCAGCCTTCTTCGTGTAGGGAATGCACAACACATCCCATTGGTTAACTGATGCACAGCTATTTTTCCTATCTCAAATTTCATTTAAATCAACATTGTGACAGTTCATGGTTAAATCTTGATTCCTGTAGTACACTGAAGTGAAATGGCACGATGGGATTTTTTTACCAATAAATCATCCAATGAAAAACGTTATATTCCACCGTCAAATATGACAATTTATTTGTCAGTCTTTAATTGGTCTTTAATTGCAGTAGAGTGGTCTATGAAACTATACAGAGCATATTTAATTCATCACCATATAGTGTATTTATTTAAATATGAAAGATCATGATAGCAACCCATTTGACATAAAACGAGAAGTTTTAAAAACTAATAAATTCAGGGATTGTCCCTAAAACTGTCGATCAGTGAACCAATGGACATCGTTGTACTTTCCCTTTTAAGTAGGAAACTATTCCGAGAAAGTTTAGTAGTTCACTGACATTAGGATATACAATTGAAATGACACAAAACAATTTCTGCCAGCTGTTTGGAAACACGTTAGTACTGAACTTCAAAACTGATATATCAGTTGTACCCTTTGTAAACAAATGAATAAAATAACATAATAATTTCAAAGTTTTGAGATAACCCATAGCATTATCTTTCATTACAATTAACTGTCTTTATATAACAGCACTAATGTTACCATTACTGCAGATAAAAATGGTTGTAACAAGTCACTTTTACAGTAATCACAATACATGCTTTTTATGACACTACAATTCAGTGTACATTTACAATATATAAACATATTTTTCCAACAGCTGCTTTTATTAGCTGATATCTCATTATGTGTCCATCTTAAAACAAATGGATAAACTTAACAGGTTATCTTTGTTAACAACAAACAGCTTAGAAAGCTAAGACTTGGGCCAGTTATAATTTAGTTGTAATATCAGTTTCAATTACCAGTTGTTTGCTATAAACTAGTCAACTGCAGCTCAAGCACACACAGAATGCTAACTGCCCCAAAATAACCACCCACGCCTACGTTTTATACATATTACAGTCAAGGCAATTAGCAACACAATCCCTTTACCATAATGTAATGTCTTCTAAGAAGACAGCGGCTAAGGAAGCGATACACAAATGTAATGTCTTCTAAGAAGACAGCGGCTAAGGAAGCAAATGGGAGAATCACAGGCACATGGGAAAGCCTAATAAGCAGGATAGGAACCATGAAAATTACAATTTCCACCAGCCGCCAACAAGCACACATGATAGAAACTACTCCATATGCAGTAGTCTTCAGCACTGGCAAGTGATGATGCACGTATCTGTGAATAAGTCTTGGGTAATATCAGAAACTATCTACACAGAACAAGACAGAATACACACATGAAAGCTGATCAAGTCTTAGCTGGTTCAAACCTGAATCACTACAATGCTTCGACACGATCACACTGTGTTGTCGTTGTTCTTGAATATAAGGATGCTGTTGTAGATCTTGAGGGCTGGACCCAGCTTGATGTTCATGATCACACTGTGTTGTCGTTGTTCTTGAATATAAGGATGCTGTTGTAGATCTTGAGAGCTGGACCCAGCTTGATGTTCATGATCACACTGTGTTGTCGTTGTTCTTGAATATAAGGATGCTGTTGTAGATCTTGAGGGCTGGACCCAGCTTGATGTTCATGATCTTCACAATGTCTGTCTGGGTGAGCAGGAGAAATGCCTCGCCGTCTATTTGCTGCAACACAGACATGGCTCCGTGTCAACAGTGAAACGTCTATCAACAAAACTTTGCAAACATAAATGTTAGAATTAATAATATTTTTAGATGTTTTCTGTCCGCTGTAAGAACTCCCTTCACATTTACATACTGTATAAACATTTGAGTTGTTACAGTAACACAAGATCTGTTAATGGTGCCACCTGGTGAATAGATTAGAACTGTGACAAATGTTTAACATCACTGCCCACATACTAGTGCACACTCACATGCATATTCATACATGCATGTATGCACACATACTAGTGCACTTACACACATATTCATACATGCATGTGCACTAATGCACACTCACACACATATTCTAATAATGCGCACTCACACACATATTCATACATGCATGTATGCTCACATACTAGTGCACACTCATACATATTAATACATGCATGCTCACATACTAGTGCACACTCACACATATTAATACATGCATGTATGCACACATACTAGTGCACACTCACACACATATTCATACATGAATGCACACTCACACACATATTTATTCATACATGCATGTATGCCCACATACTAGTGCACACTCACATACATATTCATACTTGCATGTACGTACACATACAAGTGCACTCACACATATATTCATACATGCATGTACACATACTAGTGCACACTCACACACATATACAAACATGCATGTATGCATACATACAATTGTCAAATTGTGTTACTTTTTATTCTATATGGTGTTACATAAATGTTGTACAATGGACTCTGCTTAATCGAATCGCAGTTAATAGATTGAGCCATTTAGTAGAATCAAAATAATGGCAGGGACTGAATCATTCCCTATCCTCATTGTTTAAAAAAAAGTTATTTTTAGTGACTTTGTCCCTCTAATAGGTCCAAAGTGATTCTATAAAGTGGAGCTGACTGAGACGACTGCTGCCAGTACCTCCTCCTGGAAGACATCTGCCAGCTCCTCACAGCCCGGCAGTGTTCCAATGAACCCAGCCACTTTCTCCGTGTTCCACTCAGTCACGTCCGCCGCACAGTGCTGGTCCACGCCGGGGAGGAGCTTGGAATGTTGCTCCCAGCACAGGGGAAGATCCTTGGAGGGACTTGGCAGCATGGAGGACATGAAGACACTCTGATGGATGCTTTCTCTCAACACACACTCAGCATCCACTGAAACAACACAGCACGGAGGACATGAAGACACTCTGATGGATGCCTTTTCTCAACACACGCTCAGCATCCACTGAAACAACACAGCACGGAGGACATGAAGACGCTCTGATGGATGCCTTCTCTCAACACACACTCAGCATCCACTGAAACACAGCACGGAGGACATGAAGACATTCTGATGGACGCCTTCTCTCAACACACACTCAGCATCCACTGAAACACAGCACGGAGGACATGAAGACGCTCTGATGGACGTCTTCTCTCAACACACACTCTGCATCCACTGAAGCACAGCACGGAGGACATGAAGACACTCTGATGGATGCCCTCTCTCAACACACACTCAGCATCCACTGAAACACAGCACGGAGGACATGAAGACACTCTGATGGATGCCCTCTCTCAACACACACTCAGCATCCACTGAAACACAGCACGGAGGACATGAAGACACTCTGATGGATGCCTTCTCTCAACACACACTCAGCATCCACTGAAACACAGCACGGAGGACATGAAGACACTCTGGTGGATGCCTTCTCTCAGCACACACTCAGCATCCACTGAAACACAGCACGGAGGACATGAAGACACTCTGGTGGATGCCCTCTCTCAACACACACTCAGCATCCATTGAAGCACAGCACGGAGGACATGAAGACACTCTGGTGGATGCCTTCTCTCAACACACACTCAGCATCCACTGAAACACAGCACGGAGGACATGAAGACACTCTGATGGATGCCCTCTCTCAACACACACTCAGCATCCACTGAAACACAGCACGGAGGACATGAAGATGCTGTGATGGACGCCTTCTCTTGAAAACACATATACATACCATCACTCTGTGATTCCTCTTTCTTGATGACATGGGAACTGTCCCTGTAGTTGTGGGAAGACACCTTCCCCTGCGCCTGCAACTCCTTCTCCTTCTGAATCAACTTCAACAACTTTGTCCTGTAAACAATCAACAACATAGTTCACTAATAACTTTATCCTGTAAACAATCAACAACATAGTTCACTAATAACTTTGTCCTGTAAACAATCTACAACATAATTCACTCACAACTTGTTCTGTACACAATCTACAAAATAGACAAGGAAGCCATTGGCTTATCGAGAGTCCAAATTTTTTATCTATGCCCTTCTGAGATACGTGTTAACCTTATTTTTAAACATTCATCGTCCTCTGTGAGAACGAGGACTTCCTGATATCCAATATACACTGATCCTTTACTAATGTTACCTCATGACCTCTAGTTCTATTATCTTTCTTAAGTGAGAAAAAATATTTCTATCTTAAAAACTTCAGTTTGATCTCCTCTTAACCTCCGTGTTTCTAGGGTAGTTAAACCACATTCTTTTAGGCGTTCTTCATAACAAAGGTTTCTTAGTTCTGGAATCATTTAAGTTGCTCTCCTCTGTATTCGTTCAAGTGTATCTATATCCTTCTTATGATACGTCTCCATGCTTGTATACAGTATTCTAAATGAGGCCTCACTATTGCTTTATACAGAGGTAAAATTAGCTCTTTTTCCTGATATATTATATTTTCCTAATCAATCCAAACATTTTATTACCCTTTGAAGCTGCAATATCATATTCCTCTGAAACCTTTATATTAGCACTAATTATTACTTCTAAGTCCTTTTCTTTTACAGTAGTACCTAGAACAGTAGGCCTATCTCCCATTTTATAGTTTACATTCAAGTTCACGTATCCAGTGTGTAGGCATTTACGTTTCTCAAAATTGAATTAACATCTACCATTTTTCAGACCATTTAACTAATTTGTCTAGATCGTTTTGTAAATGTTGTTTATCACCATCATTTTTAACCTGTCTAAACACGTTTGTGTCATCCACAAATTTCAGTATATTGCTCGTTATATTATTATTGTCCAAGTCACTGATATATATTAATAATAAAGGTTCTAATACTGATACTTGTGGCACCCCAGTCAAGAATGATTTCCGGCTTGAAACCTCCCCATCATTCTGTCAACCAGCCATTTTTCTATCCAGTTGATTATACCATCCCTGATACCATGCACTATTAATTCAAGTAGTAATCTGTGATGTGCCACTTTGTTGAATGCTTTCTGAAAATCTAAGTAGATAATATCTACTGGTGATCCCTTATCTATCCACTTAGTGATTTCTTCCTAAAAGATAATATACTTGTTAAGCATGACCTCGATTTAGGAATTCGTGTTGAGATTGATTTAATAATTTATGCCTAACAAGGAAGGCCACCATATGGTCTTTAATTAACCTTTCTAATAATTTACAAATCTACGGCTGTTAAACTCACTGGTCTAGTAATTCTCTGACTTATTTCTCAATACTAAATACTATACAATCACAATTTTGTCTTGTAAACAATCAACAATATTGTCAGCTCATAACCTTGTCTGGTGAAGACTTAATCATGATGCCTTTGACACATCCCAGAGATGTTTGTAGCATTCAATGAACAGGTTGTGCCAATAACATCTAATACTGTTGCTAGACACATGTAAAGTTGACATTGATGCGACCTACTTTTTCCTGCCACGGCCCGAGCCCGGCCCAAAGAGTGGCTTGCCACCATTCAGTAGGGCAAGGGGGGTGGTGGGTGCTGACTTGGCAGGGACACTCGGGGGGACGTATTTGTCGACCAGCGGACATCCGGACTGCCGGTGGTGGGCTGTGTATTTGCCCGTCACATGACCAGAGCCATCGCAGCCGTGAGTTGGACACTTACGGAAGCTGCAAGACACCTGACATATCATTGTTATATCTCACCAGTTGACATGTACACTTCGAGATTTATAAATTTATAATTATGCACAATATTATTTTCAATTGTGTGCGTGCGTGCGTGCGTGCGTGCGTGCGTGCGTGCGTGTGTGCGTGCCCTTATCAGATATTTGTCATTTTCATTTTTAAACATACACTACTAGCATTAACACAATCAGTAGACAATTTGTTCCATTCCTTTGTTGTCCTTTGAAAGAAAGAGTACTTTCTCACATCCAATCTACACTGTTCTTCCAATGATGTTACTTTGTGTCCTGTAGTTCTACCACCCACCGTACGTTTCAAGAAAATAGTTTTATCAACATCTTCATCAATAACTCTTTGTTTCAAACACAATGTTCGTCTGTGCAACTTTTGTATGTAGTTTTTGTGAAATCATCAGACAAAGTATTAAATTAGTTTATGCTCGTTCAAGCATTAACTGAAGTGAAAATATAATTGCTGAAAAACCATGATTTTCTTCCTTGTGAAACTTTGTCATGCGATCGGCGAGAGGATGGAAGTCACGCCCATGATCAGCATTGACCCCACAGTGTTTACCATTTTGGATATCCACTATTTTGATCCTTACCAGATCTAATGACTAAATTCAATGATTTTAACAAAACATAGACACTTTTTTATTAAATCGACTGCAGATGTTACATAAACCATTCACACACTACATATCTGGACACCACTGAATCGGATTCGAAGAAGCAGTTTGAAAAAAATGATTGTGCATGAGTATTAACAAGATTCATAACCATTTAATACTTCAAGAACTATTTGGTCTCCTCACACATGCGCACCCACATCATAGGCAGTCATGTGAATGTTCTCTGGGAGGACTTTCCACAGTAACCAATGCCAGTGTGAGTAGACTTACATGCGTTCTGGAGATGGCGCAACGTTCAATGAACTACCATCGAATGAGTCGGAGCGTGTTGGTCCTACACGGTCTTGCAGGATCATCTCTTTGTTCATATTCGCTGCCGAGTACGGGCAGCCAAACGAACTGCAATTGTAATAATAAACATTTAATTCACAATGTAAAATAGACATTTTGTCTTCCTAAGTGTCGCAAATTTAAAACAGAAATATAAAAAAAATTTACTACCGCCTAAATTTAAATAACTCCATAAGAGAGTATAGTTTAAAATGCAGTAAAGATAAATTTAAAACTCTGAATTAAAATAAGTAAAATGTGTAGCTTAGCAAATTTACCAAAAGATATGGGCAAAAAAATATATAATACAAAGTTAACTAAAATAGTCCTGAAAAATTGTTCCTGGTCTTGGGAGTCCTTGTTGCTCAAATGAGATGTTGCTCAAATTAACAGTGATTTGCCTAGGTTTTCAAAAGGGTATGGTGCCGAGTCTGAAAAAAGGCCAAATTCACATGATATACCTCGTGATAACCATGAGGCATGGCTAGCTTCCTGTAATAGCGGCAACCATGAATAGTTTGTTTATCTTAACGCATATTAAAAAAAATTTCAAACGCGCCTTTAATGTGCATTTTAAAATGGCAGACGCCAGTGGATCGGGAGTGGATTTGAGCTGCATGGCGGCACCCAGGCAGGACAAGGTGCCAGTCACTGTGCTGGGCTAAGAGTTTCATATCTTAGCACCAGTAATCACTATGGAATTTTTCTTGGGTCAGTGCAGTTACACAAGAGACTGTATAATGAAGTTGTACACGCTTGTACAGCTTCCTGTCAACACCTGGTGGATGTCTCTAATTATTTTCTACACGCTTGTACTACCAGCACTTCCTGTCAACACCTGGTGGATGTCTCTAATTATGTTCTACACGCTTGTACTACCAGCACTTCCTGTCAACACCTGGTGGATGTCTCTAATTATGTTCTACACGCTTGTACTACCAGCGCTTCCTGTCAACACCTGGTGGATGTCTCTAATTATGTTCTACACGCTTGTACTACCAGCACTTCCTGTCAACACCTGGTGGATGTCTCTAATTATGTTCTACACGCTTGTGCTACCAGCGCTTCCTGTCAACACCTGGTGGATGTCTCTAATTATGTTCTACACGCTCGTGCTACCAGCGCTTCCTGTCAACACCTGGTGGATGTCTCTAATTATGTTCTACACCCTCGTACTACCAGCGCTTCCTGTCAACACCTGGTGGATGTCTCTAATTATGTTCTACACCCTCGTACTACCAGCGCTTCCTGTCAACACCTGGTGGATGTCTCTAATTATGTTCTACATCCTTGTGCTACCAGCGCTTCCTGTCAACACCTGGTGGATGTCTCTAATTATGTTCTACATCCTTGTGCTACCAGCGCTTCCTGTCAACACCTGGTGGATGTCTCTAATTATGTTCTACACCCTCGTACTACCAGCACTTCCTGTCAACACCTGATGGATGTCTCCGATTATGTTCTACACCATTGTACAGTTTCCTGTCAACACCTAGTGGATGTCTTCCACCAGGGTTGGCATGTAACGAACTTAAAGTACTTCGTTACAATACTTGAGTACTTATTTCAAGTAATTGGCATGTAACGAAGTAGAATTTTGACTAAATACTTTTTACTTGTAACGAAGTAGTTTTATCTAAAGTAACGCGACTTTTTACTGTTACTTTTATTTATTTCGCAATATTTTCGTTAAAATTTTTGTGAAACCGCTGCTGCCGGTTGCGCTCAGTCAACGACATTTCAAAAACTGTTCATAGTCGCCAGGCTAAAAGCTATTAATATCATTCAATCGCATGCCAGTTCGCGATCATATTTGCATGCATACCTCTCTTCGGGAAATCGATGCAACCACTGTTTTATATCTATGTCAGTGAATGAAGTCTGCCAAATGTTGGTATAGGTCAGGTCAAGGCCGCTGACATGAAATGTCACTTCGAGCACACAACGCTTGAACGCCATCTCAAACCACGATGCAAATGTCTCTGTTGCACCATATAAACTATTATTCAGTAAGTTTCCAATACATATTATAAATATTAAAATTTGCAATTTCGACAATGTATTGATAATCCCCATACACTGACACAATTCTGATATTCGTGAGCGAACGCGCATCATGGATTGCGAACAAGAACCGATTTTCGCCCATTGGCATTGTGAGCAACGGCCTTACCGGCTTACGTCAGCATTCAACAGCATTTTACTCTACAGAACTAAACAGTAAAGAATTGATACTCTGCCATTTGGCAGCATCTTTTCCCAGCAATGGCTTATTCAAGCTGACCCATAAATAATATCAAAGACAGGGACAGGGGCCCTGACAGGTCACTTTTAATTGCAATTAGCAACAGCATTCCTCTGTTGCACTGGTCTGTCTTCTGATTAATTCTAGCCCCAGCTGGTACCAGGTAACCAACACAGCTAGCTGCTAAAGTGTGTTGTTTCAATGTTTGTGTGAGCTAATAAGACATGCCTGGGAAGACATGAGAAGGTGGGGGTTCACAAGCCAGATGGCTTCATCAGCTAGGCATCAAATGTCTTTGTTAATTTTACTATTGGCAGTGCTAGGTTGTATTACCTCTGACCAGTTTCAATTGATCTACAGTCTGCATATAAACGATTCCACTCTACCGAAACATCTCTTCTCAAGATACACAATGATATAGTTGATAACATGGACAATAGCAAAGTCACAGCACTCACTTTACTGGATCTCTCAGCTGCTTTCTATACAATTGATCATTTAATCCTTTTACAACGCCTCCATAGATATTTTAGAATTTCTGGCTCAGCTCTTCGGTGGTTCAAATAATTTTTATCAGACAGATATCAAAGTATTAACATATCTGGCACATTATCTAGCCCACAACACCTTCCATTTGGAGTGCCATCCTTGGCCCTGTTCTGTTCAGCTTATATACTACATCGCTCAGCCAAGTTATTGCTAATCGTAATCTCAGTCATCACCTTTATGCTGATGACACACAGGTTTACATATCACTTTCACAATCAAATGGACAAGAATCTCTACTGATGTCTTGTTGTGGATGGAATCAAGTAAGCTAAAGCTTAATCCAGATAAAACAGACCATATTATTTTTGGCACTAAACAACAACGAAATAAAGTCATCAACCATTTCCCAGTTAAACTGCTTGGCAGTGATACATTCCCATCAGATACTGTTCGCAATCTAGGTGTTATCTTTGACAGTGACTTCAACTTTCGTCAGCATATCTCTCAAGTATGTAAATCCTGTTATATTCGTGATCTTCGTCGAATTCGGCGTCACATATCTGTATCTACTGCTAAAACAATATCAACGGCACTAATTAGCAGCCGCCTTGACTATTGCAATTCACTACTAAATAACATCGCTAAAAGAGACTTGGCTAAACTCCAACGAGTAAAAAATTGTCTGGCACGTGTGGTTCTCAGCGCACCTCGGTTTTCACCGTCACTACCACTACTTAAACAGTTACACTGGCTTCCAGTTTCTTATCGAATTAATTTTAAGCTGTCCACTCTTACATATCGTGCTCTATCTACACAACAACCATCCTACTTGGCTAGTCTCCTGCATCTTTTAAATATCCCGAGGCAGCTAAGATCATCAACTTCACAACAACTTATTGTACCTAAAACAAAACTTAACTTGGGTAAACGTGCTTTCTCTGTCGCTGCGCCTAGGGTCTGGAATGAACTCCCTATCACTTTGAAAACATCTGAAACTATTGCTATTTTCCGAAAAAAACTCAAGACATCTATTCCAAATTGCATTCCCACCAGAAATGTTCGGTTGTCCCTTGTTCTGATACTGACTTTTGCGCGTCCCTGTTTACGATTACGCTTACTGATTCTGTTTCGTTGCGCCTCTGAGCTCAGGTTCCTGAGGATATAAGCGCCATAGAAGTCAATTATTATTATTATTATTACTACTAGTACTGGACTGACCCTCTACCTACTCAGATACAATCACATCTGCGTATACATATCCTGTTGTACAGTCTAGCTCCTCCCATACCCGAGTGGAACAGGTCGATAAAAAGACAGATTGTGCCTCGTCATTAATTAAGTTCTGTATTTAACTGAAATTATTTGATGCTGTGAGCGCTCATTAAAGATAACGTAATTTTCCAAGTATCCAAGTGAGCACCGTGTTCAAGGGTGGCAGACCGATTGACCAGCGAAGGCTGTCTGCGAGCACATTGTTATAGGTAGAGTGGTTGCAAAACAGTTGTCAGATGCAAGTTGTGTAATTTATATATTACTCATGATTTTGTTGTTATTTCTAAATGTTGTACTTTTACTTCAAGTACTTTTAAAAAGTAGTTTTACTTTTTACTCAAGTACTTTTTTACAAAGTAATTTTACTTTTACTCAAGTAATGTTTAGGTGAATTACTTTTACTTTTACTCAAGTACAAAACAAAAGTAATTCAGTCAACCCTGTCTCCTACCACATTTCTTCTTTAAACCACTGCCCAGTGTTGGAGCCGCTGCTTAACTTATGCCTTTCATCAAACTATATTTTGATATGTAGATGTATAATATACACATACATACAAAGCGTTTATCAGCAAAATTTTGGTATCCAATTTGTGTGTTTCAAAACAATCTAGTTTTCTTATGCATATTTTTAAGCGATAGATTGGATAACTGTTTTTCATCAGTCAACAGCACAGCAGTATGTATTTTGTCATAAAGTACTTTTACTTCCGCCACTATCAACTTGATGGCAGCGCAAAACCACTCTTGACTCAACTGATGGGATTTTGGAGTATGGCATGTTTTGTGGATAAACACTTCATACATACGTGTGTATATATATATATATGTGTGTGTGTGTACGTGTGTGCGTGTGTGCGTATGTGTAAAGGTAAATCAAATTCAGGCAAAGATAGATAATTGAGCAGCGTAATGTCGCATTGTTTCCAATAGTAAAGTGGGCTATATTTGGTGAGAATGACCTGCCACTGACCTGTGATGACCAGTGTACTTGGCACCCTTGACGTGACCCACCCCGCTGCAGCCAGGGGTCGGACAGCCACTCTGACTTGATGACTCAGTGCACGCTACAAACACACGTCTCTAAATACACCGAGTGGCACAATATGAAACTATGTACTACTTTACTGTATACAGTATTTCTATTCCACATGAAATGTAAAGTTATCACTGAACACATGTACGGGCAACAACACTTTATGTTGCACTAAGGTGATCTTAGTTCCTTAGTAATTACACACAATATTGAATATTTTATTTTGTTATGCTTTTTGTCTGTTTTGCGTGCGTGCGTGTGTGCGTGTGTGCGTGTGTGCGTGCATGTTATTTATTTTGCATTTCTATATAGACTTGTCATAATCTTAAAAACAATTTGTATGACTCTTTCTCTAGATTTTACATATTTACAAACAGATTCACACTTTCGGAGGTGGGGTATCCAGGCCACATACAGCTATTTATTCAATGTTTGGCAGCTTGCACAATACCTATATGATATAATTGATTATAACTGTTCACATCTTACACACCAATGAACTCCTGTGGGTGTTGATTGAGGGGGCATACTGAGGGGGTGCTACTTACACACGGTGGGTGTTAGGGGGTGCATTGTCTTGCTGCACCATCCCACAGGGTGTATATCCGGGGAGTCATCGTCCACCCAGTAGTCATAGGCAGCTGACCAGCCATCAAAGTGTATCTTAAGCCTGTGTGTCTCCGTGTCTGAGACAGTGGCCACTCGAATGAGCAGTGGGTTACGTTGGTCGACTGCCTCCAGCTTCATACCTACTTCAAACTGATTCGCCGGCCGCTGCGAACATAAACAAAAACCTGTGATAAATAATAATACACAGCTCTTTTATGACGTGCATGAAGAATTTTTTTATTACAAAATTAATGTAAGGAGGATGTGTCAATTGAAGCATCACAATCTGTTATACATATTTTACACACTATTCTCATGAACTGCATCAGTATTTTCGTATATGTTTGACATGGTTTGGTATGTGGAGTAGAGAAACAATGAGATGTGTACATACCATCTTGAATGCCCTGGCAGCCACTGCTTGGGTGTTGGTCCTCGCCAGGTAGTCCTCCCAGGTGAAGCCATCAATGTCCTTCCAGTCTGTCACAGACACCATGACATTAACAGTGTGACAGCAGCAGGCAAGTCAACTACCTCTGTAGTACTCGGGAAGAGACTACACTCTGGAGTTGCCATGACATTAATACTGTGACAGCAGCAGGCAAGTCAACTACCTCCGTAGTACTCGGGAAGAGTCTACACTCTGGAGTTGCCATGACATTAATACTGTGACAGCAGCAGGCAAGTCAACTACCTCCGTAATACTCGGGAGGTAACTACACTCTGGAGTTGCCATGACGTTAACACCATGACAGCAGCAGGCAAGTCAACTACCTCCGTAGTACTCGGGAAGAGTCTACACTCTGGAGTTTCCATGACATTAATACTGTGACAGCAGCAGGCAAGTCAACTACCTCCGTAATACTCGGGAGGTAACTACACTCTGGAGTTGCCATGACGTTAACACCGTGACAGCAGCAGGCAAGTCAGCTACCTCTGTAGTACTTGGGAGGTAACTACAGCCCGGCGCACACGGGCGGATCGGCAGCGCGGCGACAGCTTGACGCGTTTCTGCGGCCGATCTGCTCGTGTGCGGGTGATCTAGCTAAGCAGCTGGCCTCGCAAGCCGGGGGAAAGATTATCCGACATGTTTGATATTATCAGCACTGCGTAAGCCTGATTCTCTCGTCTGCGGGCAACATGAGCTGTCAGCTCAGCAGCGAAAGTAATCTAGCCAATGATATCACGTACCGCGATTATGTATTAGCAAAATGGCAGCGTCCAATGAGTTTCTGTCTGAGTCAATCTCTGAAGACAAGCTACCTATTGTTCAAGATTGTGAAAGATATTGACTTGTATTTTTCATTATGATTGTACAATTGATTCTTGTTCATGATATTTTAAATTGTATTTTCAGGATATGTTATATATAAGTTACAAACATTTCCTTTTCAACTTTCATGTCACACAGTTCACAATGTGTATCAATTTTATGAACTATTAAAAAGGCATTTGACCAAATCTGTACGCCGTGTGTTAATTATGTATTATTAGTATCAATATTCATGATTCAGTTATTATATTTTTATTATTTAGATTTAAGGTAGAGTTAATGAAATTTTATTTTTGGGAGGGAAGCTGCACAAAGCATTGTGGGCGCAATTGGTATTGACGGCCGCGTATCCAGCTGAGCTACATTCACTCGTCTGCGGGCAATGATGATAGGAAATATAGCTCAGCCGTTGGCCTCGTGAGCTGTCGCCGCGCTGCCGATCTGCCCGTGTGCGCCGGACTTACAGTAGTACCTGCCTTCAACGGACCCTCCGATGAGCGGACACCTGCTATGTCGGGACACTTTCTCAATGTATGGACTGTTTTACCATGTTAATGTCCCTCTGATGAGGGGACACCTGGTTAATGCGGACAGCAGACAAGATATTTTGGTTTTCTGTCCCTGCGGACAGTAATAATTATTTTTGTGATTTTTCTCTCGAAATATTTTATTTCCAAAATGGCGACGGACAAACTCGCAGTGTGTAGTGGGAAAAACAATGTTCTATCGCGGACTCGGATGTAAGGCTTTTGGTCATGGACCCCGATTTTCTGCTGCCAGGGGGGAAATGCCAAATGGGCATGCTTAAACCTACATAGAATTGCTTTGACAATTCTCAAGAAACAGGTTAATAATGTCAATGAACGTGTGTCAACCTGTTGTTTGTTTGACGTTGCTGCCGACATCAATCGCAGATGTTGGCTTCGCTTAGGCGGTTTGAAATTGCAATCGAGATTCACAAATATGCCTCGCATAAGAATCGGATAAACAGTCTTAAATGCAATTTAGTATGCAGTACTAATATGACACTGGGGTGAAATGACATGCTTCCAATATAAACGACGGGAAACCAACATGCCAAACCCAAGGCACTATCGGTGCACGAAAATACGAATTCGTCATCCGCATATGAAAAGATGAATCGATGCTAAGTCATGCGTCATAAATTTATGCTTCGGTCGAGATCAGTTGAAAATCGAGGTGAAACGATTATTAATTCTGCACATTGTCGTTTTCTATGTTTTCAGCTGCTCAAATCCAGGTTATTATTTTCGATTCGTAGGCCTATTAGTTCAGTACATCGTCATTCCATAACGGTATACATACACGTATTTTATTCAGTTAACGATTAAACAGGGTGTGATATTTAAAAAATAATACATGTTGATGCTAGTTGACTTGTTTAATAAACTCCGTATAAGACAGTGCACAGTGGCTTCGACAGCGTTCTTGGACTTGGTGCAGCGGGCGGCGGTCGCAGTTGTTTAGTAGCTCCCTGGTGGCAGACATGGGAACACTTAACGCGCCTTATTTGTAGTATATGTACCTCAGTTATATCCTTACTGTACAGCCTGTTTGTGTATTATTAAGTTAATTGACAACATCCGTCATCCGCACATGCCTACCGTATATGTGTAGTACTGAACCCTCCACTCCAACATGCCTGTCCCTGCGATGAGGGGACACCTGCCATGTAAGGACACTTTTGCTTGGATACAGAAGTGTCCGTTGAAGGCAGGTACTGCTGTACAGTCTGGAGTTTACATCAATCTACTTACACTGGCCTTCTGACTGGTTTCTGTATTAATAACTGAGTGATCAACATTTTTCATACTAGTTAATCTGATAACTTGCAAGTAAAATTATGATTAAGAATGGCACAACTTTTTCCATTGAAAAATTTATTGGAAAGCAATATTTGAAGTTTAAATGACCAACGACTATTATTATTCTCTCCGGCTGTAACAAAATATGTCAAATCTGTTTAAACAACCGCTAAATGGATGGTCGAAAAGTGGTCTTTTAGTACAGGTTGCACCTTAATGCAGGAGGTCCTTCTGTAGGAGTTGACTGTGGTCGTTAATAACAGGTGGTCTCTTAATGCAGGTGGTCACTTGAGCAGGTTTGACTGTATTTCTAATTCTGCTGGCAAGTAAACAACTGGCTGACAGCACCTACCATTTGGGGGTGAGAGCGGTTTCCCTGACTCTTGACACCACCCCATGGGGTGAATGTAGGGCGAGCTGGGGTCACACCAGTAGTCATAGTTATCTTCCCAGCCGTCAAAGTGGATCAGGATGCGGTCTCCCAGGACGTCGGCCACCGTCGCGACACACGTCAGGTATGTGTGCTTCTTGTCCACAGCCTCCAGCTTCATGCCGACACGGAACCCATGTGGCGTCACCGACTACAGGGACGAAGTTTGACACATGACAACAAAGGACACAAAGTTTGATGTATTCCCACACATTGTTGTCGGACCAAAATAATTAGGTCCACTTTTACATTGCATTATATCATCAAGTTCACCTACAAGTTCACCTACAACAAGTTCACCTTCAACAAGTTCACCTACAACTAGTTCACCTACAACTAGTTCACCTACAACTAGTTCACCTACAACTAGTTCACCTACAACTAGTTCACTTACAACTAGTTCACCTACAAGTTCACCTACAACTAGTTCACCTACAACTAGTTCACCTACAACTAGTTCACCTACAACTAGTTCACTTACAACTAGTTCACCTACAAGTTCACCTACAACTAGTTCACCTACAACTAGTTCACCTACAACTAGTTCACCTACAAGTTCACCTACAACTAGTTCACCTACAACTAGTTCACCTACAACAAGTTCACCTACAACTAGTTCACCTACAACAAGTTCACCTACAACTAGTTCACCTACAACTAGTTCACCTACAACAAGTTCACCTACAACTAGTTCACCTACAAAAAGTTCACCAAGTTCACCTACAACTAGTTCACTTACAACTGGTTCCCCTACAGCATGTCTTAACCCTTTTTATACCAAATACGCACCCATGCGTAGTTACCACATGTTACCAAATACGCACTCATGCGTAGTTTACAATATTCACCCGTTGTCGTATTCATTTGTTGTGATTTTCCGTTTTATGCCGGTCACATGATATACCACGTGATAGCCACGAGGTATAGCTAGCTTCCTGTAATGGCGGCAGCCAGTAATAGTTCGTTTATCTTGGCATTTTAATGAAATTTCAACGGATATTCTTCAAGTTTTCAAATGTGCAATTAGTGCGCATTTTATAATGCAAAAAGAAAGATTTTGACTATTAATTTCAACTTATCATATTATTGCATAAATCAAGAGTTATGCACATAATAAGCACATATTTGGAAAGTTGAGTTTCTTAGCTTTCATTTCATATACAACACATGTATATAATAACATTATTAGTTGAGAAAATCAACTTTAATAGAATACGTAGAGATTTTTAAAATATGGTCAAAATGTCCTGGTAAAATGGGTACAATTCCAGGGCAGGTGATTGGTATAAAAAGGGTTAATGGGACATACACATTAACAACCTCTACACACAAACTCTGGTTGTAAGAATTGATGGATGTTGTAAATGACTAAGTGGGAGATACGTACGGCAGCCTGGGTGTTGGTGAAGAGGTGCTTGGGAGCTGCGGGGAAGCGGGAAGACTTGAGGTATGTAGCCCAGTTGAAGGTCTCCGTCGTGTAGCCTGGGAACACATGGGAAACACATACACGTACAAGTTGTGTAGTATGGGAACACATGGGAAACACATACACCTACAAGTCGTGTAGTATGGGAACACATGGGAAACACATCCACCTACAAGTTGTGTAGCCTGGGAACACATGGGAAACACATCCACCTACAAGTTGTGTAGTATGGGAACACATGGGAAACACATACACCTACAAGTTGTGTAGTATGGGAACACATGGGAAACACATACACCTACAAGTTGTGTAGTATGGGAACACATGGGAAACACATCCACCTACAAGTTGTGTAGTATGGGAACACATGGGAAACACATCCACCTACAAGTTGTGTAGCCTGGGAACACATGGGAAACACATACACCTACAAGTTGTGTAGCCTGGGAACACATGGGAAACACATACACCTACAAGTTGTGTAGCCTGGGAACACATGGGAAACACATCCACCTACAAGTTGTGTAGTATGGGAACACATGGGAAACACATCCACCTACAAGTTGTGTAGTATGGGAACACATGGGAAACACATCCACCTACAAGTTGTGTAGTATGGGAACACATGGGAAACACATACACCTACAAGTTGTGTAGTATGGGAACACATGGGAAACACATACACCTACAAGTTGTGTAGCCTGGGAACACATGGGAATCACATCCACCTACAAGTTGTGTAGTATGGGAACACATGGGAAACACATACACCTACAAGTAGTGTAGTACGGGAACACATGGGAAACACATCCACCTACAAGTTGTGTAGTATGGGAACACATGGGAAACACATACACCTACAAGTTGTGTAGTATGGGAACACATGGGAAACACATACACCTACAAGTTGTGTAGCCTGGGAACACATGGGAAACACATCCACCTACAAGTTGTGTAGTATGGGAACACATGGGAAACACATACACCTACAAGTTGTGTAGTATGGGAACACATGGGAAACACATCCACCTACAAGTTGTGTAGTATGGGAACACATGGGAAACACATACACCTACAAGTCGTGTTGCCTGGGAACACATGGGAAACACATCCACCTACAAGTTGTGTAGCCTAGGAACACATGGGAAACACATCCACCTACAAGTTGTGTAGTATGGGAACACATGGGAAACACATACACCTACAAGTCGTGTTGCCTGGGAACACATGGGAAACACATCCACCTACAAGTTGTGTAGCCTAGGAACACATGGGAAACACAGTGATTGGCAACCTACTGTGTCATCCCAGCCTGTGCAGCTCATGTTTAAAATTAGCACAACTGTTGGTAAACTGTAGGGACATACAGTGAAATGTAGTAACAGCACATGGGTGTCATTTAAAACAGATCTGCCATAGTGATAGCGTTAATAAAGGTTAAAGATACAAAGTCCAATCATTTTTATTGTAGACACCATTTAAAACAACATTAAACAGATTTCCAATGGTGTTAGTAAAGGTTAACTCTTTAGTTAAAGATGATAGTTTGTTAACAGTGTCGTTGGTGCAACAGCAACCACAGTGATTGGCAAACACATCACCCGGTGCAAACATAGTTTTAGGGTCCAAGTTACACACACACACACCTCATGCAGGCAAATGTACATTACACACACATATATATATATATATATATATATATATATATATATATATATATTGCATAGCCACTTGTTAAGAAGCACAGAGCCAACTAGACAAATCTACCTTTTATCCAACGTATCAACTAAACACTAGTTTCATACACGGCAAACATAAACAACGGCTCTGAATGACATTTCTCATGACTTTTGGTAACTTATCACTGGTCTGAACTAGGTTTACGTGTTACATGTTACAGAATGTCAAAACTAGCTGTCAATTATAATGTACAACTGAATGTACACGTTAGAGACATCAGAATTAGTTGTCAATTATAATGTACAATTGAAAATCCAAGTAACAGACATCAGAATTATTTGTCAATTATAATGTACAATTGAATGTACAAGTTACAGACATCATAATCAGTTATCTATTATGATGTACAATTGAATGTACACATTACAGAGATCATAATTAGGTGTCACCTACAATGTACAATTGAATGTACAAGTTACACACAACATAATTAGATGTCACTTATAATGTACGATTGAATGTACAAATGTTCGGTTAAGCTGGTGACACATAAAAGAACGTGCAACATTATTATTTTTAACTACTATGCTATCCTATCCTAAGTTTTTAGTTAAATAAATCTTTCCAAGGCCTTGTTTTTTTAACCAAAATATTCTACACTTTAATTATTTCTGAGCTGATAAAAGATTAGGTAAACATTTTTCAATGTAAGGATTGCATAAAAAATCTGCTGCCCAAAACAATGTCTACCTGGACATTTCAATTAGTATTTAGCATGCTATCTCTCACTCTAAAAAGAAACTGTCACTTTAATCACTATGAAAAACCTCCTGGAATATGCAGACTTGAGACAGTAATAAAGCATCTACTTATAAGCAATATATTCTTACCAATCATGTTACAATGCTCACATTGTTAAAGGTTACTGGTTTATGTCTCCAGGTACAACCTGTCTGAATAATAACGAAACATATCAAGTGAAAACTAGTGTTGTCTAAGACTAATGTGACAATAAAGTAACAATTCAATGGATGCAGCCTGGTCATTAGAAAGCAGCAGCGGCAGCATTGGTTAACAAGCCTCGCACAAGCAACCTCCCAGCGCAAGCAACACTTGTAGTTTACCAAATACTTCATGCTCCCACGGCACCTAATGCATGCTCCCCTGGTAAGTGCGTCACACCACACAGGTTTACTTACCACAGCCTTGTGTGGTTAGACATGTAAGAAAAAGGCACATGCTATAGTTTCTACTGTAGGTAGAACGCAAGGGGTCATTAGAGGCTGGAGACACCTTGCAATGCTGGCCCTGCTTCTAGGGAGCACCAGGGGGTCTATCTAAGTACCCCATCACAAGCTAAGTACCCCATCACAAGCTAAGTACACCATCACAAGCTAAGTACACTATCACAAGCTAAGTACCCCATCACAAGCTAAGTACACTATCACAAGCTAAGTACCCCATCACAAGCTAAGTACACCATCACAAGCTAAGTACACTATCACAAGCTAAGTACCCCATCACAAGCTAAGTACCCCATCACTAGCTAAGTACACCATCACAAGCTATGTACCCGTCACAATCTAAGTACTCCGTCACAAGCTAAGTACCCCGTCACAAGCTAAGTCCCCATCACAAGCTAAGTACCCATCACAAGCTAAGTACCCCATCACAAGCTAAGTACCCCTTCACAAGCTAAGTCCCCATCACAAGCTAAGTACCCCTTCACAAGCTAAGTACCCCTTCACAAGCTAAGTCCCCATCACAAGCTAAGTACCCATCACAAGCTAAGTACCCCTTCACAAGCTAAGTCCCCATCACAAGCTAAGTACCCCATCACAGGCTAAGTACCCTATCACAAGTTAAGTACCCCATCACAAGTTAAGTACCCCATCACAAGCTAAGTACCCCATCACAACTGAATTACACCCATCACAAGCTAAGTACCCCATCACAAACTACCCTATCACAAGCCAAACAGCAGCATTAATACAGATGCGTTGTCGATGATTGCCAAGCACTGAAGTCCTCTACCGTTGACTAATCCATAGGACAAACTGTGGCGTAACTAATGAAGCAACGAGTCTAGAAATATTACCGCATCATATGCTTCAAAACCAGACACCCATTACTTGCATTCAGATGCTTCAGTTATATTGTCAAAACCCTGGTGGTCAGAAACCCCACCCCATCTGGCAATGTCCCAGGAATGTGATCTCAGTCAAATACACAGCACACGGTTCAAGAAAAAACATTTGAAAATAATATCTTTTCTTTAAAAATAATTCTATGATATACTATTTTTATCCAACATTAATCAGAATCAAGTGTGCAGCTCTCACCTTTTGGAGGTTGCAATGTTTTGCCATTTTTCTCTGCCCAGCCTGCTGGGAAGAGGAACGGGTTGTTGGCACTGACCCAGAAGTCATAACACTCTGAGTAGCCATCAAAGTGCAGCCTCAGACGGAATCCCTTCACCTCAGCCACGCTCAGCACAGTGTAGAGTTGTGGGTGGCGGGGGTCGATGCCCTCTAACTTCATGCCTACCTTGAAGCCATTCTTGGTGCATGGGAACGCCTGTAATGACAACCCCTATTTAGTTGTATGACCCTCTGATTACGGGGGTGATAAAAAATATATAACAAAACTCACTGTGAAGCCTCCTGGATTCATATGGGTCCAGGAAACTCCAAAGACTATTCTTCCTGAGTTCCCAATCGATTTTTACCAGCTGTTAAATGTTAGATTCAGTTACAATAATGGCCACTAGGGATCACAAACATAATCTAACAATTTAAGATTGTCAATGAGAATTAAGAAATCGCTGTGATGTTACACTTGATCTAACCATGAAACTATCTTCTTTTGTATTTGAACTTCTTGTAGTACACTTCTTGTAGTACACTTCTTGTAGTACACTTCTTGTAGTATACTTCTTGTAGTATACTTCTTGTAGTATACCTTCTTGTAGTATACCCGACTCATACAAAAAAAAATTAACAAAACTTTACTAACTGAATTCTTACAACAGAAGCACTATGAAGTACTATTTTGGATTTTTCACTAAGTGGTGGTGGTTATGTGCTATAGATAATTATTTACGAAAAGTAATGGCAAAAGGCTGTTTTTTCTCTCCAAATTACATGAAGATATAAGATGATTTGAAGGCAGCATTCAGGCTCTTTGGAAATAATAACATCTATGCAAATAAAATGAGTTCAATAGCTAGTAGCTGTTACAAAATGTGTTCAATAGCTGGTAGCTGTTACAAAATGTGTTCAATAGCTGGTAGCTGTTACAAAATGTGTTCAACAGCTGGTAGCTGTTACAAAATCGTACAAGTGTACATTTTATTTTCAACCATTACTTTACTAGGGACTCACATCCTTGAACATCTTCACAGGGGTGGCGACAGCATTCTCCTGGTCAAGATACTGGGCCCAATGGAAGCCGCGTGTCTTCTTCGGTACATGAGTAATAATGATCTTTGTTGTGTTTCCATTCAGGTCATCTTTATCTGGGGCCACCTTCACCACCTTCAGTTCTCTGTGGTCCTCGGGGAGACTCAATCTCCGCTTCTTCTTCTTCTCTCGGTCATGAGATGATTTGACGTGCTTCATCATGCACTTCCTGATACACACATATACAATGTCACTTCCTGATACACAGATACAAAGTCAGTTCCTGATACACACAGATACAAAGTCACTTCCTGATACACACATATACAAAGTCATTCTATACATCCTCAATTAGATTTTTTTGTATGCTCATTTCAGACTCATTTCACAAACAATGGAACCTATTGTGATGTTAGTTCATTGGACAACCTATTGTGATGTTAGTTCATTGGACAACCTATTGTGATGTTAGTTCATTGGACAACCTATTGTGATGTTAGTTCATTGGACAACCTATTGTGATGTTAGTTCGTTTGTACAGATCTGTAACTTTGGAAGAAATCATTGGACAACCTATTGTGATGTTAGTTCGTTTGTACAGATCTGTAACTTTGGAAGAAATCATTGGACAACCTATTGTGATGTTAGTTCGTTTGTACAGATCTGTAACTTTGGAAGAAATCATTGGACAACCTATTGTGATGTTAGTTCGTTTGTACAGATCTGTAACTTTGGAAGAAATCATTGGACAACCTATTGTGATGTTAGTTCGTTTGTACAGATCTGTAACTTTGGAAAAAATCATTGGACAACCTATTGTGATGTTAGTTCGTTTGTACAGATCTGTAACTTTGGAGGAAATCATTGGACAACCTATTGTGATGTTAGTTCATTTGTACAGATCTGTAACTTTGGGGGAAATCATTGGACAACCTATTGTGATGTTAGTTCGTTTGTACAGATCTGTTACTTTGGGGGAAATCATTGGACAACCTATTGTGATGTTAGTTCATTTGTACAGATCTGTTACTTTGGAGGAAATAATTGGACAACCTATTGTGATGTTAGTTCGTTTGTACAGATCTGTTACTTTGGAGGAAATAATTGGACAACCTATTGTGATGTTAGTTCATTTGTACAGATCTGTTACTTTGGGGGAAATCATTGGACAACCTATTGTGATGTTAGTTCATTTGTACAGATCTGTAACTTTGGAGGAAATCATTGGACAACCTATTGTGATGTTAGTTCATTTGTACAGATCTGTTACTTTGGGGGAAATCATTGGACAAAAGTGACACATAAGTGACTTTGTATCTGTATGTATCAGGAAGTGACTTTGTTCGTACACAACAGATTCTACCATGGCTGCACAAGGCACACATAATTAACAACTTGTTCATACACAACAGATTCTACGGTGGAAGCACCAGGCACACATAATTAACAACTTGTTCATACACAACAGATTCTACGGTGGAAGCACCAGGCACACATAATTAACAACTTGTTCATAGACTACAGATTCTACCTTGGCAGCACAAGGCACACACAATAATATTATTAACAACTTGAACATCAATGAACCTGATTTGCAATGGGCTAAATTAAACCTATTATGTTTATAAAAAAAATGTAGCATGAAGAAGCTAATGATGATATGAAGGTCATAGAAAGATGCATATCACTTCTGTTGAAGACGCACTCATCCTCTGGTACATTAAGGAACAAAGGTGGTCCCGGTCTTAGCTTTTGCTGACAAGACTACATCACAGACCCATTTACCTAGTTTATATTTAGCGAGTGATTGCACACCCAACTTCACAGCTGGGGTGGCCAGTAGTGAGAGGGTGGGAGACAGGTGGGAGGGATTCACTTGGTGATAGGAGGGAGAGGGTGGGAGACAGGTAGCAGGGATTCAATTGGTGACAGGAGGGAGAGGGTGGGAGACAGGTGGCAGGGATTCACTTGGTGACAGGAGGGAGAGGGTAGGAGACAGGTGGCAGGGATTCACTTGGTGACAGGAGGGAGAGGGTGGGAGACAGGTGGCAGGGATTCACTTGGTGACAGGAGGGAGAGGGTGGGAAACAGGTAGCAGGGATTCACTTGGTGACAGGAGGGAGAGGGTGGGAGACAGGTGGCAGGGATTCACTTGGTGACAGGAGGGAGAGGGTGGGAGACAGGTGGCAGGGACTCACTTGGTGACAGGAGGGAGAGGGTGGGAGACAGGTGGCAGGGACTCACTTGGTGACAGGAGGGAGAGGGTGGGAAACAGGTGGCAGGGATTCACTTGGTGACAGGAGGGAGAGGGTTGGAGACAGGTGGCAGGGATTCGCTTGGTGACAGGAGGGAGAGGGTGGGAGACAGGTGGCAGGGATTCACTTGGTGACAGGAGGGAGAGGGTGGGAGACAGGTGGCAGGGATTCACTTGGTGACAGGAGGGAGAGGGTGGGAGACAGGTGGCAGGGATTCACTTGGTGACAGGAGGGAGAGGGTGGGAAACAGGTAGCAGGGATTCACTTGGTGACAGGAGGGAGAGGGTGGGAGACAGGTGGCAGGGATTCACTTGGTGACAGGACGGACAGGGTGGGAGACAGGTAGCAGGGATTCACTTGGTGACAGGAGGGAGAGGGTGGGAGACAGGTGGCAGGGATTCACTTGGTGACAGGAGGGAGAGGGTGGGAGACAGGTGGCAGGGATTCGCTTGGTGACAGGAGGGAGAGGGTGGGAGACAGGTGGCAGGGATTCGCTTGGTGACAGGAGGGAGAGGGTGGGAGACAGGTGGCAGGGATTCGCTTGGTGACAGGAGGGAGAGGGTGGGAGACAGGTGGCAGGGATTCGCTTGGTGACAGGAGGGAGAGGGTGGGAGACAGGTGGCAGGGATTCGCTTGGTGACAGGAGGGAGAGGGTGGGAGACAGGTGGCAGGGATTCGCTTGGTGACAGGAGGGAGAGGGTGGGAGACAGGTGGCAGGGATTCACTTGGTGACAGGAGGGAGAGGGTGGGAGACAGGTGGCAGGGATTCACTTGGTGACAGGAGGGAGAGGGTGGGAAACAGGTGGCAGGGATTCACTTGGTGACAGGAGGGAGAGGGTGGGAAACAGGTGGCAGGGACTCACTTGGTGACAGGAGGGAGAGGGTGGGACACAGGTGGCAGGGATTCACTTGGTGACAGGAGGGAGAGGGTGGGACACAGGTGGCAGGGACTCACTTGGAGGCGAAGGAACCGACACAAGACTTGCTGCAGAATCTGCCTCCGTTGCAGAACTCACTGATCATGCCATAGACACCGCAGTTCTCACACCGACAGATGCCATTAGTGTCCGCAGCCATCTCCTGGGCATCTGGTCGAGCATCATGTACAAATTACAAAGGCAACATTCCTTGAATAAGTTTAATTGTATTAATAAAAATGTGTTGTGTACAAATATTTCAGTTTATTGGAAGCAATTGTTTCAAGTGGCCATGTACCATCAAATGTTGTCCTAAAGAGAATTCAATGTTATCAATTGGCATAAACATCTCACAACAGACAGGTCTGTGTTCACAGTAGAGATGAAACTTTCCTGTCATTGTAGAACCACGTTGTAGTGTGTTTATACGTTTTTACATTTATGCATAACACTAACACAAAATAACTACAATATAAATTTCAGTTAGAATAATGTGAAAGTCACGCACTTGCCTTTAAAATGCCTAGACTGTGTGAATTACAACTTATAATCTATGTAAATAATAAAAAAAAAATATTCAGGATTTCTGTAGTTCAAACATATATTTACATCCAATAACAGCCCAACTGACCAACAGCCAAAGCTCTGCATCAGTTGCTAGTAGTAACCATTAAACCCTTGCTACCTGTCATGTCAGTGCCTTGGTGACTCCCATCTCCATCATGGGCTTCCAAGGATACCTTTGTATCCATTTCATCTTCTTCCGTAACCATCTCGATCACGCCGAACTCATTCAGCTTAAACTGCAGAATGACCCATGTATAGTTGACAAGAAACATAAGGAGCACTAGGAATTCATAGGAGCACTCAACAGGTAGTTTTGTTTTTTAATGATTATAAAATATAGGGGAAATTTTCTTCTTCTAAGAAACTGTGAAAATACGTAAAACATGTTATAAAAAAATAATTATACTTACAAAAGCAGGTGTGTGGCAAAGCAGGGAAGGAATTGCCCCTGAACAGTTATTTGCAATATAAAATTATGAAAAGGGTTGATTTTGTTTCCATGAAACACATACACCACTTGGAGAAAGACATGCACTATTAATAGCATTTCTACCCTACATCCTTGCAGTCCCTCGCTCCGATGATGACTCGTGCACGTCCCTGTTCTTGACAACATGCATAGCAATTCTCGTTTGTTGCACCTGAGGAAAAAAACCACCGAGCTAGTCGCCCAGGACCCACCTTGAGATCACTGCCCGGGAGGTTTCCCACTCCGTCCTTCCACTCCATGGCGCTAACGGGATCAAAGTCACTGCTGCCCTCAGTGGCAGAGTCCTTCCTCTCAGTGACTTTGTCAGGAGAAGACGCACTGAGCTCAGCGTCTGTTCTGCTACGAATGGTAGGCTGCTTCATTGCTCCTTCAGTCACCAAGGTTGATGTAACAACGTTGCCACCAGGGGGCACTGAAGACACCCCAACTGTTGACTTATTCGATGTCGCAAGTGTCTCACTACGTGCGGTGCCCGCCGGCAGGACCGGCTGCATAGATGCCATCCACAATGTCGCATCAGTCAGAGATGTGGCGACAGTCGCAGATGTGCTTGTGAGCACTCCACCTGAGGGCGCTTTACCGCGCGGCATGCTGGTTACCATGGGAACAAACTGGGCTGGAACGTGTGCTAGGAGTTTCGCACCAGGGGGCAGCATAGTGCCTGGAGTAATGAAAGGGGCACGCATTGTAGTGCCTGCAGATTGTACCAGGGCCATCTGGTTGCTGAATCGTGCAGCAGGGGGTGCCGGTCGGATCATCATGGTCGTACCATTGACAAACGTTGAAGAGATGGGAAGTTGCCCTGACAATGACGTTGTTGCCCTCGGAGCTGCCAGACAAAGGTTTGGTGGCAACTTCATACTTGACGGCATCGTGGAGATCAGGGTCGGCATGCCAAGGTTTGCTGCAAGCACAGGAAGCACTTTTTTTAATATCAGTGCACACAAAATGCTAACTTGTATGGAACGTAAAATATATATTGACCAATAAGTAACGCTCAGTTCTTGTGTCAAATAACATCGATATTGAAGAACGATCAGAAGTGACATGATGTGACTGTGGGTAGCACTGCACGAAGAGAAATATAATGATTATTATAAGGACTGCATCAAGTGTTATCTGGTCAGCGAGACACATCGCCCATGCCTGGACCAGTCAATAATGCACTGTGGTCTGGCCTCTTCACACTCAGACGACTGCACGCGGAAACGCGGGAGATAGTGGAAACGATGGAGCGAGCTATAATAGGGAATATCTAGAACAGCTGCTGCCATTTTGGATTACGTGGACAAGCCTTCAATTTGACTGACTTTCAATGTAACCAGTGCTTCACGTTTGAAAATATTTATCGCTCGCCTAAATATGTCAAATTAATTTAGGTAAGCTTTTCATTAGTTGTTTTTTTACTGTGTGGTCATGCCACCATTTTCCATTTGGATTCTGCTATTACGTAGTCATGAAATTTTAATTGTACTTGCTGGCACTATGACTTTTGTACAATGAAATAAATGTTTACTTTAGTAAACCACATACATTAGAATCGGTGAAACGGTTTTTAATTGCAACATGTCATCGACCACTGTAGGCATACTCTAGGCAAGGCCAGTGTGCCATGCACATGGCAGTGCACTGGACAGCATGTGACATTTAAACATAATACACATTGACGCTAGTTCACTCATAGTTCACTGAACGCTGCTAGTTCAGCACATTGTGGCTTCGATGGCATTCTTGCAACCTTGGTGCAGCAGGCTGCAATCGCCATCCCTAGTGACGAATGATTATGGAAACTCCGAATATTGGATCCTGAACACTGCGTTACAAAGAGGGTACGCTTTCTTAGTGAATCGAATACTCAACCTTGTCGAGACGAACACTTGCAGACAGCAAGCAATTTTAGCAATTGACACAAGCAATAATTCGCTCCCAAGATTACTGATTAGCTCCAGTGATAAGAAGCAAGAGCGATTGCTCGCCTCAAACGCATGGATCATAATTGGTGTATTTTGGAAATAGCATACAGGCATATCGATATACGTAATTAATATTATACAGTTCAATATATTCTTGTTACTGTAAAAACTAGTCAAAACTACATGACCGATGTAATGTGTGACTCACTGTATCTGATGGCTGTAGGGAGGGGCGCCGCTGTGGCCACTGGGGGTGTAGCCGCTGGGGGCGCGGAGTCATGCTTTGGTTTCACACTCACTGAACCTGCAACCACAAATGTTGTCTTTCATGGATTTCCCTAATATTAATTGACAAATCAACTGATGCAACACATTTTTCAAAGAAAATAATGGTACATCCAGTAACATACAATTAATGTCAAATTTTTAGACCTGCCAAATTTGTAGTATACATATTTGTGCTTAATGCTATCCAAAATGAATAAAATTACTTCCGTCAAATCACCAATTTATTATTGGCCAATACTGTTCCGTGCACAAAGTTTTACTTAAACAGTGTTCGCATTAAAGTCGCTTTGGGACGCCATTTTTAAACTTTTTCGCTGAGTCCCTTGGTCGCAATTCTACAGTTGTTCAAAGTTGCCTGTAGGCCTTCGTTAGGCGCTGGGGCCTCACTAAACTCGATGCCATTCTCGTTTCACACCAAATAGAAGCTTCCAAAGTTCACTTTCATTGTCAAATATCAAATTAATCAGAATGTCTTGGCACATTATATTGTCAGTCGGATTGTCTGCCTCCTTAGTATTACCAGTATGAAGTAAATTGGCGTAATATCCTTAAATTTTGTTACGATCCTCGTAACTTCGTCCACCATCTTTGTTTTACACCACCAATGAACAGCATTGATTCCCCGGTATTCTCAAATGATGACAGTACGCTGACGTCATTAAATATGAATCATGCATTTTACAAATGGCAGGGGTTTCCCTGACAAGTGCAGACTTTGCCTTTGACATGGACGGACAAAGTAGTTTGTCACAACTGCATTTTATATCAAATTAGCATAAATTAATAAGTATTGCAATGTACACCGACAGTGTGATGGCGGGGTGGGGCCGATAACTTGCACATTTTGGGAAACCGAATCAGTAGCCACCGATAAAAAGGCTTTAATTTCAAACATTGTAATATATATATAACCATACAATACCGCACACAGCACATTTTCTGGTTTGAGTTCAGGCACCTTTGGACACCATTTTTTTGGTAGGGACCCCATTTTTTCAGACCCAAGCTCAAGAACATCCAATCCACATGTTATGAAGGTTTGCCGTTATGAAATATGTTACAAGAACAAGTGTATAATACAATATGACAGATATTTGACAGACATTGAAACAGATTTTAGCTCTGAGATAGACGATCTAGACCAGCGCTTCTCAACCGTTTTGCCTCCAAGGCCCCCCATGTCCAATAAAAAATTCCAGGGACCCCCCACATAAGATTATTGCTTTTTAAAAGTATATGTTTATTAAACATTATAAGAAAACGTGTTTGCTGTTGTTAGTGCCATTACACTGTTTGTTATAACTATTACTAATCAAACAAACAGATTTAAATGAAATAAATGTCACAGTATATCAATACGTCAGCTCGGGTTGATCTCAGTTTAACTACAAGCTCCAGTCACTCAATGTGAGGACTGCTGTTGGTGCCTGCCAATAATACAATCACTGTGGACTGTTCACGTGGTAGCCTAACTACAAGCTCCAGTCACTCAATGTGAGGACTGCTGTTGGTGCCTGCCAATAATACAATCACTGTGGACTGTTCTCATGGCAGCCTAACTACAAGCTCCAGTCACTCAATGTGAGGACTGCTGCTGGTGCCTGCCAATAATACAATCACTGTGGACTGTTCACATGGTAGCCTAACTACAAGCTCTAGTCACTCAATGTGAGGACTGCTGCTGGTGCCTGCCAATCATACAATCACTGTGGACTGTTCACGTGGTAGCCTAACTACAAGCTCTAGTCACTCAATGTGAGGACTGCTGCTGGTGCCTGCCAATCATACAATCACTGTGGACTGTTCACGTGGTAGCCTAACTACAAGCTCTAGTCACTCAATGCGAGGACTGCTGTTGGTGCCTGCCAATAATACAATCACTGTGGACTGTTCACGTGGTAGCCTAACTACAAGCTCCAGTCACTCAATGCGAGGACTGCTGTTGGTGCCTGCCAATAATACAATCACTGTGGACTGTTCACGTGGTAGCCTAACTACAAGCTCCAGTCACTCAATGTGAGGACTGCTGCTGGTGCCTGCCAATAATACAATCACTGTGGACTGTTCACGTGGTAGCCTAACTACAAGCTCCAGTCACTCAATGTGAGGACTGCTGCTGGTGCCTGCCAATAATACTATCAATGCGCGGGGATATCTTTGACAAACAGATACGTCATCTTCAATGGTCAACCTGGCCCTGTATTTAGTTTTGTAGATAATTTTTGCTGAATGGTAACAACACCTTCATTGGTTCATAAAGACACACCTGGAACTCAGCACCATATTGGGAACAAAATGATTCTAATTGTACTTCATTGGACGAGTAGTAAATCTGTCCATTTTCTTCTCAGTTTGACGATGCACAGCACCAAAACGTTCGCCGCAAAGCTCCACAATGAGGCACTGCTTATAATAGCACCTTGTGGATTCACTGTAAAACTATTGCGAAATTATTGCGTATGGTAATCGTGGAGCTTTGCGTTTAGTTTGAATTTTTCGACCGTTTTACGGCAGTAAATTTATGGTTTTGTTAACGTGTTGTATATATATGTATAGTAGATACATGAGAAGTTTTGTTAACGAGTTGTGTATATATGTATAGTAGATACATGAGAAGTTTTGTTAACATGTTGTGTATATATGTATAGTAGATACATGAGAAATTTTGTTAACGGGTTGTGTATATATGTATAGTAGATACATGAGAAGTTTTGTTAACGTGTTGTGTGTATATGTATAGTAGATACATGAGAAGTTTTGTTAACGTGTTGTGTGTATATGTATAGTAGATACATGAGAAGTTTTGTTAACGTGTTGTGTGTATATGTATAGTGGATACATGAGAAATTTTGTTAACGTGTTGTGTATATATGTATAGTCGATACATGAGAAGTTTTGTTAACGTGTTGTGTATATATGTATAGTAGATACATGAGAAGTTTGGCGGCTACAGGTGGTCGTTTTCATAGTTAGGTTAGAAACTGAAATTAAAAAAAAATTTTACCAGGTAATTTAAAATAAAAATTTTGCCCTGCCATCTCATGGACCCCTTGTCACCTCTCTGCGGCCCCCCAGTGGGCCGTGGACCCCCGGTTGAGAAACGCTGATTAGACTAAACCTGGTTTACCGTTCGTGATGGTAAGATTGATGGCACCGGCAAACTGCTGGCTCATTCCACTGGTGCTGCCACCTGGCAGACTCGTAGGAAACATGACAGGGGCGACTCCTGGTGGCAAGTGTGACTGTGTTGTGGTGACAGTGCCAGCTGCCCCGAAGGACACGGGCAGACTAAAGTTAGACGAAAGCGTTATGATACTGCCATCAGCTGCAACAGCCGCTCGACCAGGAGAGAGGACATCTCTGGGCGACACAGGAGTGCTCAATGACACAGTAGTAATGCTACTTGCACTGGCTGCAGTTACTTCAGTGCTGCCACCTGGCATCACTGGAACACTACTGCCATCTGTGACGGCACTGATGGAGCCACTGTGACTAACAGCCAATGAATCGCCAACAGCAATATCTACTGGGGTAGACGTGGATTCAGGGATATTCACCCCACTTGTCTCATCGCCCTTCTTGACAGTTTCATCTTCAGGAGGATTAGCTGATGTTGCTGTAGTTGTTTCACATTTGTCTGAAGTACTTTCACATTTGTCTGGAATAGTTTCACATTTGTCTGGAGTAGTTTCACATTTGTCTGGAGTAGTTTCACATTTGTCTGCAGCAATGTCACATTTAGCTGTAATAATTTCACTTTCAGCTGGAGTAGTTTTACTTTCAGCTGGCATAGTTTCACTGTCAGCTGGTGTAGTTTCACATCCAGCTGGAGTAGTTTCACATTTCGCTGGAGCACTTTCACATTCAGCTGGGGTAGCTACACAATCAGTTGTGCTAGTTTCACTTTCTGCTGCAACACTTTCACATTCAGCTGGAGCACTTTCACATTCAGCTGGAGCAATTTCACATTCAGCTGAAGCACTTTCACATTCAGCTGTAGCACTTTTCCATTTAGCTGGAGCACTTTCACATTCAGCTAGAGCACTTTTACATTCAGCTGGAGCACTTTTACATTCAGCTGGAGCACTTTCACATTCAGCTGTAATAGTCTCACGTACAGCTGGAGTAATTGTACAATCTGTTGTGGTAGTTTCAGATTTACCAATGGTTTCACTTTGAGTTGTAGTAGTTTTCCACACAGATGCCTCAGCTTCATTTGTAACTCCAGTTGCCTCGCCTGCAGGACTGGTAGTCTCACCTGCAGGACTGGTAGTCTCACCTGTAGGACTGGTAGTCTCACCTGTAGGACTGGTAGTCTCACCTGTAGGACTGGTAGTCTCACCTGTAGGACTGGTAGTCTCACCTGTAGGACTGGTAGTCTCACCTGCAGTAGTGTCATCCAACGCTGGATTGGTGTCTACCAGGTGACTAACGTCACTTGTCACAACATTGTCAGTGGTTGTGTCAACCACACTGACAGGAGCTTTCACAGTGTCAGCAGAAGGGACAGATTGTGATGACACGACACTGTCACTAAGAGTGTTCAGTGCTGCGTCACTTGACACAGACTTGTCAGTGTCACTGGGTAATGCTGCGCCATCTTCGGCAGCATCTGTGACAAAAGGAGGGTCAACCTTGATAACAGGGGTCGCACCTGTGATTAGTGACTTGGTATCTTCCCCTGTCTTTAATGAAGCTGTCAAAGTGATGGGTGTCAACACTGACATGTCACCTCGTGTCGTGCTGTCACTGACGTCACTTGCAGTTGGGGATTTGGTTGATGCATCAACGGTCACACTTGATTCTGATGGCCCTGCTGCAATCGAAGCACTGACATTGACAGAAGATGACTCGCTGGTTGCCATAGCAACACATGTAGGGGGCGTGTCACTGGTTGTCATGGCAACACATGTAGACGATGTGTCACTGATATGTGACAGCAATGACACCATGGCAGGTTCCAGTGACATATCAGTGATGGTTGACATCTGTGTTTCCATGGAGACATCTGGTGATTGTGATGTCATCGTAATGTCCCCTGACGTCACATTGTCAGACGTCATAGTGATGTCACTTGGTGGGGTTTCCATAGAGACATCTTCGAGGGGGGTAACTGTTGCCATGGCGTCACTGAGGACCCCGGAGGATGACTCGGAGGAGATGTCAGGCAGGGTGTTCAGGAAGTCTGCAGGGTTGAGGGTGAGTATCTCATCCACGGACACCAGGCCCCCCTGACCCAGGTCACCTGATGGGTCACATGACATGTTCTCCATAGTTATGTCATTCTGAAAACAAACAAATGATAGCACTATAGCAGAATGTTTTTTACAACACCCTTTAGTTATTGACAATAATGCTGTTAGCCTTAGAAAATTTGGAATTTACATAATTTTGCTAATTTTCAGCCCTAAACGAATTGGTCAACAACTGGACACTGTTGTCCTTAACAGTGTCACCATTAAATAAAGGCCTAACTAATACATTTAACAGGTCACTGCTACCCTTAAGATTACTACTTAAAAAAAAAGCCCACAGTATCGGGGATGGCATAATTGACTTGACCGAACAATGCTTGACTAATCATAATAATAAAAGTACTTTTATAGCACCCGATCAATTGAGATTGCTCTCAGGCGCTTTACATACATAGGAGTATTTTACAGGCCATAAAATTACTAAGAGAATAATTATACTGAGAATAGTTTACACAAATGCTAAACATTAAAAAGAAATACTAACAAAATAACCATGTCAAAATATTCTATGACACTACTTTAAATACAGTTTGTTATACAAGTAAAGGTAAGAAAACAATCATGAAACTGACAACAAATTAATATACGAAAAAATATACTAAAATATTCTAAAAACTACTTTAAATATATTCATTTATACAAGTAAGACTCAGAATATAACCATAAAAAACGCTAGTACGATTATATATATAAAAAATTATTCTTAAGAAGTATACTTTAAATAAGTTCAGTAATACATGTGAAACTAAAAGAATGACCATAAATATGCTAAAAAAAACTAATATATACCATATCTAATGAATGCACATAAAATGTCATCATCGGTGATTTATAAAAAGCTTGTTTAAAAAGGTGGGTTTTTAAGTGTTTTAAACACTTGTAATGATCTCGCTGTCCTCAGAGGTGTTAAATTGTTCCATAGAATGGCTGAGCAAACAGCGAAATGGCGATCAACATGTGTGAGAGTCAGCGAAGCCGGTACGAATAAAAGCGCTGGCAGATCATACAGTTCTGTTTATAGGGCTGTAGCTAATTAACTCAGCCAGAAGACAGCGTGTTGTACTAGATGGAGAGGTTTCAAACTGGAACTCAGTTATGAGTGGGATACCACAAGGATCAGTATTAGGGCCTTTATTATTCTTAATATATATATATATATATATATATATATATATATATATATATATATATATATATATATATATATATATATATATATATATATATGACTTGGATGACAATATAACAAGCAACATACTGAAATTTGCGGATGACACAAAAGTGTTTAGAAAGGTTAACACTGATGGTGATAAACAACATTTACAAAACGATTTAGACAAATTAGTGAAAATTAAAGGTCTGAAAAATGGCAGATGTTATTAAATTTTGGGAAATGTAAATGCCTACATACATGACACGGGAACTTGGATATAAACTATAAAATGGGAGATACTGTTCTAGGTACTACTGTAAAAGAAATGGACTTTAGGAATAACAATAAGTGCTGATATGAAAGTTTCAGAACAATAAGGTATTACAGCTTCAAAGGGTAATCAAATTCTTGGGTTGATTAGAAGAAACATAACATACAAGGGAAAAAAGTTAATTATACCTCTTTATAAAGCAATAGTTAGACCTCATTTAGAATACCATATACAAGTGTGGAGACCATATCATAAGAAGGATATAGATATGCTTGAACGCATACAGAGGAGAGCAACTAGTTATTCCAGAACAGGGCATGAAATAAATCTAAAAAAATTTGTTGTGCAAACGCCTGTGATTTCGACTGGTGTACAACATTGTAGCAACTGGGTGGACTTCGTCAAGTCCGGGTGTGAGAAGTCCTGGGCTGAGGTTCAGGCGGATAGTTTTAGTTTTGAGTGTAGTGGATGTACGAGGATGAAGGAACTTGAGGTGGAGTTAGAACAGCTGAGGCTGCTCATTGTGGCAGTGGTGGGAAGGGTGCAGGCAGGTTGTGACAGTAGATGATAAAGTGGGGGAAGACGACAAGAGAGATGCTAAGGAGAGCTCACCTCAGGGGAGGGAGGAGGCTGAGAAGAGGTAAGGTCGTAGGGAGACAGGACGTAAGGAGACGGGACATAAGGAGACGGGACATACAGAGACAGAACGAAAGGAGACGAGAAGGAAAGAAATGGGAGGGAAGACAAATGGATCGAAGGAAAGAGGAGTGGGGGAGACAGTAGCGAAGGAGTTGGTGGGGGGAAGGAGACAATAGTTAAGGTGATGGGAGTGAGGGAGACGGGAGGGAAGGGGACGGGAGCGCAAGTTAGCCAGGCGACGGGAGGGAAAGGTGACAGGTTGATGAGTGGGAGAGAGCCTGATAACAGTCTGCCACCAAGTGACAAGACTGTAGGACAGAATGTGATGGAGGGGATCCATTGGAAGAGCTATTCTGAAGCAGTGATACTAAATGACACGGCTGCAGGACAGAATGTGATGGAGGGGGTGAGAAAGAGAGCAAGGGTATTTGTGGGAGATTCAATAGTTAGGAAGACCGACAGAGTCTTAAACAAGGGAGATGACGTGGTAGTTTGCTTGCCTGGGGCCAAAATAGAGGCGATAACTGAGAGGGTAGAAAACATTGTGGATTCGGGCAAGGGTGGATCTGTTTTAGTACACATAGGGACAAATAACGTAGAGAGGGAGGGTACAACTGCCATAGTTAGGAAATACAGGAATTTGGTCAGAATACTAAAGCAGACAAGGGTTGAGCAGGTAATACTGTTAGGGATTTTACTAGTAGTAGGAAGGAGGGGTCATAGATATCGAAATTGCCGGGGGATGGCAATTAACATGCTAGTCGAGAAGATATGTCGGGGAAGATGAAGTTGGTTTTGTGGATTTGTGGGGAAGTTTTGTTGGAAGGGCTGATATGTACATGCAGGACGGGCTTCATCTAAGTGGATAGGGGGCAGCAGTATTTGCGGATGGACTCTCAGCAGCAGTAGACAGTGGTATGGGTAGCATATCAAATATTTTTGGTAGTAAACACTATTTAAACTAGAAGCGCAGTGGGGTTACTTAGAGATGCCTCAAGCAGGACAAGAGGCCACTAGTACAGATAAACCAATAACAGTATGCCCGAAAAACATGTCTGAAGCAGGTTATAAATACGTGTGTTTAAATGCTAGGAGTATTGTAAATAAGAAAAACGAATTAAACATTATGGTAGAAGATATTGACCCTCACATAATTGGTATAACCGAATCATGGGCCAACACAGACATTACATATGCTGAATTAGGATTGACAGGATACGTAATGTTCAGGAGAGATCGAATAGGAAGAAGGGGACGGGGAGTTATTTTATATGTTAAAGAATCTATTCAGGCTTATGAAATAAAATTAGAAAGGGAAGCAAATTATGATGAAGCTGTTTGGTGCAAAACAGTTTCAGGAAATTCAAAATTAACTATTGGATTAGTTTACCGAAGTCCAAACATAAACGAAGAGGATAACACAAAATGCTATAAAGGAAGTTAGTAAAGGGGAATGTATCATGATGGGAGATTTTAACCATGGACACATACAATGGAAATCTCTAGAGAGTACAGGGGGTGAGGACCAATTTCTATTTTTAATTCAGGAGAGCTTCCTCACTCAGCATGTGCTAGAACCAACCAGGGAAGAAAATGTATTAGATATAGTTTTATCATCACAAAAAGAATTAGTGGACAATGTAAAAATACATGAACTATTGGGTAACAGTGACCACAATCAAATACATTTTGACATCAATGTAAAATCAGAAAGTAAAAAAAAAACGTATAGGAGAAACTTCCACAAAGGTAACTATAAAGATATGAGAAAATACTTAGCAAAGCTAGATTGGAATAACATGCTGATGAATAAGACCGCAATTGAATGTTGGAATATTTTAAAATATGAAATTGAGAGTATCATCAATAAATTTGTACCCTTGAAAAACCAAGGAAAACGGTGTAGAAAGAAACACTTGTCAAAAGAAGCTATTAGAAAAAATAGTGTTTAAGCAAACTATGTGGAGGGTTTATAGGCATACCAGAAAGGATGAAGACTATGCAAATTACAAAGAGGCACTTAGCCTAGCTACAACTGAAATTAGAAAATCTAAAAGAACCTTTGAAAAAAAATTGGCAGGTGATATAAAAAATTACAGCAAGAGTTTATATGCTTATGTAAGGAGTAAACAGAAAGTTTGAGATATGGTCGGACCACTGGAAAACAACAGGGGAAACATAATTTCAGACGGGTTTCAAATGGCAGAAGTCCTGAATGAGTATTTTGGCTCAGTTTTTACCACAGAAGATATCAGCTCACTTCCAGTTCCATTTACTAAATTTGAGGGCAATAAATCAGAACATTTAGGGCAGTTATTTGTAACTCCTGTAATGATAGCAAACAAAATTAAGAAGATGAAAGATAATAAATCATCTGGAGTTGATTGGATACCACCAAAACTGCTTAAGGAAATTGTTGAGCAAATTAGTACACCACTTGCAAAATTGTTTAACTTGTCACTAGAAGAAGGAATAGTCCCTTCAGAATGGAAATAGGCAAACATTACGACGCTATTTAAGAAGGGATTGACGAACAAGCCAGAAAATTACAGACCAGTGAGTTTAACATCAGTTGTATGTAAATTACTTGAAACATTAATTAGAGACCACATGGTGGAATTCCTTGTAAAACATAAATTAATAAATACATCTCAACATGGGTTCCTAAAAGCAAGGTCATGTCTAACCAATCTCTTTTTTTTTTTAAATTACAAAGTGGGTAGATGACGGGTCACCAGTGGATGTTGTCTACTTACATTTTCAGAAAGCTATCTATAAAGTGCCACATCAAAGATTGTTATTTAAACTAAAAGCCCATGGTATAGGTAATGATGTATAATCAACTGGATAGAAAAGTGGCTTACACACAGAAGATAGAGAGTAATAGTAGATGGTGAGATTTCAAACTGGAAATCTGTTTTGAGTGGGGTACCACAGGGATCAGTATTAGGGCCTATACTGTTTTTAATATATATAAATGATTTGGAAGATGACATATCTAGCAAAATACTCAAATTTGCAGATGACACAAAGTTATTCAGAAAGGTTACTAATGATACAGATAAACAAAGTTTACAGGATGATCTAGATAAATTAGTTAAATGGTAAAAAAATGGCACGTTATTAAATTTTGGGAAGTGTAAACGTATACACATAGGACATGGAAACATGGACGAAGAATATAAAATGGGGGATGCTGTACTAGGTAGAACCACACAAGAAAAGGACTTAGGAGTAACATTTAGTGCTGACATGAAAGTTTCAGAGCAATGTGAGATTGCTGCTTCAAAAGGAAATCAAATTCTAGGGCTAATTAGGAGAACTATCATGTATAATGATAATAATTAACTTCTATGGCGCCTATATCCTCAGGAACCTGAGCTCAGAGGCGCAACAAAACAGAATCATTAAGCATAATCGTGAGCAGGGACGCGCAAAGTCAGTATCAGAATGAGGGACAACCGAATATTTATGGTAGAAATGCAATTTGGAATAGATGTCTTGAGTTTTTTTTTGGAAAATAGCAATAGTTTCAGATGTTTTCAAAGTGATAGGGAGTTCATTCCAGACCCTAGGCCCAGCGACAGAGAAAGCATGTTTACCCAAGTTAAGTTTTGTTTTAGGTACAATAAGTTGTTGTGAAATTTATGATCTTAGCTGCCTAGGGATATTTGAAAGATGCAGGAGACTAGCCAAGTAGGTTGGTTGTTGTGTAGATAGAGCACAATATGTAAGAGTGGACAGCTTAAAATCAATTCGATAAGAAACTGGAAGCCAGTGCAACTGTTTAAGTAGTGGTAGTGACAGTGAAAACCGAGGTGCCCTGAGAACCACACGTGCCAGACAATTTTGTACTCGTTGGAGTTTAGCGAAGTCTCTTTTAGCAATGTTATTTAGTAGTGAATTACAATAGTCAAGGCGGCTACTAATTAATGCCATTGATATTGTTTTAGCAGTAGATATAAATATGCGACGCTGAATTCGACGGAGATCACGAATATGATAGAAACAGGATTTACATACTTCAGAAATATGCTGGCAAAAGTTGAAGTCACCATCAAAGACAACAACAAGATTACGAACAGTATCTAATGGGAATGTATCACTGCCAAACAGTTTAACTGGAAAAAGGTTGATGACTCTATTTTGTTGTTGTTTAGTGTTAATAATAATACGGTCTGTTTTATCTGGATTAAGCTTTAGCTTACTTGATTCCATCCACGACAAGATATCAGTAAGACAATCACTTAAAGTCGAAACAGATTCTTGTGCATTTGATTGTGAAAGTGATATGTAAACCTGTGTGTCATCAGCATAAAGGTGATGACTGAGATTATGATTAGTAATGACTTGGCTGAGCGTTGTAGTACATAAGCTGAACAGAACAAGGCCAAGGATGGCACTCCAAATGGAAGGTGTTGTGGGCAAGATAATGTGTCAGATATGTTAATACTTTGATATCTGTCTGAAAAAATATGATTTGAACCACCACAGAAATGCCAAAATATCTATGGAGGCGTTGTAAAAGGATTAAATGATCAACTGTATCGAAAGCAGCTGAGAGATCCAGTAAAGTGAGTGCTGTGACTTTGCCATTGTCCATGTTATGAACTATATCATTGTGTATCTTGAGAAGAGCTGTTTCGGTAGAGTGGAATTGTTTATATGCAGACTGTAGATCATTTGGTAAGTGATGGTTGTAAATATGTTTATGAAGATTAGCAGCCACTTTTTCCAATATTTTAGACAGAAAACTGAGATTGGAGATAGGACGATAATTCTTTAGGTCATTTTTGCACAAAGTTTGTTTTTTAATAAGAGGATTTATAAGAGCTTGTTTGAATGAAATCCTGTGGGACAACTCTGCATTGAAAGGTTTATTATAGTAGTAATGGGTAAAAACCCTGACCGTTTGACTCCATAGGAGTGTTGGCCAGTAACAATACAAGGGAAAGACGAGTTGATCGATACAGTTTTTTTAGTAGAAGTGTTGGAAATAGGTCAAGATCACACGATTTGTTAGGATTTTTTTTAATAATAATGAGAACTTCATTAGTAGTTGAAGGTGTGAAACTCTGCCATGTTTTTTCAGAAAGTGGTGGTTCAGTGAAATCATAGTCATTATCATTAATGAGAAAATATGATCGAATATGAGCAATCTTATCTGTAAAGTATTTTGAGAAAGAACTACACAATGTATTTAATGAAGAATGTTCAGGCAGTGCTTTTAATTTCTGCCGGTGTAGAATTGTGTTAACAGATTTCCACATCTGGCGAGGGTTTTCAGAATTTATTGAGACAAAACGTATATAGTAATCAGAGTAATAAGCAATAGTTAGACCACATTTGGAATACTGTATTCAAGCATGGAGGCCACATCATAAAAAGGACATAGACAAGCTAGAAAGAATACAACGAATAGCAACTAAAATGATTCCAGAATTGAGAGACCTTAGTTACGAAAGTCGCTTATTACAATGTGGTTTGACAACACTAGAGACCAGGAGTCTAAGAGGAGACCAAATAGAAGTGTTTAAAATAGTGAATGGTTATGAGGATGTTAACAGGAATATGTTCTTCAAACTTAAAGAAGGCAGTAGAACCAGAGGACACAAAGCAGCATTAGTTAAGGAGCAGTGTAGGTTAGACATGAGAAAGTACTCTTTCTCACAGAGGGTGATAAATGAATGGAACAAACTGCCTATGGATTGTGTTAACTGCTAGCAGTGTGAATATGTTTAAAAACAAGGTTGACACATATCTCAGGAGGGCGGGTTACACGTAGATGAACATTGCTGGACTCTCGATAAGCCAATGGCCAATGCCATCTGGGCATTTGGCTTGGATGGCAAATCTTGTTAAACAATGTCACCAACCAATAAAGGCCTAACTAATACATTCAACAAGACACTGCTGCCCTTAATATTGTCACCATCCAATACAGGCCTAACTAATAGATTCAACAATATGCTGTTGCCCTTAATATTGTCACCATCCCATACAGGCCTAACTAATACATTCAACAATACACTGTTGCCCTTAATATTGTCACCATCCAATACAGGCCTAACTAATAGATTCAACAGGACACTGTTGCTTAACTAATACATTCAACAGGACGCTGTTGCCCTTAATATTGTCACCATCCAATACAGGCCTAACTTATACATTCAACAAGACGCTGTGCACCAACTCTAATTTACAAGACATGTCTGTATTCTAGAAGAAATTAGCACAAGTGATGAAGATTGATTGGTGCGAAAGACAGCGATCTCACCTAAAATATGTTGCACTGTATTAGTGCTACTAGGAAAATTGCGTATTATTCATTACGCATTTATGTTAGAGATTTTAATGATTGACTGTGATCCCATCATGCATTTACAGAAAGTTCAGAAACAGCTGCCAATTAAAGGGAAACAAGTCATGGTTTTGGGCCTATGCACCAGTAAGAGTTACAAAAACATAACCATTTGCAACTACAATTAAGAATATCACACCAGTGTTTTACTCAGAAAACCTTGCTGAACACACATCATCTTAATTTTATGGGCTGTGCCATACTGTTAGAAAAAACTAGGTCACGAGTGTCAAAGTCTAGCAAAATTGGTTTGTCAAATGCAAATATATTTGACTTTATTACCTATATTTGCCAATACGATTTGGCTATGCTGTTTGTGTCCAAACTCAACTTATATAACATATTTTGGCCTTTGTTTACAAAACTAATCCTCTTTCTGGCAAAATAACACATTTGTTTGAGACTGCATTGGTTCTATGTATGCCGGCCTCCCATAATACATCATAATAGTCTAGGTTACGTGATTTTCATAGAACTGTGAATAACATGTCAGCGTTCAGTCAACTGGAGAAATGACTGGAATCTCCCACTTTTTTAACACATTCTCAGTAAATCAGTGGCGTAATATTCTTGATTTTTGTTACACAGGTCTTTTAGGTGCATAGCCCCAAAACCATTATTTTTGTTACACAGGTCTTTTAGGTGCATAGCCCCAAAACCATTATTTTTGTCTTGCTTTAATATAATGCTTTGTTTTGATGAATTTCATGTCTGAAGATGTGCATTATTAATCAGCTTTATTAATTATGGTTGCTATTACACCCAGTGAAGTGGTGAAGAAATAAACTTTTTAACAAATATATTCTAGTGATTTACATGCAAATTGACTCTGTAATGTCCTAATATATTATGAACAAGGGGTAAGCGCCCCAAATCGTACCCATTATTTTTCATGTTTTCGTGTGCCTTTAACTTGAGAAGCTTTCAAGCTGTGTACCCAAAATTTGCTGAAAATATAGATATATTGGTACAGGTTGTGTAGACTAGATAGTTCATGTAATTATATTATAAGGGATATATTTGTCACTAGCTTGCATTTTTCATCCAGAATTCGTAAACACCGAAACAAAACACAGAAATAACTATATATAATTATTTACTGTAGCTCATTATTTTTTAATGTCTGCTTTTATTGTGTGCAATAACACGTGGAAGATCGCATGCGTATATGTGCGCTGTTGTGTCTGGAATAAAGATGTTGAATTGAATTCAAAATTCGAGAATGAAAGGGGTATAATGAAAGGGGTATAACGGGGTGCCAAAAAATTAGGAAATATTTTTTTTATTTCAGGATGGTGTATATTGAAGCTAAAAATCAGTTCTGCATAATGGCGTTTTCTAAAAAATTTCTCCAAAATTGGCCAAAAATATCCAAAATAAATGTGGCAAAACACCATCCTAAATAAAAGTGGCAGAACACCATCCTAAAAATTAAATATGTTGTTTACCTAATAAAGGATTATGCACAGTGAAAAATGGTGGTCACAGAACTTGTCCCACATTCTTATTTTGGGTGCTGTAAGTCGTAAAATATATAAAAAGTTATAAAGTTTAAGATTTAATCATTCTGAAAATATAGAAAATAGATACCTTCTAAGCTAAAAGATTATTGCCAGTATCCATGACAATACAGGGTTGCAATTTGGATATTGCAACAATGAAATACAGGCTGTCTCCCATTTTTTTGCACCTGGTACACCCATTGTCCTTCCCCCTCATTCGAAAAATTTTCATTCATAATCTGTACCAATATATCTACATATTCAGCAAATTTCAGATACATAGCTTGAAAATTTCTCAAGTTAAAGGCACATGAAAACATGTAAAATAATGGGTATGATTTTGGGTGCTTACCCCTTGTTCATATTATACTAGGGCACTTACCCCTTGTTCATATTATACTAGGGCACTTACTCCTTGTTCATATTATACTAGGACATTACAGAGACAATTTGCATGCAAGTACTTAGTTGTTTTGCACAAGTTCTCAAGTATAACGTAACCATCTAGTAATTGGTTAAAATTCATCGACGACATGAACTTTTTGATCATTGTTGATTTCACATGGAATGACCTAGGTGCATATAATCTAAATAAAGATACGCTTTATTACCAAGTAGCAAATACAAGGAATTTGTAGTGTTGTGGCGTTAGCACAAACATACACTCATGTACCCAATCACACACGGAACTAAACATTACATATCACAGTCGTAATACTAAAAACAGTTGAAAACAAGCGAGAGTAATATAATAGATTGCAAAAGAAAAAACGCGACATTGCAACTACCTGCTAGAGGCAAGACATTTATGATGGCTCTCCGTTTAAAAATCTCAGCGCTTGAGGAAAGAAACTATTGTTGAATCGCGTTGTTTTAGTTTTTATGCAATGGTAGCGCTTACTGGAGGGATGGAGTTCAAAGAGATGGTTGGCTGGATGATATGCGTCTTGTACAATACGCTTGGATTTACGCAAACTACGAGATCGGTAAAGAGACCTGATGGACGGCATATTTAACCCGATTAGTTTCGAAGCATTCTTGACGACTGATTCAATTTGATTAATTTCATCTTGGCTGGCGCAACCAAACCAGACAGTAATAGAAAATGACAAGACACTTTCAATAACTGTGCAGTAGAAACGTGTTAATATTGTTTGAGATAAGCCGAATCGTTTGAGGTGTCTAAGGAAGTACATGCATTTTTGTGCTTTTTGAATGATGTCAATCCAGTTATTACACCAGGAAAGATCTTTTGAAATAGTTGAACCTAAACATTTTACAGAGTCAGCTTGCAAGACTTCAGCACCATCAATGAAAAGGGGGTGGATGGGTGTTTTCTTTTTGCGAAAATCAATGATCATTTCCTTCGTTTTGGATATGTTTAGTACCAGGTTGTTGTTCTTACACCAGCCAACCAGTCTTTGAACTTCCTCTCTATACACAGACTCGTTAGCATTGTTAACACAGCCAATTACAGTGGTGTCATCTAAGAACTTAACCACGCGAACAGATTGGTTACCAGATACACAGTCGTTTATAAAGAGAGTGAAAAGGAAAGGAGAAAGCACGCAGCCTTGTGGGGCACCAGTGTTAAGAATTACAGGTTTGGAGAGAGAGTTGTTGACCTTCACAGATTGAGGCCTGTGAAGAAGAAAGTTGAGAAAATCCACGAAAAGAATCCTCGCATAAGTACTCGGTTGTTCCAGGTGCTTCATAACATAATGTAAACGTAAGGCAACTGCATCGTCCACAGATCTGTTAGTTTGATAAACAAACTGGTGAGGATCCAATAGACCGGCCGTGGATGATTTCAGATAACGGAGCATAATATGTTCGAAAACTTTCATCGCAACTGAGGTAAGTGCCACTGGACGGTAATCGTTCATGGTCGAGACTTTAGCCTTCTTGGGAATAGGTATAATCACAGAAGTTTTAAAACACATTGGAACTATGCACTGTTGTAAAGATGAATTGTAGATGTCAGCGAATACTGGAGCAAGCTGATCAGCGCAATTCTTGAATGTATATGATGAGATGTTGTCAGGACCCGAAGCCTTGCGCGTACTCAGTCGCTTGAACAATGTCCGCACGTCAGCAACGTTAACTGTGAAAGGCGGCGACAGAGGAATGTCTGTGGGTAGGGAGCATTGTTCCGGCGATGTGTTTAACTTGTCAAATCTGCTGTAGAAGTCGTTTAGTTGGTCGGGAAAGGACGGATCGGCATTGTAAATGACTGAAACGCTTGGTTTATACTGTGTAATTTGACGTAACCCTTGCCATACAGATCTGGTGTTGTTGGAAGCAAATTGGTTTTCAAGTTTACGTTTGTATTTGTACTTGGCCGAATTAATCGCCTTGTGCACTGCGTACTTGGCTCTCCGAAACTCTTCCCTGTTACCGCTAATGAACGCTGAGTTTTTCATGGCTGGTTTCAGTTTAATGTCCCTGGTAAACCATGGTTTGTCGTTGCCATATACTGTAACTAACTTACTCTCGTAGCAGGTTTCTTCACACCAGCTGATGTAGGCAGTTACTGTGTTAATGTACGCGTCGAGGTCGGGGCAGGAATCTTTAAACATTTGCCAGTCCGTGTTGTCAAGGCAAGCTTTCAAAGCAATCGTCGAGTCAGCAGTCCGCTTTCTCACTGTCTTGGTGGTCGGTTTTATTGTTTTTAACTTCTGACAGTATGTAGGAATCAATACGACTGTAGCGTGATCTGACTCACACAACGGAACCCTGGTGGTGGCCCGGTAAGCGTCCTTGAAGATGGTGTAGCAATGGTCCAGAGTGTTATTGTTGCGAGTGGAGCAATTAACATGTTGTTTGTATCGGGGTAGAACTTTCTTCAGATTAGTGTGATTGAAGTCACCGAGGATGACGATGACACTATTAGGGTAGGTTGTTTCTGCTGCCAACGCGCGGGTAGTTAACTTGTTAACTGCACTGGTTGCGTTCGCTTCGGGCGGAATGTAAACACCCATTAAAACAACACTGGAGAATTCCCTCAGCGAGTAGAACAGTTTGCAGTTAACTGTGAGTGATTCAAGTTCAGGAGAACAAGACGAGGACACAATAGTTGAGTCATTGCACCACCGATGGATGACAAGAAAGCATATTCCACCACCCCTTTCCTTGCCCGACAGTTCGCTTGACCTGTCGGCTCTAAGCAGAATGTGGCCCAGTGGGGTAACGGCAGAGTCAGGTGTCAATGGGTCAAGCCATGTCTCAGTAAAGCACAAAATGGAAGTGTCCTTGAATTCACGTTTGAAAGACAATAGGTGGAAGATTTCGTCTGTTTTGTTCTTGAGCGAACGCACGTTAGCGAGAACAATAGCAGGAAGTGTTGGTCTAAAGCCGTGCCGATGAAATCTGCACAGTGCACTGCCTCGTCTGCCCCGTTTTCGAGCGCGATGACGCGTTGCGAATTTCAGAAGCAGGTCGTGTAGAATTGATCACGGGAAAAACGTTCTCAGAGGCAAAGTTAGGTCGATAATCCTTATGCATCGAATCCAGAATATTCAGCAAATGTTCACGCTCATACCTGTGCAAGGCAGCTGTACTAGCCACCAAAACAGCAAGTGAAATCCCCCATACAATCACATATCGCCACAACGTGTCGCCCCACACCGGCGCCACCTTTTTCATCTAGAACTGTGTATTCAGAAGATTTTTATACATTTGACAACAATATAATTTTATAACTAGAGATGGAATAGGTAGTAAAATTAATTATAGGATTTGATATTGTGTTGTAATGTGTTATAGATAAAAACACAAAATATGTCTAATTTAAATATTTTTTTCAACATGAAGACATCTAAATAGGGAATCCAAATATGGTAAATTACATAGGCAATGTATCTGCCTTTCATATAAAAATAAATCGGAATTTTAGCTCCATGGCTATATGCAATTTTGGGCTGCTAAATATAGGCCACTTTTCACTATGTACTAACTTTGGAGATCAGTATCTCAAAAACTAAACTAGACAGAAACGTCAAACGGCTCAAATACCTAGATTTGTAAGTGTGTTATTGATCCAAATAAGATTCATTTGTGTTCTAATATGTTTTATTGTTGAAATATGGGTCTAAAATCACGCATTGGCTCAATTTCACATATAAAAACACACAACTTCAATGGCAGATTGTGGGAGAACTACTATACAGATGTGGAACTATATTATTTATGTTACTATCTATACTTAATGGAGAATAAACACGCCAAATCTCAGAAGTACTAGCACAAAATAGTTTTTGAGTTATAGATATTTGAAGTAGAAGTACTAGAACAAGAAATCTTCATGATTTAAAAAAATTTGCAAAAACTACACAATCCACCAAATTTGATGTGTGGATTAATTGTAAAAAATTGTATTCAAAAATATTAGTGCAACAACATTTTCTTATTTTTGTTGATTTGAAATGGAATGCCCCACACACACACATATATATATATATATATATATATACATATCGGTACCAAGCTTATTTTTGAAACCAAACTGGTTACTGCTAGCATTCAGAAAAGATGACATACGATTCAGTATGACTTTTTCAACTGTTTTCAACATCACACTGACTAGTGCAATCGATCTGTAGTTGTCATTATCATTGATTTTACCACATTTATCTTTCATAACAGGTACAAGCATAACTGATAGCATAGACTCGGTAGGAAACCAGGGACAAAAAAGGTAGACACACACATAGTCAGTAACGGTAATACTTGTCTGCTTGTACTCAGTACACTAGATGCTCAGCATACATAGTCAGTAACGGTGATACTTGTCTGCTTGTACTCAGTACACTAGATGCTCAGCACACACAGCCAGTAACGGTAATACTTGTCTGCTTGTACTCAGTACACTAGATGCTCAGCATACATAGCCAGTAACGGTGATACTTGTCTGCTTGTACTCAGTACACTAGATGCTCAGCATACATAGTCAGTAACGGTGATACTTGTCTGCTTGTACTCAGTACACTAGATGCTCAGCATACATAGTCAGTAACGGTGATACTTGTCTGCTTGTACTCAGTACACTAGATGCTCAGCATACATAGTCAGTAACGGTGATACTTGTCTGCTTGTACTCAGTACACTAGATGCTCAGCACACACAGCCAGTAACGGTGATACTTGTCTGCTTGTACTCAGTACACTAGATGCTCAGCATACATAGCCAGTAACGGTGATACTTGTCTGCTTGTACTCAGTACACTAGATGCTCAGCATACATAGCCAGTAACGGTGATACTTGTCTGCTTGTACTCAGTACACTAGATGCTCAGCACACACAGCCAGTAACGGTGATACTTGTCTGCTTGTACTCAGTACACTAGATGCTCAGCACACATAGTCAGTAACGGTGATACTTGTCTGCTTGTACTCAGTACACTAGATGCTCAGCACACATAGTCAGTAACGGTGATACTTGTCTGCTTGTACTCAGTACACTAGATGCTCAGCACACATAGTCAGTAACGGTGATACTTGTCTGCTTGTACTCAGTACACTAGATGCTCAGCATACATAGTCAGTAACGGTGATACTTGTCTGCTTGTACTCAGTACACTAGATGCTCAGCACACATAGCCAGTAACGGTGATACTTGTCTGCTTGTACTCAGTACACTAGATGCTCAGCACACATAGCCAGTAACGGTGATACTTGTCTGCTTGTACTCAGTACACTAGATGCTCAGCACACATAGTCAGTAACGGTGATACTTGTCTGCTTGTACTCAGTACACTAGATGCTCAGCACACACAGCCAGTAACGGTGATACTTGTCTGCTTGTACTCAGTACACTAGATGCTCAGCACACATAGTCAGTAACGGTGATACTTGTCTGCTTGTACTCAGTACACTAGATGCTCAGCACACATAGTCAGTAACGGTGATACTTGTCTGCTTGTACTCAGTACACTAGATGCTCAGCACACACAGCCAGTAACGGTGATACTTGTCTGCTTGTACTCAGTACACTAGATGCTCAGCACACATAGCCAGTAACGGTGATACTTGTCTGCTTGTACTCAGTACACTAGATGCTCAGCACACATAGTCAGTAACGGTGATACTTGTCTGCTTGTACTCAGTACACTAGATGCTCAGCACACATAGTCAGTAACGGTGATACTTGTCTGCTTGTACTCAGTACACTAGATGCTCAGCACACATAGCCAGTAACGGTGATACTTGTCTGCTTGTACTCAGTACACTAGATGCTCAGCACACATAGTCAGTAACGGTGATACTTGTCTGCTTGTACTCAGTACACTAGATGCTCAGCACACATAGTCAGTAACGGTGATACTTGTCTGCTTGTACTCAGTACACTAGATGCTCAGCACACACAGCCAGTAACGGTGATACTTGTCTGCTTGTACTCAGTACACTAGATGCTCAGCACACACAGCCAGTAACGGTGATACTTGTCTGCTTGTACTCAGTACACTAGATGCTCAGCACACACAGCCAGTAACGGTGATACTTGTCTGCTTGTACTCAGTACACTAGATGCTCAGCACACATAGCCAGTAACGGTGATACTTGTCTGCTTGTACTCAGTACACTAGATGCTCAGCACACATAGTCAGTAACGGTGATACTTGTCTGCTTGTACTCAGTACACTAGATGCTCAGCACACATAGCCAGTAACGGTGATACTTGTCTGCTTGTACTCAGTACACTAGATGCTCAGCACACATAGCCAGTAACGGTGATACTTGTCTGCTTGTACTCAGTACACTAGATGCTCAGCACACATAGTCAGTAACGGTGATACTTGTCTGCTTGTACTCAGTACACTAGATGCTCAGCACACATAGCCAGTAACGGTGATACTTGTCTGCTTGTACTCAGTACACTAGATGCTCAGCACACATAGTCAGTAACGGTGATACTTGTCTGCTTGTACTCAGTACACCAGATGCTCAGCATACATAGTCAGTAACGGTGATACTTGTCTGCTTGTACTCAGTACACCAGATGCTCAGCATACATAGTCAGTAACGGTGATACTTGTCTGCTTGTACTCAGTACACTAGATGCTCAGCACACATAGCCAGTAACGGTGATACTTGTCTGCTTGTACTCAGTACACTAGATGCTCAGCACACATAGTCAGTAACGGTGATACTTGTCTGCTTGTACTCAGTACACTAGATGCTCAGCACACATAGTCAGTAACGGTGATACTTGTCTGCTTGTACTCAGTACACTAGATGCTCAGCATACACAGTATTACACACCATCAAGACCACATGATTTATTTTTATCTAAATGCCCAATGACCAATTCAATCTCATCAACAGAAATCTCATCAACAGAAACAAACATATATAATTATATGTGACATCACACATACTGTACAGTTAAACAAACATATCATAACTATATGTGACATCACACATATTGTACAGTTAAACAAACATATCATAACTATGTGACATCACGCATACTGTACAGTTAAACAAACATATCATAACTATATGTGACATCACACATATTGTACAGTTAAACAAACATATCATAACTATGTGACATCACGCATACTGTACAGTTAAACAAACATATCATAACTATATGTGACATCACACATATTGTACAGTTAAACAAACATATCATAACTATGTGACATCACGCATACTGTACAGTTAAACAAACATATCATAACTATGTGACATCACGCATACTGTACAGTTAAACAAACATATCATAACTATATGTGACATCACGCATACTGTACAGTTAAACAAACATATCATAACTATGTGACATCACGCATACTGTACAGTTAAACAAACATATCATAACTATGTGACATCACGCATACTGTACAGTTAAACAAACATATCATAACTATATGTGACATCACGCATACTGTACAGTTAAACAAACATATCATAACTATGTGACATCACGCATACTGTACAGTTAAACAAACATATCATAACTATATGTGACATCACGCATACTGTACAGTTAAACAAACATATCATAACTATGTGACATCACGCATACTGTACAGTTAAACAAACATATCATAACTATGTGACATCACGCATACTGTACAGTTAAACAAACATATCATAACTATATGTGACATCACGCATACTGTACAGTTAAACAAACATATCATAACTATGTGACATCACGCATACTGTACAGTTAAACAAACATATCATAACTATATGTGACATCACGCATACTGTACAGTTAAACAAACATATCATAACTATGTGACATCACGCATACTGTACAGTTAAACAAACATATCATAACTATATGTGACATCACGCATACTGTACAGTTAAACAAACATATCATAACTATATGTGACATCACGCATACTGTACAGTTAAACAAACATATCATAACTATATGTGACATCACGAATACTGTACAGTTAAACAAACATATCATAACTATATGTGACATCACGCATACTGTACAGTTAAACAAACATATCATAACTATATGTGACATCACGCATACTGTACAGTTAAACAAACATATCATAACTATATGTGACATCACGCATACTGTACAGTTAAACAAACATATCATAACTATGTGACATCACGCATACTGTACAGTTAAACAAACATATCATAACTATATGTGACATCACGCATACTGTACAGTTAAACAAACATATCATAACTATGTGACATCACGCATACTGTACAGTTAAACAAACATATCATAACTATATGTGACATCACGCATACTGTACAGTTAAACAATTGCTCAAAGTGACCCTTCCAATTCCATGGTTCTGTGATATTGTCAGCACCTGAGCACGATCAATACTATTTGGCAAGGGTATTTTGCAGTTATTTATATGATTAACGTCTTTCTACCAGGCCTACCCTCTTGTAGATTAGTAGACTGGGCCATGTTTAGGCTTTCCAAGCAAGAAAACTTTGCCTTGCCACATGTACTCGTCAGTATACTTACTCCAATCTGGGCGACACTTAGAAGCAACACGATTGTCTACCTTTACATATTTATCAAATACATAATCACCAACATTACACATTCACAATATCACCATAAAACTTGTTTAAAGGCCTTTGTATGTGAGATTTATTTGTGCAGTTCACATTCTTGCATGATATAGCTTCAAAAGGAATGTGTATATTTTGCATACTAATATCTGCCAATATACAATATTCATTTTTACCATGCAATTTACTAGTATTGATAAATACTACCTCTGGTATGCATTGTAAGGATACATCAATACAAACTGAAAAATTATCTGCAGTACTTAGAGAATGCCAGACTGTAATACTTGTTATAATATCATGGGTATCTCTTTGTGGAAACACAATTGTCCAGCCATGAAGTGGTATGCCATGCATCACTATAATTAGTAAACGTATCCCTTGAAAGGTAAGTCTCACTAGAAAACAGTAAATTATTTTCAGTGCAGAAATTTCCGACATGACTTCCAAATAGAGATGTACTGTCACTAATGGTTCCAATCTCCTACAACAGAGGCGTACTGTCACTAATGGTTCCAATCTCCTATGACAGAGGCGTACTGTCACTAATGGTTCCAATCTCCTACAACTGAGGCGTACTGTCACTAATGGTTCCAATCTCCTATGACAGAGGCGTACTGTCACTAATGGTTCCAATCTCCTATGACAGAGGCGTACTGTCACTAATGGTTCCAATCTCCTACTACAGAGGCATACTGTCACTAACGGTTCCAATCTCCTACGACTGAGGCGTACTGTCACTAATGGTTCCAATCTCCTACGACAGAGGTGTACTGTCACTAATGTTAGAGCTCCAATCTCCTACAACAAAGATGTGCTGCAGGCCTCGACATTAACACTGGCCCGGTGCCTTTTTGGGGGCTGTCAGGCCAGTTCGGGCCACAAGTTTCCAAATTTTACTGGCCCGGTGGGCCAACAGAGTTTCAGATCGTGTTTATCCCATTAGTCACAGCCACAGATTCTCATTGTTTCAATCTCTTGTCCTTGCCATCCACCCCAGAGCTACAATTAAACATAATCTTCATCTCATCTGATTTTGCGTTGTTGCTTTGCATAGTTGCCATCTTGTTTTGATATGTACGAGCCTCACAAAAAGTCTGCATGACGTCGCTATTAGTGACGACATGCAGACTTTTTGTGAATTGCGGATGCCTATATTTCACTAGGGTTGTGCCACGTTACCAGTATAATATCGATATATCGCAGCATTTTTTTCTGCGCGATACACCTTCGATTTCATATAAACCGATTGTTTCACAGACTATTCGTTTGGTGCCACGACAGCGCCTAACATACATTCCAGGACCCGCTACGGCACAGATAGCTAGGTTTACCGTAACTTTGTACTTCAGTCCAAAAGTTTATATTCAAAAGACATACACCCAATTGCAACGATCATAGTTATATACAGTGTCAGGTCCGGTTCGCCTGTCGATACACATGCAGCGGCATCACGTTCTCAAAGCACGACCTGCTGCGCCTGCGGCTTCGACAGAGGGCATATGATTCTCAAATGATTCATGCAGCAACATTGTCTGCCATACGGAATACTGACTAAAAGCATGAAAGTAAATCACCAACAGCAAAATAAATAACGGCCAAACTCATATCCTATAAAACAAGTGGTTTTTAAATAATTTTTTTCGGGCCAGTAACTTTTAACATCTACTGGCCCGATGGGCCACTGGGTACAAAAGTTTAATGTCAAGGCCTGTACTGTCACAAATGTTAGAGTTCCAATCTCCTACAACAGAGATGTACTGTCACTAATGTTAGAGTTCCAATCTCCTACAACAGAGATGTACTGTCACAAATGTTAGAGCTCCAATCTCCCACAACAGAGATGTGTATAAAATGTTAACAAGAGACTCTGAGAGGGTCTCCACATGATACCCACGCCACCTGCAATGTGGCCCCTACATAAACCATCTGTGTCGTCCACACTGGCTTCACCAGTCCTATTCCATGGAAATTCTTTTGTAAAGTATTTAAAATAGCTATGTCTTGTTTGCTATACCATGTTTCTTGTAGGCAAACGATATCCACATCATTTTTATTCAATATTTCCTCAACACAGGGTTGGAGGTATATATTATCAGGGTGATTAGGCAGGCCTCTACAATTGTGACTAATAATCTTCATAATGAGTATGCATCTGAGAATGTGCAAAAATCATTAAGAAATGACAGATTTTGGTACAGTGATAGATGGCAGATGGACAGGAATAATATGTGTATGTCCAGTTACTTAAACACAAACTAGGATTGATGACATTTATCAGGAAGTTAGTTAACTGTACGGATGTTGTTCTGCTCAAGACAAGTGTTGGCGTCAACTTGAAGATGTATTCATCCTGCATGGAGTCAAGCAAGACTGCTGATGGTGATGATATCTTCTGCTTACCAACTTCACCCCTTTTGTTTTAAACCAATTATGGGACATTTCTGACTAATAAATAAATTAGGCATTTATAATGTACTGTGTATCCAGATAAAAATATGCTCAAAGGTGCTAACGTAGTAAAATATGCAAGATAAGAAGGATACATTGAGATAAACCAATTAAATAAACTAAACAAGTCAGGATAAACGGATATAAATTAAGGTAAGTTAAAATCAATTAAATAACTATTGACAACCTGCTTCGGTTGTAAAGCAGTCTGTATAAAGAGGACACTTGACATGTGCAAGCTAGCTCACAAGCCAGTATTAACAATACACACCCTTGCACACAATTAAAGTGCAGGAAAAACGATATACTTGATGTGTAAACTATAATCAAATATCTATTTGTGGCTACCAAATTATGCAAATATATGATATTATCTACCTTGGTCTTCTCAGCTTTGTTTGGAAAAGTACACTGTAAATACATAGCTTTGAACGCCAGTGCAGTAGGTTTAAGTTTCTCTGACTCAGTCTGGGGTAGCTGGTGAAATGGGTCAAACACCTTTGTGAAAAGATCTAGTTCAGATAATAAATCAACACACCCATTTTATCACACCACATTTCGTTACAACAGGATACAAAACATAACTACAGTAACGGTAAAGACAATATATTCTTGTAACACTCACAATCTACAATCTTTCCAATGAGCTCAAAATATTAGCAAATGCATCTGTATTGATCTTCATGTATACAAACTAGGCTAGCACTACAGGTGGCCAGTTGTGCCATAGGCCTCATATTTGGCTAAACAAAAGTTACTCATTTGAGCCAATTTGGCCACCAGCATTGTCGTTAAACAGTAAGCAGATTACATGAGTGTTTGTTGTTGTCTTGATGCATGTAACATATTTGGCTAAATCAATTTGTATTTGGCTAAACAAAATTAGGATGCTTTAGCCAAGACAGCTAAACAGTTTACAACATCAGAGCTAGCCCAGACAAATGGCTCCCACATATCTTGTCACTCTATCAGTGCAGGCACCTTGTGACTCAACTAATGCCACATGGTAACGGTAAAGAAACTGTTAAATCAAAAACTAAATCATTACTAAATTTACATAAAACTATTAAAGTTGTCATCTCTCTCTACAAGTGACACTAACCATTGTTAAATAAAATAAATCAATTCAAGAAGTTTAATCTTGAATAGTAACAGTAATAACATTTCAGTGGTAATAACATTTCAGCAGTAATAACATTTCAGCATCAGAATGCTTTCTGAGGAGCAGTGCTGCCTAATGAAATGGTCATGGCCAAGATAAGTATGCTAATTAGTTATTAACAAAAAACATGTAGGCATACAGCTTACAGAGAATTTGTTAACACATAAAATAATTGTTGTGTGCCAATTTGGAAATTTTTTTAGAATGGCCCATATGTTTTATAAATTTGTAAGATATATCAGAGCCAATGTTTAACATGCCATTGTACAGAATAATGACTTGTTGAGCCATGTAAATGCCTCAACATAAGGACACACAAAACAATGCAGGGAAGACATCCAACAGCTGGAACAGCTAATTCCAGCAATGCACTTGCATTTTGCCTAAAACAAAAAAATTATGATGGTGGCCAGGCATTCTATTTATCGATTTTACTCCTCATGAAATCTAAACATAATCAGTTTTCCTACAGAACAGCTTGCCCAACTAACAATATATGGAATAATGGAAACTAGCAAACAAAACCACACAATATAGGTAATATATTATGCATACAGCAATGATACAGCCTAGACATATGTTGAATGAGTTGTTTCATTGTTATTAAACTTATTATATATTTTTCAAATTTTAAAAACATGTTTAATTTCTGAAATCCATGAAAAGGTATTTTAATATGTGAACATCCATGGATTTTGACATTTCGTCACAAATGTCCACACTGAGCACACCTGCCATCTGTAGATTATCAAGTTGGATGGCAATCATTTTATTAAATCTAGTTGCATGGATGACACATATGCGTGGTTACATCCAAAATAATGATCAGCGAATATCACAATATCATTATTGAAGTTTCAAAATGTGCTGTTCCATCTGAAAGATTCTAATCAGGATTCCCATTTATTATAAAAATTGACATCACAAATATTTGCATCCAAAACACAACTTTGGCTGCTCGCTCTGTAGTTAGTTTCCAGTTTTGTCCTAAAAACATAGATTATGTCAACAAAAACGTTAACACCACGGCTGTATCATAATTTTATCGCAAGTATTTAGAGCCTACTTGATATGTCGATCAACGTTCTCCTCTGACACAGTTTGTATAGCTTCTTGTCAATGCTGTATATATTCGGTAGTTCTGCATGAATCATGGCGTATCTACCTGATGTTATACCTTACCTTTTGATACCTTATGACGATTCTGATCGCAGGATCCAGTTGATTCCTCCATGATCAGATCTTCAGAATCAAATATTTTTATATCATAATTTCCGGTTCCATTAGTTATTGTTAAAGGAGATTCATAGTCGTATAGTATTGCCTGGGTAGACCAGAATTTGTCTAGTTTGTTTTTAAATGAGTTAATTGATCTAGCTTGTATTACAGAGTTTGGGAGACTATTCCATGGTTCAGCCACTCTAAGAGGGAATGCATTTTTTCTTAAATTTATTTTTGCTCTTTGGGTAAATATTTTAAGGCAGTGTCCTCTATTTCCTGATCTTAGTGTCACATCCTCCCATTTCAGGAGGTTTGGTGCAGATTCATTATCGTATAGTTCGTGCATTATTTTATAGACTTCTATCATGTCTCCTCTTAGCCTTTGGTATGCTAATGTGGGTAGCTTCAGTAATTTTAGTCTTTCTATATATGATAAATCCCTCATACCAGGAAGTTGTTTTGTGGCCCTTCTCTGGACGTTTTCTATTGCTATTTTATGTTTTATCTTATAAGGATTCCATACTGCTATGGCATATTCTAGGTGAGATCTAACCATTGTCTTATATAGTGGCAAGAAAGTGTGTGTGTCTAGGAATTTAACAAGATTGGAAGGCTCTTCGGATTATTTTTGTCATTTTGGTTGCTTTATTTACCACTTGGTTTATGTGATCATCAAATGACAATTTTGAATCGATAATTACACGTAAGTCAGTTTGCTTATCTGTGGTGGCTAGTGAATGTTTAACATTATTACTTGTCATGAAATATTCATTTTCACCTATATTATTTTTTCCAATTTCCATTTGTTTACATTTGTCTGGGTGGAATTTTAATAACCATTTATCGCTCCATTGTTCTAGGATACTTAAATCTTGTTGTAGTATATCCTGATCATTTTTATTTGTTAATGGCTCTAAATATCTTAATGTCATCAGCGAACAGGAATGTATTGGATTTAGTTAACTCTGGCAGGTCGTTTACGTATAGAACAAACAATAAAGGTCCTAGGACAGATCCCTGCGGTATCCCTGATGTTACTTTGTGCCAGTTTGATTCTTTTCCATTTACTGCTACATTTTGTTGTCTATTTGTGATGAATGCCTCAATCCAGTTAACTAAATCATTCCTAATGTTAAAACTTTTTAATTTACTTATTAGTCTTGTATGTGGCACGGTATCAAAAGCCTTTTGAAAATCAATATAAATAACATCTGTGTAATTACCCTTATCCATTTCTGAGGTCCATTCATCTAGTATTTTAATTAGTTGGAGAACTGTTGATCTGCCAGAGATAAAACCATATTGTTTTTGACTGAACAGACCATTGACTTTCATGTAACTGATGATGTGATTTCTAATAATTTTTTCCATGCATTTACAAACTACACTTGTTAGGCTTATTGGACGGTAATTGCAAGCTAATTTCTTATTTCCTTTTTTATATACTGCTGATATTTTGGCATCCTTCTATTCATCAGGAATACTTGATGTTTTTATCGATGTTTCAAATATTTTTTGTAATGGGAGACAGATATTTTCTGACAACTCAGTTAGTAATCTGGCACCTATTTCATCAGGGCCAGGCGATTTGCTTATATTAAGTTCTTTTAATGTTAGTAATATTATGTTTTCAGTTACTTTTAGCTCATCCATCGCTAATTTATTGTTTACTTTGGGTGTAGTTGGGATAGACCCTGTCTGTTCAGTAGTGAATACACTGGAGAAGTAGTTGGCAAGAATATTTGCTTTTTCTTCATCTTCAGTTGTTGTTTGGGATTTCGGATTTGTGTGGTCTATATTCAGTTCCCCAATTCCTTGTTTAACTGTAGTTTTTGATTTATAATAGTTCCAGAAGACTTTAGGGTTTTTCTTGGTTTGAGTGGCTAAATTTTGTTCATATTCCTTTCGGAGCTTTCTGGTTAAAGCTTGGACTTTATTCCTGCTTTTACAATACTCTAAATATTTTGTCCCATCCCTTGTTTCAATGTATCTTGTCCATAGTCTATTTTTACGTCTAATTAGTTTTCTGGTGTTTGCATTCAGGGGGAAATTTCCCTTTCTGTAATTTGAAACTTCTTTTTGAGGTACATATTTATCTTCTAATAATTTTAGTACTGTTTTAAGGATTTCCCATTGATCGTTAACGTTGTCTTTACAGTCTTTAAATTTCTCTTCCCAATCTATATCTGAAAACTCTTTCCTCATTTCTTCATAATTTGCCTTATTAAATAGCTTCCGTTTTTTAGTGTATTTATTTGTTATAACTTTGCACAAAATATTGAATGTAATGACACAGTGGTCACTTTTACCTAGGGGGCTGAGGTACTCTATTTCCCATATGCTGTCTTCTTCGTTTGATAAAATCAGATCTAAAAGGTTTGTGTCAGTTGTGCCTCGTCCTCTAGTGGGATTTGAGACATGTTGAAACATGAATGTGTCTCTAAGGCATTCTACAAATTTAAAATTTAGGTTGCTGGGGTTAACTGATTTGGTCGTCCAATGTTTCCAGTTAATATCTGGGAGATTGAAATCTCCTGTAATTACAATGTGTGAATATTTAAGTCCTGATGTGGATCTAATCATATTTAGAAATTCTGCGTTATTTTCTTCTGACCCCCCCATCGCTCCTATATATGCATCCAAAGAGAAGTTTGGTTTTATTTTGAAGTTTAATTTCTATAAATAAGCATTCCTTGAAGGTTGAGACCAGGTTTATATTTTCTGCGTATAGGGAATTTAAGACGTATATTATAATACCCCTACCTTCATTATTTTCTATATTCTTAGAGAACAGTGTATAGCCTTCTAAGGAAGATTCTGGGATGGTTACAGTGCATTTGTTTTTTTTGGTTTTACCTCATTAATTGCTATTATGTGGGGTTTCAGTTCTTTAATTCTTTGTTCAAATTCATTTTGCTTGTTCCTTAGTTGGTCAGCATTGGTATAAAAACACAGAATGTTGCCTATGATGTCATTAAGATTATTTTTATTTACATTTGTTTTACCATCTGTCACTCTAGGTGGATGTGTAGTCTTTACTGGCTTTTCCTTATCTTTCTCTCCCATGGTGGACCCCTGACTCTGTACAGGTATTCCCCCGACTTGTCTGCAGCTTCCTGCCTCTTTGCTTCTTCATAGAGCTTTTTTGAGTCCTCCCTTTCTTGTTTAGTTTTGTCATGATCAATTTTTATGTTTTTGAACTTGTCATTTTCTCTGATGTGATGGAACCTCCGAAGAAGGGTTCGTTTTTTGTCAATATGTGTTAATGTGATTAGAACCGGTCTGGGACCGGTTGCATTTTCCTTGGCTTCCCCAAGCCTCCTCGTTTCTGTGACATCATTGTCTGTGAAATTATGTTATGAATAATTGCGTTATTTAAATATAATATTATGTAATTATTTAATATAAAATTAATATATTTTTTACAGCTTTTTGCCTTTTCAATTTCAGAAGCACTAGCAGCACGTTTATTGTTAGAAATGTCAGAAAACATGTATTAATTCAAAAGTGGCTAAATGACCAATTATGCAATATATTGCGTATTTCGAAAAAGTTGCGTGTCAGTGTGGTCAAGTCAGCGGTGAGTATAACTGGACATCACACGGCCACGGGCGGAAAAAAGAACCTACGAAATGCACGCATTCGTTGGGTTTAACGCGTAAAAAACAGTGTAATTAGAATTTTTATTTTGGCAAATGTACAACTATTCGTTTGGGAGCATTGTATTTTATTTCGAATGTGTAAGACCGTCGTAAAGTGCACTTTAATACGTTTCATCGCTTTTAATGTAGAATCGCACTGTGAAGCCGATAACCTCGTTTTCGCGTTCATTTTATAGGTCGGAAAACGACACATCATCGCGCGGAAACATGTCGAAAGAAGGCAAAACTTGAAATAAATGTAAACAAACAAATACAGAACGGTAAAACAGTATGTATATTTAATAAATGTTACAAACTAATAATCTGACATGGCATGAGCGCTACTGACGCTTACTTTTAGGCGAATAATAATGCGTGTATGTTCGGTGGCAAAAAAGGAAAACTGGAATCAGGAAAGACTAACTCGATTTAAAAAATACACAAATGTTCTTGCATGAACAAGCATGCAAACATCGCAAAATAATTGTCAACATTTCGTAATGAAGTGCATGACTTATGTACAATTACAGAGTAATCTGATGTATGTATACACGCATTTCGACGATCGTACTCACCAAATGAAGCAAAAGCCATCACCGCCTGGCAAGGACGAATCGTGTTAGCGGATCAACTTTCTGGGGAGGAAAACGAAACAGCAGCTGACATTTGCTGTTCTATTGTTTGTTTGCTACCCGCCAACATAATAAACAAAAAGAAATTTCTCGCAAATCTTTGTAGTTACCATCAAGTAAAACTATTATGGTGTTATGTAGCATTACATTTATGACATATACCCAGTAATGTATCATACTGGCACTTACGAATATATTGTAAACTGGCCATAAATGTTAAAGCGATGGGTGTGCAGGTGCTCCCACAGTGCACTGCAGTGTTGATAATGACGTCAGTAGAAATATTCTGTCAGAGTTGTGTTTGTTTTGACCGTGGACGAAGAGTGACACGCGTATAATAAACTCCAAGCAGCTGCCTAAAGCTTCTTTGTCGTAGGTGCGCAGATAATATCTATTTCGTTATGTTTTATCAACGTAATGCACGTTTGGTGTGATTGCAATGTCCCATGTTGCGTGTCAACGAAGGTATAGCAACGTAAAAATATTGCCAGACTAATAGGCTATAGCTATGGCCTATGCCTATACTAGCCAGGCATTGCTGTTTAGCTAGTAGTGTGATGTCACGGATCTGCTCATCTGGTTCTAGACCAGGCAGAGGTGGTCTGGAGAACGGCCATGACATGGTCAATTAATGCGTCTCAGAATTCGTAGTGCAGTTTTGATATGCATTTGGTGGGAATGTTTACTTTCACAGTCAGTAGACATTCTTGACTTTTTGGTAATTTGTGCTTTAGACTTTGGTCCAGGAGCCATTTCATTTCTCATAGACATAGGAGGCCAAATAAGGAACATCATTCAATGCTCCCTACAGAAGAGGTTTGACTTGACAGGTTGTAAGAATAGAACCTACAGAACACCTCCAGTTGGCAGGTAGTATGTGGTTTTAAATAGTGCATGGTATCATAAAAATTCTTCAGGCCACTCACTATACATGCCAAGGGTCTGTTACCTCCTGGCCACTAAAATTTATGCCCAGATTGAACCTATTCTCAATATTGAGGTTGCATTGGCTTCATATTATAATTCTCTGTCAGAATATGTATAGCAGTGTAAGTTTTCATTGAATTATACAACCACTAGAGGTAAAAAATCACAAACAAATCAAATACTATGAATGGAGATGCACCAAAATATTAGGTAACATTTACTTGTCAATACTGTTGATAAGCTATATAGTGCTTTCCTGACGAATCCCTGAAAAATTGTACACAACCTTCTAGCGCATCTTTTAGTGACTGAACGCCAAATCATAAATTTTTTACACACTTCACGTCATGCTATTGCTATCAAGAGTTATTACGAGTTACGAATAGTTGTTCGTGTATTAATATTTTTATGACAGGTAAGGTTGCATTATATGATATTAATAGCCAATTGATCCTTAACTATAATTTGTAGCAGTCGGTGCCAGTTGCACACACATTAAATTTCACTGTACCGCACTGACAAACTCATCAAGTCATTGATCAGTGATTGCTAAGGCGTATCAGTCCAGCCACCTAGTATCATGAATCTAACACTGACAAAATCAAAGTTTCTGATAGCAGACAGTCTTTACTGGCTACTACGCTGAGTTACTGCCAAACTAGAAAAGGAAGGTGACGATGAGTTTTCCTCGCCAGAGTGTAGCAACTCATCAGATGAAAGAAGTGTTCTGATGCAGCCTCAGGATGTTGTACACTGTGCGACTCATGCTAGAACCAACCGAAACATGTGGTCCTGGGAATTGCAGTTCGCCATATGACGAGGTCAAAGCAGCTCATTACCGTGCTCAGCAGAATGGGTCACTGTAATTCCTACGATGACGTAAAGGCAATGGACACAAGCCTTGCAAAGGAGATGCTAGCCAAGAGTGTGGTGTTGCCATCAAACATCTCCCCAGGCATCTTTGTCCAGTTGGCAAATGACAATAACGACATCAGTGAAGAGACTCTTGTTGGAAAGAGGACAACCCATGACACAACACTGGTCCTCTATAAGCGAGGGCAGTTTGATCCAGCCCCCTATGCAAACCAAACAGAGGATATTGGTCACTTCAATCCACTGCTGTATGCCAATCCACAGTGCATGTGGGAAGCGGTCTGCTGTTACTAGTTTCTCCGGGAAGAAACCAAGTGGTTCAAATGCACTGAAAGCCTGCATTCAGCAACCTGTATGATGGGTCTGGCTCGGGCATTGGTAAAGGTGACACCAATGAAGCTGTTTGATTTGGAACTCTTCGTTGTGTTACATGTTCTTCTTCCATTATCTGTGTAATCCCAGAGCATTGTCGCATTGTATATCATGACTATTTTATTTAAATGGTCTACTTTTGTTCAAAATCTATTATTTCCTGCATTTATATGCAACTTTTTTATGCGCACCAAGCACCACACTCCTACGTTAGCCCCAGAAGGGGCTGTTTGGAGTAAGCAAACTGAAGAACTCTAGACTATATATAATCATACAATGTGAATGTGGCGCAGGTTAAATTTGGGATAACAATCATAACATTTATGCTAATGTGCCTTCACGCCCAACTAGAGTGGCCATCCCTTGTTGAAACTGCTTCTTGTCTGAACTTGATGCAAGTAGATATCCCCTTGATGCAAGTAGATATCCCCTTGATGCAAGTAGATATCTCCTTGATGCAAGTAGATATCTCCTTGATGCAAGTAGATACATCTTTTAATGCTCTGCTTGTGTCATATGCAACTGTCATTCATCTACCCCACCAGTGACGTATGATGCAAAATACAGCCACAACAATATTTTTCCAGAAACTGAATCCACTTGTTAGTATTTACTATCCATGAATATTGGCTTTCTCTACTGGATGTGCCCTGACATGTCGACTCTCTTAAATAGTGGCTTAATAGTCCTGTCTGCAGCTATTCTTTCCAAGTCCTTCGTCTTAAGTTTCTGGGTTTTTGTTTCTCTTGTAATGGTTTCTATTGGGCATCCTCTATTAATTATCATATGATATTACATGTGCACTTTGTGCTGCCATGGTAGTAGTTCAACTTCTCATTTCTCAGGTTTGGATATACATTACGAATTATATTTATTACTGCACTGTGTGTGAAAGTCTGAAGAACGCATCGGTGTATAAACTTTTTGGTAATTATTAAGAGTTCCTGTTTTAAATGACTTCCAACTTTGTTATTCAACAGTAATGATGATCAACTACCATCGACAACCACCAAATTTTCAGTCTAACTTCTATGTTTTATATGATGCAGTATATATATTTTTTATTTATAAAATTTTTTTTCATGGTTTTTACAATTTTATACATTGTATGCCAAGCATTAATATTTACAAAGTACACTACGTAGTGACCAATTTATATTATTTTATTGTCTATTGTACTTTGTTTATCACCAGGTGTTTACCACCAGGTGTTTACCACCACACTTATCATTAATACAACTTAAGATGTTATCATTTCTTGTATGAACTCAGGAACGCTACAATGGGTGGAGCCGTCAGTTCGGGTGAAAACAATGACGAGCTAGTGGACAACCTGGTGGAGGCAGAGTACATTAAGTCTGCGGACGTAGAGAAGGTGTTTCGTGCTGTTGATAGAGCTGATTACTACCTGCTAGAACACCGCGACTCAGCCTACAGGTGGGTGCGACCAGTGTAGCATTTGGGTTGAGCAGTCGTTAGTCGTCACTCATTCGTAGTTAGGATAAGACAAATTTAATGTAACAGTTTATTACATATAAAATTGTACTACAAATACACAAACTAACAACCAGTCTATATCTAACAATCACTGTTCACATCAACAGTCTCTCTCAGCCTAACTAGCATGTCTATAATATCTCAATATGCTAAGATGGTGGCGGCTCATTCAGCAACCATACCTCGATCTGTGATAATTACAGATTCGGGTCTATAATATCTCGGCAAGATGCTGAAACAGTGACGGCTCATTCAAGCAACCAAGTTACTAACTGTCAAGGCTTTTGCTGCATACTGCAATATTCTGTGTTCTCGCAGGGTGCTCTGTGGCAGTGGGTGACGGGAATGACCCTCGTCTCCCAGTGTTTGCCCAGGGGTCGCCCTGATCATACCAAATCACCCTTATTTGTAATGTTAAATCTATAGCCTTGGGTTAGATGTGGGACGCTGATTACTTGTTCCCAACTCTAGGGGTCCTTGGAATATTGGCAGGGTTGTTGGGATGGGTGAGACCAGCACTGTTGGGATGGGTGAGACCAGCAATGTTGGGATGGGTGAGACCAGCACTGTTGGTATGGGTGAGACCAGCACTGTTGGGATGGGTGAGACCAGTACTGTTGGGATGGGTGAGACCAGCACTGTTGGGATGGGTGAGACCATTGCTGTTGGGATGGGTGAGACCAGTACTGTTGGGATGGGTGAGACCAGCACTGTTGGGATGGGTGAGACCAGCACTGTTGGGATGGGTGAGACCAGCGCTGTTGGGATGGGTGAGACCAGTACTGTTGGGATGGGTGAGACCATTGCTGTTGGGATAGGTGAAACCAGTGCTGTTGGGATGGGTGAGACCAGTACTGTTGGGATGGGTGAGACCAGCACTGTTGGGATGGGTGAAACCAGCACTGTTGGGATGGGTGAGACCAGTACTGTTGGGATGGGTGAGACCAGCACTGTTGGGATGGGTGAAACCAGCACTGTTGGGATGGGTGAGACCAGCACTGTTTGGATGGGTGAGACCAGCACTGTTGGGATGGGTGAGACCAGCACTGTTGGGATGGGTGAGACCAGCACTGTTGGGATGGGTGAGACCAGTACTGTTGGGATGGGTGAGACCAGTACTGTTGGGATGGGTGAGACCAGTGCTGTTGGGATGGGTGAGACCAGTACTGTTGGGATGTGTGAGACCAGTACTGTTGGGATGGGTGAGACCAGTGCTGTTGGGATGGGTGAGACCAGTACTGTTGGGATGGGTGAGACCAGTGCTGTTGGGATGGGTGAGACCAGTGCTGTTGGGATGGGTGAGATCAGTACTGTTCGTGATGGTAAAATGCTCAGTGCTTCATCGCACTGTTTGAATCAAGCTGTACAGAATAATATGAACAGTTCGATCGCACCTGAAACCTTGGAAACCCAGACTGAGATACTCATCAAGACAAAATGGTTAGGGCAATGATACATCTGTAAAATGTTTATAAAATGTGTAGTTGAGTAATAAATACTTTGTTTTAAGCAGGTACTCGATCTACTCATGTTTCTCACTCTGTCTCAGTTCTTATTCAATTCCTTTACATTCTGGTGTTGTTAGTTGCCTGAACTATAGCAGCTGATCAACTTACTGTAATTTGGCTCGCTTGAGAGAGCAATTTCCATATAACAGGTCCATGAGTGCCTACTCCCATGAACTGTCTGAAATGTTACCGGCAAAGATATTCATTATTGTTTTGTGCATTTTGAACAAGGCTTTGATGTATCATGGAATATGACAGTTGTGACACACATTCGTCAAGTGGTGAATGACAGATCATCTGGTCAAACCGCGTCCTGATAGTGAATCTCATGAATAGTTTAGCTGTGTCACACACAATGTGCACACAGTGCAAATAGCTGCAAATTTTCGTAAGATCCAGTTAATATATCCTTTTTTTCTTTTAAGAACGCACAGCAAAACAGCAGATGTAGATAATCATTTATGGGTCTTACATATTTAAACAAAAATTGCAGTTATGCACTACTTGGGTTGGCATGTGAGCAGGTCATTATTTAATCATGTAGGAGAGTTATGTAATTCTCATAATATAATGCCATTCAGGATTCAGTTTTTCAAACATATTACCCTTTGACTGCTGACTGAGACCTCTTTTGAAAAACTTTTAATTTTAGCTTTAGTTTCTTTCCAGATTGGAATTCATTTTGATTTGTTACAAAAGTGTTACCAACTGCTGCATTCATTTTGGCTTCAGAGACCTGGCTTGGAAGCATGGCAACATTCACTTATCAGCTCCGTGCATCTATGCCGAGGTGCTTGAATCTCTCAAACTGGAGGAAGGAATGAGCTTCCTCAACATCGGCAGTGGCACCAGTTACCTGAGCACTCTGGCTGGGCTGGTTCTAGGTGTGTCGCACTCTCAGGCCACTAGGGCTGTCTAGTACAGGGAATGTGCAACTATGTTCATTGGCTAACTTCAAAACTGTTCTACGGGACATTGCGCCACTGAATTTATTAGTACTTATAACATCTGTTGTTAAAACATGTTACTAGATCATGTTACTAGATCATGTTACTAGATCAACATGTTACTAGATCATGTTACTAGATCATGTTACTAGATCAACATGTTACTAGATCATGTTACTAGATCATGTTACTAGATCAACATGTTACTAGATCAACATGTTACTAGATCAACATGTTACTAGATCATCATCTTTTTATCTCTTTTTTACAAAAAAATTATACAATTTGGCCAAAAAAAAAATGTGCGAGTTTTACAAGGCTACCAAAGGATGGACTGTTACTAACTTGCTGAAAACTAATTAAAGCCATTGTCTCACTGACTGTAGTAGTCAATGTCCCATATTTCCCTTCATGCACCAACATAGGAATTTCCCAGATGATTTTCCTGTCAAGTATATTTGGTGTACATTGTATTATTGACAAAATGTTGATATTCCATATGTCACTGCATAATAATAATTATTATTATTATTACAGTACGTGTATATTTTTATTAGGTCCTTATGGAATCAACCATGGCATCGAACTGCACAAGGATGTAATAGAGTACGCTATGGAACGCCAACGATATTTCAAGAAAAACAGTATTTCGTTCGATGAGTTTGAATACTGTGACCCACAGTTTGTGAATGGCAACTGTCTCCAGTTGGTTCCTGACGGACACCTCTACGACCGTGTCTACTGTGGCGCTGCCTGTCCACCAGAGCACGAGAACTACATGAAGAACTTGGTTCGAGTTGGCGGTGTCCTGGTGATGCCTCTCAATGACCAGGTGAACCTCTCACTTTATATCTCAAGCAAGCTTTGTTCTCTGACATATTGCCAGTCAGATGACTGTGATTTCACTCATTAGGTGACACCATTAGCACACCGAAATATTGCTGCTGTGATTGAATTTTTCCGCAAATCATTGTCATAACCAAACCACCACCGAAAATAAGTTATTTGCCAGTAAGTCACTGCACAGTAAATCACTAAGTTCACTTGTGTCTTCCCACAGTTGTTGCAGGTGACTCGGACGAGTGAGACAACGTGGGAGACGTGCTGTGTGCTACCGGTGTCCTTCGCCACACTTGTTGTGCCTACACGAGATGCCACGCCGGATGCAGTGCAGCTGCGTACGTAGAAATTGCTAGTCTTTCACTGTCTTCAAATTAGAGCTATCAAAATAGAAGAATGGTAAAAAATGGTTATGGTCTTTGTATCGTGTCTTGTGTTAATTTGTGATTATGCCATTTTGTGATTTTTTACTGATCTTTTGTGGGAAGTCCCCCAAGAGGTGTTAGACATAGTTGGCTGAAAAATTGGCAGATGTTTTCAGAACCATATCTGGATCATACTTGTACTAAATGATTGGGTGCAAATTGTCTTATCTCACACTGTCAGCTGTAATACTTCATAGCAAATGAAACAGAAATAAATTAATCTTGTGTTTCAATGTGGACTTTCCTGCAAAGTCATTATATATCGAGTACATATTTCCAGGAAAATCTATTGTGGTCCGTTAAGTATTCTGTGAGAGTAATTTTATCGAATAAACAAACAGTTATGTTGTTTGTTAATTGTGTTTATGTTTCAGCCGACAGAAGGTTTCTGAGTCTGCAAGAAATCTGCCGTGTCATCATCCGCGGAGTGCTGCGCAAGAACACGTTGACACAGCACCCGTATATGAAGGCCCAGAAACGACCCAAGAAGTTGAAGCCGCTGGCAAAGAAGCGACGTCGCTTCACGATGCTGCCGATGAGTATGTTTGGTAGCATCAGTGACAGCGACACTGGACCAGCCGAGTCTAGGCTGGCCGTGGCTGTGTATGATGAGGAGGCGGCCTCAGCCCCCACAGGGAGGGAGGCAGCCTCATCTCCCACTGGGAGGGAGGGGGCCTCATCCCTCACGGAGAGGGAGTCACAGCCGAGAGAAGAATCAGAGGAAGAGGACAGCGAGGAGGAGTCGGACAAGGACATGTCCGACGTCCTACAAAGGGTTCTGGACCACAGACTGAGGCAGGGTCCGTGGCGGGGTCACCGGGTCGTGCACCACCACAACTGGCCGTTGGATGCAGGGGAGGACCAGGGCATTGAGGAGGACATGGAGGGGGGTGGGAAGGGGGGCATCGCAGTTCAACCTCCATCTCTGTCAACCTCCAGTGAGGACATGGACTCGGATGTGCTTCAGTCACCTGTCATTTGTGGTGACACTCTTCCCATCACAGTGCCATCTTGTGAGAAAAGACAGCGTTGTTCGTCCGGCACTAGTGTCGTGTCGGCATCGTACACGTCAGGTGTGGGCACGTGTAGCAGTGTTGACGAACATAGTGACATTGACAAAGCCAATGACATGTCATCATCAAACTTTGTTCATCTCGGGTCATCGGCTTATGACCCTGATGACTCAGACCGTGTCATCAATGGCCAAGCCAGCCATGACAGTCACTCTGACAACAGTCGTGACATTTCCCGGGACAAAAAAGTGACATTGAGAAGACGTCATCATAGGAAGACTGTCAGTTTGTCATCGTGTGACGAGGAGGAGGACGAAGATGAAGATATGGATGTTGGCAGTTCAGCATCTCGGTCTCCTCGCACTGGCACGCAGTCTCCGCGGGCCGAGGATGAGGAGAGAAACGAAGCACGAATCAACTTCAAAAAATGTCTCTATGAGAAAATAGATCTACTGCCCATCCCACTGGCTCTCAAGCAGTACCTTCTTTTCTACCGCAAATGAACAGATACTGGATTAAACTGAAAGAGAAATTGGGTATGAACGTGTCTCTGGGAGGAAGCTGATGCAGTGACTGATGTAACTTGCCAATGCTTTGGGAAAGTGTGTCATTTTGAAGAGTAATAGAGATGGAAGGGAAAATTCAAACTTAATTATATTTTAATGTCCTGGCTGTAGATGTCATAGCAGTCTGATCCACTGTTTAGTGTCTTGCTTTATTTTCCAATTGGTTATTAGGTAAGTAAGTTGTTACACATAACTACGCACTTTATCCATAAAACTATGCTGATGTTGCTATTGTGTAAGCTGATTGTTAGCATAGCCAACAGAACTCCGGACAGTCCTGACATTCCTGACAATCCAGACAGTCCTGACAGTCACGTTCAGACTATGCAAATGGTGCAAATATAAGACGGCACAGAAATGTGAAAACCCTTTATTAATCACATTTGTTCCATGCAATTTACTGTATCACACAGAATGTGAAGGACACAGAATGTGAAGGACACAGAATGTGAAGGACACAGAATGTGAAGGACAGAATGTGAAGGACACAGAATGTGAAGGACACAGAATGTGAAGGACACAGAATGTGAAGGACAGAATGTGAAGGACACAGAATGTGAAGGACACAGAATGTGAAGGACACAGAATATAATTAATGCAGTAGTGTCAAAAAGGGACATTTGCGGTGTACGGCAAAAAAAAATTACAAATAGTTGTATTTGTTGTCTTGTGACAGAAGCTCTGCCTTTTATATATATATGTATGCCCGGTAGGCAGAGAGAGCGGAGTCATGCAGAGAGTCTATCAAGGCTGTACTATTTCATGTGGAGAGCATTCCGCTCCAGCCCAGTAGGGACGAAATTCCCATTTCTTTCTGTCGAAGAAGATCTTAGAGAATAGACTCTTGGACAAGCTGTGTGGCAACCTATAGCACTACTGTGCTGTGGGAATTAATCAAAAAGGTGGTCTGATCATAGCCGCAAAAGTTACAACACACTTATTTTATTGTAACACAATTTTAAATATGCATTTTAAAAGCTATCTTTGTGACATAAGTGGGCCAGTTAATTAATTAATTTGTAATTTTTTTCGCAACTGAAATTATAAAATATGTACCTTGTATATTGGAATGTGTTTCATGATTGTCCGTCTATAAGTATACATTTTGTGGAAGAGAGTTGGATGTTTGTCAAACTTCTTTGTATTTTCGCTTCACAAATTGCACTACATGTTTTGTTTTATGTTACTTGTATTAATTGTTAATTCTATGTTGGTTTCATATGTTGGAATGTTTATCTATAGTTTTTAGGGATGTTAATTAACTTTTAATCTGAAATTATTTTGTAAACCAACTTTTTTATTGTTTGCATTGCATGTTGAGTAAAATGTTTATAAGTGGAAATGTTTTTAGTCATTAACTGAGCAAAATGGCATGTTATTCAGTTCCCACTGGTTATCATTAGAATTGGTTAAGTTACATTCAGACTACTCTTCTTGGTGTAATACAGAGGGAAATCTAGTTTAAGTTATCAAAGGTAATTCGTAAAATAATTTGATATTCTGACTTAAACAGGAACTCATTATATACAGCCTGGTTGTTAGAAGACTAGTTTACATTATATATAACAATAATAAAATAACGATACTCTTTATCAACAGCAGAAACCCAGTATCACTTCTGATGTGGTTGCTCCACCTTCTTGGTGGCCTTCCCTTCTAAACACGAAATTATAGTAGGGTATTTGAACAGAAACTCATAAATTCTGCCATGCAGTTGTTAGAAAACTAGTTTACATTAGCATAGGTAATTTTAATCTAATATTCTTATGTAAAGGAAATCAAATTTGTCATTGTTATTGCTAGAAAATTGTTTTATCAAAATCATTTGTAGATCAAGTATCTAAAACTATATAATTTATTTTCATTGATTAATTAACAAACTTTGTATGAGAGAAACACAACATGAAGACTATGTAGTGGACATGTATCTCTATATGCACAGAGCTATAGATAGTATAAAATTAAACTGTGTTTCACAGTGTATATTTTGGGTAAACTGAGATGACTGTTGGAAACAATGAGAAGAAGAAAATTACAATTTCTATAGAAATCATTAAAAATATATTGAAAACATCACCAATGAAGGAAAAATAGAAATCATCATATTCATTTCATTGAAACAATTATTAATGCCACCATGAACTGGGTCCAGGAAATGTTGTGCGTCGGTTAGACTTCCTGGTGTGTTTCAGACGAATGCAGGGCATAATAAAAAAGTTTGGATATAGGAAGTTTTATTTTCAATCAGAAATCAGAATTCATACGACCTGACATAAGTGTATTTGAGCAGGGACATTGCCAGGTTTGCTGGCAGAAGCTGTGGAGAGTTAAATGGTGGATGTTTAGGTGATTTTAATAGGCGGAAGGATATTTGGGATTTTTTGGCCACTATAGACACGTGTGCGCCGTAATTCGTGCCTAATTTTGACAAAACTCGACCAGCATGTCAGTGAGATAATGATAGCAGCAGGTAAAACGTTTTAGAATGTTTGATGGTCACATTTTTTATAATCATGCAAAAACGTTAACATGGCCACCAATGCCAATGGGAAATGTAACTGTCCTTGGAGAGCCGTTATGATGTGCTTTTTTTATTTATGTTTGAAAGTTCCACAGGATGCCGATAGGGCAGCGTCGTATTTTCCCATGATGCCATTCGTGAATTCTTCGGACATGGCGCCGATAGCCGAGGTAAGGGTATTTTTTAAATGATAAAATACCGGTTTATTTAGAAAATATGTCATAAGATTTGTGTTTTTATTAAATAAATGACTAGTGAAGGTCAGTGGATTGACGTCTTGTAAATGTCTTTTAATTTTCTGCAGCGATTCTACAACTTTTGACAATGTTTACGTGCGTAGTTAGGACAAATAGAGTGTAAACTGAATTATGGAAATTGTGAATGGCATAAAACTTTCGTTCAGTATTAACACTGAGCTTAAGCAAGTATCGTTCGATGTTTCTACGTCTTAATATGAAACACCTGCGTGGAATAGTTGACGACAGTTCACTGATCTAACCATTAAAACGGCCACCTAGAGTCTAGACCTAGTGGTCCTAGAGGCTGCCAGGCGTCTCCTGACACATGCTGCCTCGTCATATATTATTATACAGTAATACATACATTCATCCTCTTTAGCTCTTTTAGGCTAATAACCTTTTAGCTGGTCTTTACAGTAGTTTGTGATAATATTATATGTAATATGACATATCTAGAGACTAAACATTCTACTGTCTATTATTTACTTGTTTACCACAGTATAGTATATCCCTATGTACGTCACATGGTGAAAAAAATACTCTTATTTCCATATCTAAAAATTAAGCAAAAAATTGCCAATATCCAATACCAGGGTTGAAAAAATCATGATTTTTTTAAAATTATTTTTTATTTAAATATAATTTTTTTTCTGGTATATAGACATTTATATTCACGTTTAGGTAAACCATCATGTCGTTTTTATAAACTGGTTCAACTGGGGCAAGTGTGGTATCATTTAACAGGTAATATTCCATAGTTTCAGATATCATTAATTTTCAACAGATGTTATGTAATCATTTATAATGCAACTAATGACATAACAATGATAACAAAAATATTTTATGAAAAATTCCATTAAAACATTTTTCACTATACCTACTTTAATTTATAAGTAGGCTTATGGAGTTTAATCCCAGACATATACTTAGTTAATTTACATGATATAAAAATTTTAGGTCTATTTTAAACTGACTTTTAATTAAATTAGTAATGCTTGAGTATGTTACTCATGTACATCCAACACCAAAAAGTGAAAGGATGTTGGATGGTTGCAAGATTTTACTAACCAAGATATGATGTTAATTTTATTTGTTTGAACAAACAAATAAAAAAAATTATTGATTATACAATAATTAACCACCAGTTGTGGTGTCAGACATACATAAAAAATGTACGTCTGACACCCCATACGTCTGACACCCACGTCTGACATCATACACCATGCTGATTGGATTCAACTTTTTAACAAAATATAAGTGTTTGTGTAAGTTCTGTGTGATGTTAATAAACATTATCAGTGTCATAGCTATTCTTAATCCATATAATTGGATTAGCACAACATTTGGAACTAATTATACCGACTGAACCCCAATTCAATTGAGGCACAACAAAAGACCATTGAACTAGACATTAAATACCTAATACAGTGTGTAAATGGGTTTGAAGCAGCAATAACCTATCTAAAACTTTGCAATATCACTAGCCTTTGCTCTCTGACATTATTTCTTGTAATTTGGTGGGTAGTGGCCATCTTTCTTTTGCCATGTGCGGATTGTCAAATAGCGGAATCACTGAGGCTGAGAGCAATGCCATTGTCTTGGGTGAATTACAGTACACCAGGGCTTAATGTGTTTGTGGATACACTCTTCATGCATTAGAAGGCTAAGTATCAAAATTTATATCAAGGCCATGATTTCGGCATTCTCAGATGGAGTTCTTAAACAGAGATTCCTATTCTCAAACCTCCGCCTGTGGGAAGAACATAATGTCATGACTGGAATTTTTGAGCAACATCACATAACAAGGGCATTGTAGATGGAATTGGTGGAATGGTCGTGTGAGCAGTTTGGTGCTACGTTAGAAGTGGAAAAGACAAAGCATTGTTGGATCTGGTTGTACTAAGAAATCTGGGAGTGAATGTCAAGTTTGTCTCCCAGTAGCCAATACTCACCAGGTGCACTGCATATAAACAAGAGGCAATATGCATTTGCTGATTGCTGATACATCTGATTCACAGGACTTAACAGAAGTAACAATTAGTGACAACTCTCTGGATGATAGTATTGGTACATTTACATGATACCATTACTACGTAGAAATTGTGGATGCACGACAGAAGTGCATCAGGAAATCAAAGTCTATAGGTGACAGGGTTGTTGTGAAGTTTGAAGCGGCATATTTCCATGGTGAGGTCACATTTTTTTTTTAAACATGACAAGTGGAGAAATCATGGTGAATGTTGATTGATGCACCAACTGTTGTTGGCAGTCTTGGCAGTTTGTTCTTATTTTATCTAAGGTCTTGTCTGCCATTGGCTGGACAGTAGACAGCATCAGTATTTTGGATTTTAAATGTCAGCATTTATACAGAAGATTCAATCTTAGCTCAAAAGTGTGTTTTGTCATTGTAACTACCTTATTTAGAATAATAAGCATCATTTTATCTACTTGTTACTTGTATTTCACACGGATACGTCCGACACCAAAAAAGCACATCCAACACCAGACAAACTATTCTCTACTTCTTCAGTGTACAACAGGCACAACATTTTATTGAATCTATTCAAGAGATAAACTCCTGCCCTATCAGCAGATAACATAACATTTCTAATGTAGCCTCACACATCACAAAGATTTGGACATCACCTTACTCAGGTGGAAAATTCAGGTTCACGTGAGTACGTCCGACAATGATTTGAATCAAACAATCCTGTCCAATACAATACAGAATATTTTATTTCCACAATAACGTAACACATACATGATTTAAATTGTAATCACAATTGACAATATTGGTAAAAAATTCCCTTTGTACAATTTCTGAAAAATAAAAACAGTTATGGCCCATTGTGTGTTTTAGTCCAGTGAATTCCACAATTTTATACCAAATATTGATATACACTGGGCGTTTAGAGTCGTCCTTGCGAAAACTTGTCTTAAATGTTTACTTTGACTTGTTTCACATGTATTGTCAGACCCTTTGTTGAATAACAATTGTAAATTATTTGGTAACAGCTTTTTGTTTGCTTTATGTATTATGACAGCAGTTTTTACTTTTACTAAATCATATAACTTTAATATATACATTCACAAAACAAGCCATTTGTATGATGGCAATAATCTACATTGCACACTATCCTCAATGCTTTTTTCTGTAGTAAATTAATGCATTCGATATCAGGTGACTTAATGTCGTTTAAATAGTCTTCTCTTTACATGCATTACGCAAGCCATTTCAAAACCATGATTTACTTTTTCTTTGTTTGGGTTTGAATACACTTTTTTGAGTGGACATTTTTAATCGTAAGTTTACTATGGTTTTTTGTAAAAAAAAATTCATATACAATATTTACATTATCGACTTCCATAACATTCTTCCAGTTTTGTAGTAATAAGTACTGTGACAATTACACCTATGTCAAGATAATGATATAATTAAGCTTCATAAAAAATGTGTGACAGTGTCACTACTATAACTTAACTTAAGGTAAAGATAACCAATACTATTATGTGTGTGTAAGGGGCAATGGTCAGTTCTTATATAGCATAGTATCCAGTCCTTTGGACTGCAGCAAGACACATTGCTTCTCTTCACCCCCTTGAGCCTGACAGACATGTTCCTTCCTTGCTTCTCTTCACCCCATTGAGCCTGGCAGACATGTTCCTTCCTTGTTTCTCTTCACCCCATTGAGCCTGGCAGACATGTTCCTTCCTTGCTTCTCTTCACCCCATTGAGCCTGGCAGACATGTTCCTTCCTTGCTTCTCTTCACCCCATTGAGCCTGGCAGACATGTTCCTTCCTTGCTTCTCTTCACCCCCTTGAGCCTGCCAGACATGTTCCATCCTTGCTTCTCTTCACCCCCTTGAGCCTGGCAGACATGTTCCATCCTTGCTTCTCTTCACCCCTTTGAGCCTGCCAGACATGTTCCATCCTTGCTTCTCTTCACCCCCTTGAGCCTGGCAGACATGTTCCTTCCTTGCTTCTCTTCACCCCCTTGAGCCTGGCAGACATGTTCCATCCTTGCTTCTCTTCACCCCCTTGAGCCTGGCAGACATGTTCCTTCCTTGCTTCTCTTCACCCCCTTGAGCCTGGCAGACATGTTCCTTCCTTGCTTCTCTTCACCCCATTGAGCCTGGCAGACATGTTCCTTCCTTGCTTCTCTTCACCCCATTGAGCCTGGCAGACATGTTCCTTCCTTGCTTCTCTTCACCCCTTTGAGCCTGCCAGACATGTTCCATCCTTGCTTCTCTTCACCCCCTTGAGCCTGGCAGACATGTTCCTTCCTTGCTTCTCTTCACCCCCTTGAGCCTGGCAGACATGTTCCTTCCTTGCTTCTCTTCACCCCTTGAGCCTGGCAGACATGTTCCATCCTTGCTTCTCTTCACCCTCTTGAGCCTGGCAGACATGTTCCATCCTTGCTTCTCTTCACCCCCTTGAGCCTGGCAGACATGTTCCATCCTTGCTTCTCTTCACCCTCTTGAGCCTGGCAGACATGTTCTATCCTTGCTTCTGTTCACCCCCTTGAGCCTGGCAGACATGTTCCATCCTTGCTTCTCTTCACCCCATTGAGCCTGGCAGACATGTTCCTTCCAACACCTGCGCAACTTTTAAAACCACATTATTATTTTCGGTTTGGAATTTTGCATTGTCTTTGCTTAGATAGTATGTGCATTCTTTTACATTTACTTGTGTTGAACGTTAGGCATCATTTATTACTCCACTCACTTAAATTATCTAAATCAGCTTGTAAGATTTCACAGTCAGGTTTGTTTTTTAATGTTGTGAATATTTTGGTGTCATCAGCATCCATTTTTCCCAGTACTATTTACTGGCTCTGGCAGGTCATCTCAACACATTTGCATAAATTAAAAAGAGAATAGTTCCCAATACCGATTCTTGCGGAACCCCACTGATGACATCAAACCATTCAGAATATTCACCTCTTACCATAATTCGCATTTTTCTATCCAGCAGAAAATCAGCTATCTATTCTAAAAACTTAACCATTAATTCTGTAAGCAGAGAGTTTCTGCAACAACCTCTTTTTCGGGACTTTGTCAAATGTTTTTGAAAAAAAAATACCCGCAGCCCTGTGTGCCTGACACATCTTCTGTCCAACTTTCAAAGGTTTTAACAAATTTGTTAGACGAACAACCCTTTGACTTTGTAAAACCGTGTTGGTCTGGGGTATTTAAATTGTTTTCTAATAAATCTTTTAACATTCACCCACTCATCAGCTATTTCTTGGTCAATTGTTGTGGTTTCACTGTCATCCTTTCTTAAATGTGGTGTGACTGGTTTTACCTTTTGTTCACACAGCTATAGAAAAGCTTTGTGTTTTTTTAAGCCTCTTCACAAGCTTCTTTTCATACTCCCTTTTTTCCAGATGGTATTTTTTTATTTCTTTGTCTCTTATATTTTTTTCATACTCTTTGTTCCTGCTATTTCTTTCGTCCCTTTTCCAAAGTTGAGTCTGTTTCTTTACCGATCGACAGACTCTCTTAGTTGGCCAAGGGGGCTTTAGGATTTGGCTTCTACCTTTCTCTTAGTTTGTCAAGGGGCTTTAAGATTTGGTTTCTACCTTTCTCTTAAAGCACATTTTTTTCACTTCCTCTTCAATTTTCGACTTAAAGTATTTCCACCTTACGTTTACCCCTTTTTCCCATTTCTTCTTCCCACTTAACACTATGAAAGGCTACATTCATTGCTACCATATTCACTTTCCAGTAATCATAGCTTTTCCCACCATATACTCTTGTATCTATATCCGAGTAGGTAATGAATGTCCACACCAGTCCAATATGATAACTTTTCACCAGTGGAGCAATATATTTTAGGTTCTCAATTATATAGTTGACTAGTATTGTGTTAAAATCAACATGTTGTTTCAGTAATAAATCCTGTGTTGTATCAAACGTCCACATACTAACACTTTGTGAAACCGACAGTAGTAACTTGTACTTGATTTTGGGGGCGTGAAATTTTCATTGCCATGGCATTGCACTACCAACACTTGACTGGGCACCGTAATGCAAGGAGTCATAAGTAGTAGTGCGTAGTGCAAGGAGTCATAAGTAGTAGTGCATAGTGCAAGGAGTCATAAGTAGTAGTGCGTAGTGCAAGGAGTCATAAGTAGTAGTGCGTAGTGCAAGGAGTCATAAGTAGTAGTGTGTAGTGCAAGGAGTCATAAGTAGTAGTGCATAGTGCAAGGAGTCATAAGTAGTAGTGTGTAGTGCAAGGATAGTCATAAGTAGTAGTGCGTAGTGCAAGGAGTCATAAGCTCTTGCAGTGGTTGCCTTCTTGTCCTAGACAACATCCGACTACATGTAATTAGTTTAAAATATATGGTCAATATACCACTGAGAGGGATTCATAAACAAATCGTTATGTCCAATCACAGTGCTAGTTTCTTTGTAAAATATGTATAATATTCATCATGTTTTAATGATGATGATGTATGTTTTAGGGAATGGCGGAAGTTGGAAGTCAAAGGAATACAATTGTGTTTGATGCCTCCAAGAAAGAGCTCTTTACAACAACAAACGGATTCAAAATTCTCAACAGAAAACTGAAGACTGCTTGGAAAGTGGCACAGTGAGTTGAATAACTGGCTCCATCTACTGGTGAATGTATATGTTGATTGTTTCTGTATGGAGATTGTCACAGAAAATCACTTGGTGGTGACGGTTGACAATACTGGGGTAGTTTGTGGAAAGGTGATAAATATTCAGTCAATAAGAAGACATTGGTAGTCTTCAAACTGGCTGTCAATATTACACTATGCAAATAGTGCCTCTTAAAAAACTCCCTGGCTGTAGATGTTACACCATGCATCTACAGTCCTTGTAGAGGCACTGTTTGCACAGTGTAACATCTACAGCCAGGGAGTCCTTGTAGAAGCACTGTTTGCACGGTGTAACATCTACACCCAGGGAGTCCTTGTAGAAGCACTGTTTGCACGGTGTAACATCTACAGCCAGGGAGTCCTTGTAGAGGCACTGTTTGCACGGTGTAACATCTACACCCAGGGAGTCCTTGTAGAAGCACTGTTTGCACGGTGTAACATCTACAGCCAGGGAGTCCTTGTAGAGGCACTGTTTGCACGGTGTAACATCTACAGCCAGGGAGTCCTTGTAGAGGCACTGTTTGCACGGTGTAACATCTACAGCCAGGGAGTCCTTGTAGAGGCACTGTTTGCACGGTGTAACATCTACAGCCAGGGAGTCCTTGTAGAGGCACTGTTTGCACGGTGTAACATCTACAGCCAGGGAGTCCTTGTAGAGGCACTGTTTGCACGGTGTAACATCTACAGCCAGGGAGTCCTTGTAGAGGCACTGTTTGCACGGTGTAACGTCTACAGCCAGGGAGTCCTTGTAGAGGCACTGTTTGCACGGTGTAACATCTACAGCCAGGGAGTCCTTGTAGAGGCACTGTTTGCACGGTGTAACATCTACAGCCAGGGAGTCCTTGTGGAGGCACTGTTTGCATGGTGTAACATCTACAGCCAGGGAGTTTTTAAAGAAGCACTATTTGCATAGTGTAATATTGACAGCCAGTTTGAAGACTACCAATGTCTTCATATTTCCGATGTAAGGAACATCCACTTGAAAGTAACAATGTTCTGGCCTGTACTGTTTATATAACCATGGATATCAGGGACATCGGATATATGGAAGACTTTGACCAAGTGCAGACATGTTCCTTATAGCGAGACAGAGTCCAGTGTAACTTGCAAGACCAGGTCATGTGTTGATAAAAAATGTCTAAATATTGATAAGGTATCAGTTTCTTTTATAATGAAGATGATTCAATATGAAGGCAAGTTATATACTAGACAAGAAACACGGTTATGTGAATGTTTTGGTGTTGTATATTTCAGAAACAAAGAAGAGATCAGCAATGACCGGATTGATCAGGCCCGGGTGTTTGTGGTGGCAGGACCCAGAGAAAAGTTCACAGGACCAGAGGTAAATAATATCATGACTCACCTCTGTAAAGATTGTCTTTGTATGTAGACAACAATGTTATCATTGTCAGGGTGTGTTTGTATGTAGACAACAATGCTATCATTGTCAGGGTGTGTTTGTATGTAGACAACAATGCTATCATTGTCAGGGTGTGTTTGTATGTAGACAACAATGTTATCATTGTCAGGGTGTGTTTGTATGTAGACAACAATGTTATCATTGTCAGGGTGTGTTTGTATGTAGACAACAATGTTATCATTGTCAGGGTGTGTTTGTATGTAGACAACAATGTTATCATTGTCAGGGTGTGTTTGTATGTAGACAACAATGTTATCATTGTCAGGGTGTGTTTGTATGTAGACAACAATGCTATCATTGTCAGGGTGTGTTTGTATGTAGACAACAATGTTATCATTGTCAGGGTGTGTTTGTATGTAGACAACAATGTTATCATTGTCAGGGTGTGTTTGTATGTAGACAACACTGTTATCATTGTCAGGGTGTGTTTGTATGTAGACAACAATGTTATCATTGTCAGGGTGTGTTTGTATGTAGACAACACTGCTATCATTGTCAGGGTGTGTTTGTATGTAGACAACAATGTTATCATTGTCAGGGTGTGTTTGTATGTAGACAACAATGTTATCATTGTCAGGGTGTGTTTGTATGTAGACAACAATGTTATCATTGTCAGGGTGTGTTTGTATGTAGACAACAATGCTATCATTGTCAGGGTGTGTTTGTATGTAGACAACAATGTTATCATTGTCAGGGTGTGTTTGTATGTAGACAACAATGCTATCATTGTCAGGGTGTGTTTGTATGTAGACAACAATGTTATCACTGTCAGGGTGTGTTTGTATGTAGACAACAATGCTATCATTGTCAGGGTGTGTTTGTATGTAGACAACAATGCTATAATTGTCAGGGTGTGTTTGTATGTAGACAACAATGTTATCATTGTCAGGGTGTGTTTGTATGTAGACAACAATGCTGTCATTGTCAGGGTGTGTTTGTATGTAGACAACAATGTTGTCATTGTCAGGGTGTGTTTGTATGTAGACAACAATGTTATCATTGTCAGGGTGTGTTTGTATGTAGACAACAATGTTATTATTATCAGGGTGTGTTTGCATTTAGAGAGCAGCTTTGTAAAAAGGATCACATCATATAGGTAGAAAGTTCTTGCTAACTTGGCTGTATTTGCCCTTACACACGCATGCTTGTGCGTGGTCGCATGCACAAGCATGCTGGTGCATGCTCGCACACACATTGGATCACTTATATTGTGATAATGTTATTTATTGACACATTCTTTATTGCACACACAAGCAATGTGCTTTACTCCAGTACAGTGATGTAGTTATGATGAACCAAAACCTATCTGCAGCACACACACCCTAATTGTCGTTGACAGTGGCAGAGCAGCACAAACACCCCCCAATTGTCCTTGACAGTGGCAGAGCAGCACAAACACCCCCCAATCGTCCTTGACAGTGGCAGAGCAGCACAAACACCCCCCAATCGTCCTTGACAGTGGCAGAGCAGCACAAATAATTGGACATGGCATACAACCTTCATCCATTATTTGTGATACTCCGCCACCACCGAGGACGATGGGGGGGAGGCTGCAACTCGAAATGTTCCATTTGATGTAAGTAGTGGTTCAGTTGAGTTGTGTGTGTAGCATTGTTGGTTGGACTGTCTGTTTGTTGTGCCTTGTAGTTTGAGACATTAAAGAAGTATGTGGAGAGCGGAGGCAGCCTCCTGGTGATGCTGGGGGAGGGCGGAGACACCAAGTATAGCACCAACATGAACTTCTTCCTCGAGGAGTACGGCATCGCTGTCAACAATGGTATGTGGCACCGTTCAGAGTTGATGTTTAGTTCTGGTGCAATTACATCTGACATTCCTAGATACATGTGGCCATCTGTCAGACCTAATCTGGCCATACAATGGGGATATGTGAAGTGTGTGAGAAGAGCAAACTAATTCCCATTAAATACATGATTTATGTTGGACAAACTAATTCCCATTAAATACATTATTTATGTTGGACAAACTAATTCCCATTAAATACATGATTTATGTTGGACAAACTAATTCCCATTAAATACATGATTTATGTTGGACAAACTAATTCCCATTAAATACATGATTTATGTTGGACAAACTAATTCCCATTAAATACATGATTTATGTTGGACAAACTAATTCCCATTAAATACATCATTTATGTTGGACAAACTAATTCCCATTAAATACATGATTTATGTTGGACAAACTAATTCCCATTAAATACATGATTTATGTTGGACAAACTAATTCCCATTAAATACATAATTTATGTTGGACAAACTAATTCCCATTAAATACATCATTTATGTTGGACAAACTAATTCCCATTAAATACATGATTTATGTTGGACAAACTAATTCCCATTAAATACATGATTTATGTTGGACAAACTAATTCCCATTAAATACATCATTTATGTTGGACAAACTAATCCCCATTAAATACATGATTTATGTTGGACAAACTAATTCCCATTAAATACATGATTTATGTTGGACAAACTAATTCCCATTAAATACATGATTTATGTTGGACAAACTAATTCCCATTAAATACATGATTTATGTTGGACAAACTAATTCCCATTAAATACATGATTTATGTTGGACAAACTAATTCCCATTAAATACATGATTTATGTTGGACACACCTGGTAAAGTCACCCATTATCATAGGTCATTATTTATCCTCCACATGTCAGAACTCCTGAACTCAATGGTCAACATAATGGCCTGGAAGGACTGGTCACTGATACATCTATGTACCTACATTAATACACATGGCTGCAGGTAAGTTTTATTTATGTTTCTTATATATTGTGTATCTGCCACTTACTGTCACCTCTTTCTCTTGTAGATGCTGTCGTAAGAACACACTACTACAAATACTTTCATCCAAAGGAAGCACTCATTGCAAATGGTGTCCTCAACAGGTAATACAACTTATACACCGTCATTCTGTCTGTCTCACCATTGTCTTATATCCTGGAAGTAATATGTGCAGTCAGTTTAATAAGAGTGCAAACTTTTGTTAGAATTGTAAGTGCTGGGTCTTTCATAGACAACATGTATGGTCCTTCTTAGGCAACATGCGGGGTCCTTAATAGACAACATGCAGGGTCCTTCATAGGCAACATGCGGGGTCCTTCATAGGCAACATGCAGGGTCCTTCATGGACAACATGCAGGGTCCTTCATAGACAACAGGCTGGGTCCTTCATAGACAACATGCAGGGTCCTTCATAGACAACATGCAGGGTCCTTCATAGACAACATGCAGGTTCTTTCATAGACAACATGCGGGGTCCTTCATAGACAACATGCGGGGTCCTTCATAGACAACATGTGTGGTCCTTCATAGACAACATGCAGGGTCCTTCATAGACAACATGCAGGGTCCTTCATAGACAACATGTGTGGTCCTTCATAGACAACATGCAGGGTCCTTCATAGACAACATGCAGGGTCCTTCATAGACAACATGCAGGGTCCTACAACAGAAGGTCCTACAACAGAGGGTCCTGCAACAGAAGGTCCTACAACAGATATAAAACAAAGTAAAAAGTATAAAATAATTAACAATTATAAACTAGATAGTGTCCAGTACAAATATATTAGCAAGTGAAAGACATTCAGTCTTGCTTCCATATTGACATTACAGACATTGTCCTTCAGTAGCAAACATAACCATGCATATCACAGTACAATACAGAGTAAGTACAATGATTACCCAGTGATAATTCATAGAACACTCCATGGCTATGATACATTGTCCTTCAGTAGCAAACATAACCATGCATATCACAGTACAATACAGAGTAAGTACAATGATTACCCAGTGATAATTCATAGAACACTCCATGGCTATGATACATTGTCCTTCAGTAGCAAACATAACCATGCATATCACAGTACAATACAGAGTAAGTACAATGATTACCCAGTGATAATTCATAGAACACTCCATGGCTATGATACATTGTCCTTCAGTAGCAAACATAACCATGCATATCACAGTACAATACAGAGTAAGTACAATGATTACCCAGTGATAATTCATAGAACACTCCATGGCTATGATGCAGTGAAGCTTTCCCCACCACAACTACATCAGTGCGGGGGTGGGTGTAGGGGGTGCGTGGGTGGGGATGGGGGGGTGCATGGGGGGGTGTGTGTTGTGCCACATAAACCATTTCCTGAATAACAATAAACTTACTTTCTATTGACTTGTTCCTAGAACTCGCTGCCACACGTCATCATGCCCAGGATTCTCTCCAAGAAGCATTGTGTTTATAATAGAACACACTGCATTAACATTACAGTATAGGAGTTAATTAAACTGATTTACCCAATTGTAAATGATGTAAGTAATGCTAAGCTAAATATACTAATCAGTACAATATTCTAATTGTTAAACATGGACAGTCTCCCACACTGCACACATTGTCCCTAGAGTATAGCCAGGAAGCCAACATTGAATGTGATTAATGGTGCTCAATGGACAGTCTCCCACACTGCACACATTGTCCCTAGAGTATAGCCAGGAAGCCAACATTGAATGTGATTAATGGTGCTCAATGGACAGTCTCCCACACTGCACACATTGTCCCTAGAGTATAGCCAGGAAGCCAACATTGAATGTGATTAATGGTGCTCAATGGACAGTCTCCCACACTGCACACATTGTCCCTAGAGGAAGCCAACACTGAGTGTGATTAATGGTGCTCAATGGACAGTCTCCCACACTGCACACATTGTCCCTAGAATATAACCAGGAAGCCAACACTGAGTGTGATTAATGGTGCTCGATGGACAGTCTCCCACACTGCACACATTGTCCCTAGAGTATAGCCAGGAAGCCAACATTGAATGTGATTAATGGTGCTCAATGGACAGTCTCCCACACTGCACACATTGTCCCTAGAGTATAGCCAGGAAGCCAACACTGAGTGTGATTAATGGTGCTCAATGGACAGTCTCCCACACTGCACACATTGTCCCTAGAGTATAGCCAGGAAGCCAACACTGAGTGTGATTAATGGTGCTCAATGGACAGTCTCCCACACTGCACACATTGTCCCTAGAGTATAGCCAGGAAGCCAACACTGAGTGTGATTAATGGTGCTCAATGGACAGTCTCACACACTGCACACATTGTCCCTAGAGGATAGCCAGGTAGCCAACATTGAATGTGATTAATGGTGCTCAATGGACAGTCTCCTACACTGCACACATTGTCCCTAGAGAATAGCCAGTATGCCTGCATTGAATTTGATTAATGGTGCTCAATGGACAGTCTCCCACACTGCACACATTGTCCCTAGAGCAGGGCTGAGTCCAATTACACAAAATTATATCAATTACAATTACAATTACATTAAAAAAAATTACAATTACAGTCATAATTTTCCAAATCAATTACAATTACACTGTTTCAATTTCAATTACAATTACATTATGCGGAACCAAATATATTCAGCATTTGTTAATTATGTATTTTTGCGCGTTTTGCTGAATTTCAATATTTTGTACACAATTGATAAACAAATATAACGGTAATATTTGTACATTTTGTTGAATTGTGACTTTGAATTATACTAAATAAAAAGATAGCCGTTTAAAACATATTTTTATTATATAAAAATACAATGCAATATACATGACATAATCCTACAGGACATATTTCAATGCAGACATTTATCCGTGCGCATTTCTTAAATTTTTCTTGGGAAAATACTAATAATAGGGTGTGATGTGTTTACTTTGAGGTTGTTGCTCCTGCTCTAAGCTAACATTCTTAATTGGTCTGCCCTTTGCTTTGTGTGAGTTGGAAATGGGAAGAGAGGCCATATAAACAGTCCTTGCCACCTGACCTGTCTCCAACCCACCACAACACAAGGGGTGTAATTGGCTTGCTAACTCTGCAATGTTTCACTGAATGTCTGTGCATTGTTTATTGCTTCCTGGCTGTTACCAACTTACTGAAAAGGCTAATTGCTATGGCTACCCACCACTAGCACCACTGACCAGTACCCACCACTAGCACCACTGACCAGTACCCACCAAACCGTGAATACTGAGACTTAAATATAAATATATAAGCATATGTTATTATTAGTCTTGATTTTCAACTCATGTGAGACTTAAATTATATTTTTATTGACAATTTGTTCAGGTAATTTGTGATATGAAACGTACTGTAATTGATTGTAATTGAAATAAATTTTCAATTATACAAAATATAACAATTACAATTACAGCAACATTTTGAAACAATCAATTACAATTACAATTACACAATTTTGCTCTAATCAATTACAATTACATAATTGGAACCAGCCCTGCCCTAGAGTATAGCCAGTATGCCGGCATTGGATTTGATTAATGGTGTTCAATGGACAGTCTTGCACACTGCACACATTATCCATAGAGCCAGGAAGCCAACATTGAATGTGATTAATGGTGCTCAATGGACAGTCTCCCACACTGCACACATTGTCCCTAGAGTAAAGCCAGGAAGCCAACATTGAATGTGATTAATGGTGCTCAATGGACAGTCTCCCACACTGCACACATTGTGCATAGAGTATAGCCAGGAAGCCAACACTGAGTGTGATTAATGGTGCTCAATGGACAGTCTCCCACACTGCACACATTGTCCCTAGAGTATAGCCAGGAAGCCAACACTGAATGTGATTAATGGTGCTCAATGGACAGTCTCCCACACTGCACACATTGTCCCTAGAGTATAGCCAGGAAGCCAACACTGAATGTGATTAATGGTGCTCAATGGACAGTCTTGCTCACTGCACACATTATCCCTAGAGAATAGCCAGTATGCCTGCATTGAATTTGATTAATGGCGCTTAATGGACAGTCTCCCACACTGCACACATTGTCCCTAGAGTATAGCCAGGAAGCCAACACTGAGTGTGATTAATGGTGCTCAATGGACAGTCTCCTACACTGCACACATTGTCCCTAGAGAATAGCCAGTATGCCTGCATTGAATGTGATTAATGGTGCTCAATGGACAGTTTCACACACTGCACACATTGTCCCTAGAGTATAGCCAGTATGCCTGCATTGAATGTGATTAATGGTGCTCAATGGACAGTTTCACACACTGCACACATTGTCCCTAGAGTATAGCCAGTATGCCTGCATTGAATGTGATTAATGGTGCTCAATGGACAGTTTCACACACTGCACACATTGTCCCTAGAGTATAGCCAGTATGCCTGCAGTGAATGTGATTAATGGTGCTTAATGGACAGTCTCCCACACTGCACACATTGTCCCTAGAGTATAGCCAGTATGCCTGCAGTGAATGTGACTGTGGAGAGAACCCCCAAATGATGGAACATCTACTAGAATGTCCCCTCCTACAGACCAGATGACTTGGCAGTGTACAACTACTGTGCCAGAGCTGGTACTGTTGCAGTTTAGCCCTGCACCCGAAATAACCATGAAAACGGTCACCTACAGCCGCCAAACTTCCTTCAGTGACATGAGAGGAAGACCCCTAACGTGTGCTCCCAGTGACATGAGAAGAAGACCCCTAAAGTGTGCTCCCAGTGACATGAGAAGAAGACCCCTGAAGTGTGCTCCCAGTGACATGAGAAGAAGACCCCTAAAGTGTGCTTCCAGTGACATGAGAAGAAGACCCTTAAAATGTGCTCCCAGTGACATGAGAAGAAGACCCTTAAAGTGTGCTCCCAGTGACATGAGAAGAAGACCCCTAAAGTGTGCTCCCAGTGACATGAGAAGAAGACCCCTAAAGTCTGCTCCCAGTGACACGAGAAGAAGACCCCTAAAGTGTGCTCCCAGTGACACGAGAAGAAGACCCCTAAAGTGTGCTCCCAGTGACACGAGAAGAAGACCCCTAAAGTGTGCTCCCAGTGACATGAGAAGAAGACCCCTAAAGTGTGCTCCCAGTGACACGAGAAGAAGACCCCTAAAGTGTGCTCCCAGTGACATGAGACGAAGAACCCTAAAGTGTGTTCCCAGTGACATGAGAAGAAGACCCCTAAAGTGTGCTCCCAGTGACATGAGAGGAAGACCCCTAAAGTGTGCTCCCAGTGACATGAGAAGAAGACCCCTAAAGTGTGCTCCCAGTGATATGAGAAGAAGACCCCTAAAGTGTGCTCCCAGTGACATGAGACGAAGAACCCTAAAGTGTGTTCCCAGTGACATGAGAACTCCAGCACACAGGTCAACACTGCAGAGTTGAAACAAGCTATGTCGTAGAAGTTTGACTGGTTTAATTAATGCCTATATTTATATACTTCATTAAAATCAGTCTTTAGCAACCAGTAACAATTGCAGGAAGCAACCTGTGTAGTGGTATTAAGCCCTACCTGCTGGTGGCTGTAAGCAGCCCTACCTGCTGGTGGCTGTAAGTAGCCCTGACATGTATAGTGGTATTAAGCCCTACCTGCTGGTGGCTGTAAGCAGCCCTGACCTGTATAGTGGTATTAAGCCCTACCTGCTGGTGGCTGTAAGCAGCCCTGACCTGTATAGTGGTACTAAGCCCTACCCGCTGGTGGCTGTAGGCAGCCCTGACCTGTATAGTGGTATTAAGCCCTACCTGCTGGTGGCTGTAGGCAGCCCTACCTGCTGATGGATGTAGGCTGCTCTGACCTGTATATTGGTATTAAGCCCTACCTGCTGGTGGCTGTAGGCAGCCATGACCTGTATAGTGGCATTAAGCCCTACCTGCTGGTGGCTGTAGGCAGCCCTGTTAAAAGCCATTAACACTGATTGTCCACTATCCAGACAAGTGGATAAACTACTGGCTATTGGCTATTGGCTATTCTGCCTATGCAATTTATTCCACACTTTCCCTTAAAAGTTAACAAAGTTGCCTGCTTAAAACTGTGTATGACAATAATAACATGAAGTATAATGTACAACAGGGCTAAACTAGTCATTGGCATAAACTGTCTATTAAAAATAAACCCAAGATCTGGTTTTACCTCCATCCCTAAGGACACATTGGCAATACCCCAGAAACAGAACCTGTCATAACTATGAATAATTACTGACACTTCTGATTAAATTTACATTAAAAGACTAATTCTTCATGTTCCATACCATGCTAAAATTGTAAGAAAGAAACTTAATTTAGGTTAATAAATTATGTGACACTCACCAGCTGATTATAGATACTGTCCTGCCGAGGTCAGACATCTCAGATCAAAAGGCAGTTACCAGCAACTCGCATGACCACTGCCGCATGACCACTGCCACATGACAGGTTCAGTCATCTCACATGACCACTGCCACATGACAGGTTCAGTCATCTCACATGACCACTGCCACATGACAGGTTCAGTCATCTCACATGACCACTGCCACATGACAGGTTCAGTCATCTCACATGACCACTGCCACATGACAGGTTCAGTCATCTCGCATGACCACTGCCACATGACAGGTTCAGTCATCTCACATGACCACTGCCACATGACAGGTTCAGTCATCTCACATGACCACTGCCACATGACAGGTTCAGTCATATCACATGACCACTGCCACATGACAGGTTCAGTCATCTAGTTGTTAATTTAAACAGCTTGAAATTTAGTATGTACCCGGTATATACCTAGCTAATTCTCCAAGATAATTGAAATATGTCCTAAGAAACAATAACCATGCCATCTTGTGATGGGCAAACAAAGCAAAGCTGTGCCTGTGGTGAGAGCCTGTGGTGAGAGAGCCTGTGGTGGGAGAGCCTGTGGTGGGAGAGCCTGTGGTGGGAGAGCCTGTGGTGAGACACCCTGTGGTTGGAGAGTCTGTGGTGAGAGAGCCTGTAGTGAGACACCCTGTGGTGGGAGAGCCTGTGGTGAGAGAGCCTGTGGTGGGAGAGCCTGTGGTGAGAGAGCCTGTGGTGAGAGAGCCTGTGGTGGGAGACCGTGTGGTGGGAGAGCCTGTGGTGAGAGAGCCTGTGGTGGGAGAGCCTGTGGTGGGAGAGCCTGTGGTGAGAGAGCCTGTGGTGAGAGAGCCTGTGGTGAGAGAGCCTGTAGTGGGAGACCCTGTAGTGAAAGAGCCTGTAGTGAGACACCCTGTGGTTGGAGAGCCTGTGATGAGAGAGCCTGTGGTGGGAGACCCTGTGGTGAGAGAGCCTGTGGTGAGACACCCTGTGGTTGGAGAGCCTATGGTGAGAGAGCCTGTAGTGAGACACCCTGTGGTTGGAGAGCCTGTGGTGAGAGAGCCTGTGGTGGGAGACCCTGTGGTGGGAGACCCTGTGGTTAGAGACCTTGTGGTGGGAGACCCTGTGGTGGGAGAGCCTGTGGTGGGAGAGCATGTGGTGAGAGAGCCTGTGGTTAGAGACCCTGTGGTGGGAGACCCTGTGGTGGGAGACCCTGTGGTTAGAGACCCTGTAGTGGGAGACCCTGTGGTGGGAGAGCCTGTGGTTAGAGACCCTGTGGTGGGAGACCCTGTGGTGGGAGACCCTGTGGTGGGATACCCTGTGGTGGGAGAGCCTGTGGTGAGAGAGCCTGTGGTGAGAGAGCCTGTGGTGGGAGAGCCTGTGGTGGGAGAGCCTGTGGTGGGAGACCCTGTGGTGGGAGAGCCTGTGGTGAGAGAGCCTGTGGTGGGAGACCCTGTGGTGGGAGACCCTGTGGTTAGAGACCTTGTGGTGAGAGAGCCTGTGGTGAGAGAGCCTGTGGTGGGAGAGCCTGTGGTGGGAGAGCCTGTGGTGGGAGAGCCTGTGGTTAGAGACCCTGTGGTGGGAGAGCCTGTGGTGAGAGAGCCTGTGGTGGGAGAGCCTGTGGTGGGAGACCCTGTGGTGAGAGAGCCTGTGGTTAGAGACCTTGTGGTGGGAGACCCTGTGGTTAGAGACCTTGTGGTGGGAGACCTTGTGGTGGGAGACCCTGTGGTTAGAGACCTTGTGGTGGGAGACCCTGTGGTTAGAGACCCTGTGGTGGGAGAGCCTGTGGTGAGAGAGCCTGTGGTGGGAGAGCCTGTAGTGAGACACCCTGTGGTTGGAGAGCCTGTGGTGAGAGAGCCTGTGGTGAGAGAGCCTGTGGTGGGAGAGCCTGTGGTGGGAGAGCCTGTGGTGAGAGAGCCTGTGGTGGGAGAGCCTGTAGTGAGACACCCTGTGGTTGGAGAGCTTGTGGTGAGAGAGCCTGTGGTGGGAGAGCCTGTGGTGGGAGAGCCTTTGGTGAGACACCCTGTGGTTAGAGAGCCTGTGGTGAGAGAGCCTGTGGTTGGAGAGCCTGTGGTGGGAGAGCCTGTGGTGAGACACCCTGTGGTTAGAGACCATGTGGTGGGAGACCATGTGGTGGGAGACCCTGTGGTTAGAGAGCCTGTGGTGGGAGAGCCTGTGGTGGGAGACCCTGTGGTTAGAGAGCCTGTGGTGGGAGACCCTGTGGTTAGAGAGCCTGTGGTGGGAGAGCCTGTGGTGAGAGACCCTGTAGTGGGAGACCCTGTAGTGAAAGACCCTGTAGTGAGACACGCTGTGGTTGGAGAGCCTGTGGTGGGAGACCCTGTGGTGAGAGAGCCTGTGGTGGGAGACCCTGTGGTTAGAGACCTTGTGGTGGGAGACCCTGTGGTGGGAGACCCTGTGGTTAGAGACCCTGTGGTGGGAGAGCCTGTGGTGGGAGAGCCTGTGGTGAGAGACCCTGTGGTGGGAGAGCCTGTGGTGGGAGAGCCTGTCTCTAATGCCAGGGTGTGTGTTATTCAGGGCCATCAGCCAGGCAGCAGGGAAGATGGTGGGATTGACGGAGGAGGAGGAGAACAATGCACAGTAAGTAACTGTTTCCCCTGGGAACCACACACCTAAATCGTATTGGTTATGGTTACACTTACAGCATAGTTACAATAACATATAATGCGTCAATAACTAGATATGGGCAACTCAAGAGATCCTCTAGAAGCCCCTTGAGGCTTATGACATTGTTTACCTCACAAGAAACTTGTTCTTATCTCCGAGTATTTCTAATGTAAATAAACAATGTATAATTTAACAAGCCAAGAAGCCTATCTTATCCATTCAATGATACAATTGACTGGTACCTTTTCATTTATTTATTTATTAACACTGTTACCTGAACTAAGTGTGTTCCCTCTGCCCCTCTAGGGCGCTGTCATTCCTCTACCCATACGGCTCCACCCTGAACGTGATCAAGCCTGCGACGGCCATCCTGTCCTCTGGCAGCGTCTCCTTCCCTCTCAACAGACCTGTCTGTGCCTTCTACAAACACAAGGTCAGTCTTTATATTCATGGATACGTTTGTTGAAATAAAATATAAATTTGTTGTTTTCTGATTGTAAAATACATGTTTTGCTTCTCTTTGATGTATTTCTTCTTGATATAATTGTCTAGATTTTATATTTAATCCTATTATAATAATTTGTTTTGCAATATTTGTTATTATTCTGTCAGCACATGACCCTGTCAGACCTGTTCACCCAGCCTTACTGTTCTGTTGTAGTCCGGAGGTCGCATAGCAGTGGTCGGCTCAGCTCACATCTTCTCTGATCAGTATCTCGACAAAGAAGAAAACAATAAAGTGATGGTGAGTGACACCTGTCAGTCATTTCTATGCACCCAATCAATGTGGTTTGTTACTTCTACATACCATCCCTGCACCAACTAAGTATAATTTCTTAACTAAATAAGCAAATTGAAGGTGGATCTTTGTTTTTTCACTGATATTGTGTAACACATCTCCATTTACCAAGCTGGCCAAACTGTTTGAATATGAAGAGTCAAGTTAAATTTACCAGGTGCTAAAATGTCAAGGCCAGAATAATGTACATTTCAATGTAGTTTTGTCATCTAACCGTGTGAATCATTGATACTCTTTCAGGATGTTGTCTTCAACTTCTTAACTACAGATGAGATCAAGCTGAATCAAATAGATGCAGAGGATCCGGAGGTAAATGTCATTTGCTCATAGCCTCGTGTCATTGATATGTAGTTTTATTTTCTGGACTCACAGAATGGTGGTATTCCCCTTGTCCACCTCCCTCCCTCTCTCTCGCTCTCTCCCTGTCTCTCCCTCTCTCTGTAGGTGAACTGTATGAAAGTTTGACTTTTTTAATTTTAATCATGATAAGATAATTACTATAAGGTTAGTAATGAAGTAAGTGTTTATATTGTCTTGTTGTTTTCTTCTCGTGCGCATGAACCACAATGTGTATCAAGTCTGAAATAAAAAGATTGATTGATTTATTTATTTAACATTGATTTGATTAATTGATTGATTTATTTAATAGGTTATTGATCAATTGATTTATTCTGTTTACAGATCTCTGACTACAGCATGCAGCCTGACACGAGTCTGTTAGCTGAACAAATCAAGTCGTGTCTCCAAGAGACGGAGGAGGTTCCTCTAGACATCACCAGTCTCTTTGACAGTTCACTCTTCAAACTGGACACCAGTGTCGTCACCAAGGCCATCAAGTACGTACACTGACAGTTGTTAATAATAAAGTTGTAATAATTTGTTGGGTATGGTAAATGTGCATGATTTTATATTGTTTTTATATTTAGCCTTTCTATTCAGTAAGTAAAACTAAATAAAATGTCCTCTACAAAAGGCAAGCATGGTGAAGATTTTACACAGATTTGTCATTTATTGAAACATTTGTGTTTATTCTTTCAGTGCATACAGCCAGATGTCTGTGAAACACGAACCCCTTACACTAATCACCCCACAGTTTGAGACGCCTCTACCCCCACTACAGCCAGCAGTAAGTTAATCCCTTACTCTCATCACCCCACAGTTTGAGGTGCCCCTACCTCCACTGCAGCCAGCGGTAAGTTAACCCCTTACCCTCATCACCCACAGTTTGAGATGCCCCTACCCCCACTGCAGCCAGCAGTAAGTTAACCCCTTACCCTCATCACCCACAGTTTGAGATGTCCCTACCCTCACTGCAGCCAGCAGTAAGTTAATCCCTTATCCTCATCACCCAACAGTTTGAGATGCCCCTACCTCCACTGCAGCCAGCGGTAAGTTAACCCCTTACCCTCATCACCCCACAGTTTGAGATGCCCCTACCCCCACTGCAGCCAGCAGTAAGTTAACCCCTTACCCTCATCACCCACAGTTTGAGATATCCCTACCCCCACTGCAGCCAGCAGTAAGTTAATCCCTTATCCTCATCACCCAACAGTTTGAGATGCCCCTACCTCCACTGCAGCCAGCGGTAAGTTAAGCCCTTACCCTCATCACCCAACAGTTTGAGGTGCCCCTACCTCCACTGCAGCCAGCGGTAAGTTAACCCCTTACCCTCATCACCCACAGTTTGAGATGTCCCTACCCCCACTGCAGCCAGCAGTAAGTTAACCCCTTACCCTCATCACCCAACAGTTTGAGATGCCCCTACCCCCACTGCAGCCAGCAGTAAGTTAACCCCTTACCCTCATCACCCAACAGTTTGAGATGCCCCTACCCCCACTGCAGCCAGCAGTAAGTTAACCCCTTACCCTCATCACCCACAGTTTGAGATGTCCCTACCCCCACTGCAGCCAGCAGTAAGTTAACCCCTTACCCTCATCACCCAACAGTTTGAAATGCCCCTACCTCCACTGCAGCCAGCAGTAAGTTAACCCCTTACCCTCATCATTCCATTGGTTAGTGGCCAGGAATTCAAAGTGATCACAAGGCAAGCACTGTGCCATCCACTTGACACTTGTAACTGGGAATTGATTTCCTTCTTCATTTGTCTCCTGGTTTAGTGTTTGGTATGTTGTGTCTGTGCTTAGTTTGTTTTCTAGTTCAGTGTGTTTGTGCTTAGTTTGTGCCAGGCAATGGTTCACCACATTACATTTGTCTCCTGGTTTAGTGTTCAATGTGTTGTGTTTGGACTTAGTTTGTGCCAGGCAGTGGTTCATCACATTCCACTTCCTTCCTTGCAGGTGTTTCCGCCTCAGTTCCAAGAGTTGCCAGCCCCGTCTTTGGATCTCTTTGATCTCGACGAACAGTTCTCTTCAGAGAAAGCCAGACTGGCCCAGATCACCAACAAATGTAAGTAGAGTCAGGTCTTATGATGTACACTCCAAACAGCTTTTTCTAAGGCTTACACAGGAGTTTTAGTGAGTTTTATACATAGAGATCACCAGTTGTGCAAGTTCATGACAGGTTACACATTCATGGCCATGTGGGATCTTTTACTTCCCCTGGCATAGACACCACATTGAAGGGACAAACGGCCTTTAGTATCTCTTCCGAAAGACAAGTTGGGGTAAATGAAATTGTTCAAGTTTCACAATAGACTCGAGCCCCGGTCCTCTGGATTGGCACATTTGACAGTCTGGCGCTCTGACCACTGAGCCCCGGTCCTCTGGATTGGCACATTTGACAGTCTGGCGCTCTGACCACTGAGCCCCGGTCCTCTGGATTGGCACATTTGACAGTCTGGCGCTCTGACCACTGAGCCCCGGTCCTCTGGATTGGCACATTTGACAGTCTGGCGCTCTGACCACTGAGCCCCGGTCCTCTGGATTGGCACATTTGACAGTCTGGCGCTCTGACCACTGAGCCCCGGTCCTCTGGATTGGCACATTTGACAGTCTGGTGCTCTGACCACTGAGCCCTGGTCCTCTGGATTGGCACATTTGACAGTCTGGTGCTCTGACCACTGAGCCACCGCGTCACACTTATGTCATATAACTAATACATAACTGTTGCATGTTTTTCATGAAGTGCACTGAACTCAAGTCAGATTAAATATGAAGGTCACTTGATAAACAATTCACAGAATATTACTGCACTCAACGTGACCAATTTATGCTCAATTTAAGAAGCTAAAATGTTGTCTTTTTAAAAGTCAAGCCCCAAGGCCCAAAATGATAATGATATTCAAGAATTGATTTGGTTTTATTTTTAAAATACTTGAAGCTATCTTGTTACATTGTTTTGTCATTGCAAATTAGTGTAATGCATCAGTTTAATGTAAACAATGTATATGCAAATTTAGTGAAAACAAATTAATTTCTTAGGTACGGACGACGACTTGGAATATTACGTGAGAGAATGTGGCGACATCTTGGGAGTAACCAACAAACTACAGACTGACAAACGTGACGCAAAGCACCTTTTGGAATATGTCATGCATCAAGTCGTAGAGTTCAAGAAACTGAACCAGGTATGTCTATCTTGTCACATATATTTAATGTCCACTCTCTCATGGGGGTCCACGGGGGTTAGTTGTTTATTGTCTTTTTCAGGAAATTTTTTTAAGTTGACATCTATCAGCTTTGCTTTCAGAAACAGTGACACAATTTGCTTTACTTTATGAAAAAACATGGGCTTACTTTGTTGTTTATGTTATATGTTTATGTTATATGTTTATGTTATATGTTTATGTTATATGTTTATGTTATATGTTCTTTGATAAAGTTTGAAATGTCAGTAGAAAATACAGGGAAAATATGTTAATTAATCAAGGCTTCAGAACAATAGACGTTGACTTATATATTGTTCTGAACCCTTTATTAATTAAAATAAACTGATAAGCGAATTAATCTGCAGCTATGTTATATATGTATATATATATATATATATATATTTTTATATTAAAATAAAAAAAAATTTATATATTGGCATTGCTGTTTTGACCTGAAATAAAAGAATTTGTATCCATGGCAACATAATGTTGTTAGCTTAGACTGTCCATTGCCTTGTGTTGACCAGTAGTATGTTGTAGGAGGGTGATCTCGACGCATCAACGCACTTTGACGTCGGAGCTTCCGGGGAGGGCGGCTTCGAGTGAGCACCCTCACCCTTCACACCGGTCAATCTACACTGACCGCACACCGTCCAGCTGAAGCATCAGCCAATCATCGATACTCATCACCTGCAGAGGCACAGTAGAGACTCAACAGACACTCAGTAGACCCAGTAGAGACTCAGTAGCAGACACTCAGTAGAGATTCAGTAGAGATACAGTAGAATGGTTAGTTTCCACCTCAATGCAGTATTTTTTTCATCTCGTTTTAGAATAACTTTGAAAGATCAAACCTAGCATCTGCTACGACATGCCAGCTGATTTGTGCAAATGGTGTTATTTAGTTTTGGTGAAATCATCAAACTATTAGATTAATTTTGACCGCATCTGCTGGCAACAGTGGTAATAGGGTCTATTGTACTGTGACATTAGCTGTTCACACTAACACAAGAACCCATCAATTCTTTCGACGATTTTAGCAAAAGTACCCACTCTTATTAAACCAGCTCACTACATGATTTGCCTGGTCAACTACTCACTCACTACATGACTTGCCTGGTCAACTACTCACTCACTACATGACTTGCCTGGTCAACTACTCACTCACTACATGACTTGCCTGTTATCCACTCACTCTCTACATGACTTGTCTGGTCAACTACTCACTCTCTACATGACTTGCCTGGTCATCCACTCACTCTCTACATGACTTGTCTGGTCAACTACTCACTCTCTACATGACTTGCCTGGTCAACTACTCACTCTCTACATGACTTGCCTGGTCAACTACTCACTCTCTACATGACTTGCCTGGTCATCCACTCACTCACTACATGACTTGCCTGGTCAACTACTCACTCTCTACATGACTTGCCTGGTCATCCACTCACTCTCTACATGACTTGCCTGGTCAACTACTCACTCTCTACATGACTTGCCTGGTCAACTACTCACTCTCTACATGACTTGCCTGGTCAACTACTCACTCACTACATGACTTGCCTGGTCATCCACTCACTCTCTACATGACTTGCCTGGTCAACTACTCACTCACTACATGACTTGCCTGGTCAACTACTCACTCACTACATGACTTGCCTGGTCATCCACTCACTCTCTACATGACTTGCCTGGTCAACTACTCACTCTCTACATGACTTGCCTGGTCAACTACTCACTCTCTACATGACTTGCCTGGTCATCCACTCACTCACTACATGACTTGCCTGGTCATCCACTCACTCTCTACATGACTTGCCTGGTCATCCACTCACTCTCTACATGACTTGCCTGGTCATCCACTCACTCTCTACATGACTTGCCTGGTCATCCACTCACTCTCTACATGACTTGCCTGGTCATCCACTCACTCACTACATGACTTGTCTGGTCAACTACTCACTCTCTACATGACTTGTCTGGTCAACTACTCACTCACTATATGACTTGTCTGGTCAACTACTCACTCTCTACATGACTTGCCTGGTCATCCACTCACTCACTACATGACTTGTCTGGTCAACCACTCACTCACTACATGACTTGCCTGGTCATCCACTCACTCACTACATGACTTGTCTGGTCAACTACTCACTCTCTACATGACTTGCCTGGTCATCCATTCTCACTCATTACATGACTTGCCTGGTCATCCACTCACTCACTACATGACTTGCCTGGTCATCCACTCACTCTCTACATGACTTGCCTGGTCATCCACTCACTCTCTACATGACTTGCCTGGTCATCCACTCACTCTCTACATGACTTGCCTGGTCATCCACTCACTCACTACATGACTTGTCTGGTCAACTACTCACTCTCTACATGACTTACCTGGTCATCCACTCACTTATTACATGACTTGTCTGGTCAACTACTCACTCTCTACATGACTTGCCTGGTCATCCATTCTCACTCATTACATGACTTGCCTGGTCATCCACTCACTCACTACATGACTTGCCTGGTCATCCACTCACTCTCTACATGACTTGCCTGGTCATCCACTTACTCTCTACATGATTTGCCTGGTCATCCACTCACTCACTACATGACTTGCCTGGTCATCCACTCACTCACTACATGACTTGCCTGGTCATCCACTTACTCTCTACATGATTTGCCTGGTCATCCACTCACTCACTACATGACTTGTCTGGTCAACTACTCACTCTCTACATGACTTGCCTGGTCATCCACTCACTCACTACATGACTTGCCTGGTCATCCACTCACTCACTACATGACTTGCCTGGTCATCCACTCACTCACTACATGACTTGCCTGGTCATCCACTCACTCACTACATGACTTGCCTGGTCATCCACTTACTCTCTACATGATTTGCCTGGTCATCCACTCACTCACTACATGACTTGTCTGGTCAACTACTCACTCTCTACATGACTTGCCTGGTCATCCACTCACTCACTACATGACTTGCCTGGTCATCCACTCACTCACTACATGACTTGCCTGGTCATCCACTCACTCACTACATGACTTGCCTGGTCATCCACTCACTCACTACATGACTTGTCTGGTCAACTACTCACTCACTACATGACTTGCCTGGTCATCCACTCACTCACTACATGATTTGCCTGGTCATCCACTCACTCACTACATGACTTGCCTGGTCATCCACTCACTCACTACATGACTTGCCTGGTCATCCATTCTCACTCATTACATGACTTGCCTGGTCATCCACTCACTCACTACATGACTTGCCTGGTCATCCACTCACTCACTACATGACTTGCCTGGTCATCCACTCACTCACTACATGACTTGCCTGGTCATCCACTCACTCACTACATGACTTGTCTGGTCAACTATTCACTCACTGCAGATTTGAAACATCAGTGAACATGATTCGCTGTGGGCCAAATGAATGGAGGGGGAGGTTTAATATATGACCAGAAATTACTATTATTTTATCATGCTTGTTATCATTATCATATTTATGTGGATTGGCTCTACCATGGTGTATTGTTAAATTGGATGAAGTTTTGAATAAAACAATTTATAAATCACATGTTAGTGAAATCTGACGACTCACTAATTACAACATTTTGTCATGGAAACTGAGAACAGTCAATGTTTTCTCCTAGTTTTTGGAAACAATGAAAAACACTGGTAGTTCTGTCTGTCACAGGAATATGTGCTTGGTATGTAGCTTGGCATACGTACGTGGAAGCATGAAGCTGACAGACTGGCAACATGGATGATCTCAAAGCATTCATGTACAACGCTACACAAACGATGATCTCAAAGCATTCATGTACAACACTACACAAACGATGATCTCAAAGCATTCATGTACAACACTACACAAACGATGATCTCAAAGCATTCATGTACAACCCTACACAAACGATGATCTCAAAACTTGGTGTCATTCGGAGAATGGGATTTGCAGGTTTTTCATTTAGCGTTGATGTATTTTTTTACCCAAACCCTAATTTATTTTCTGACCTCGGTTCACATCGTGAACTGGTCGGAAAATAAATGAACCACATTCTGCTACAGTCAGTGTGTGCATGACTGGATCATGGCTGGGTGGTATGTGATGGTTACAGCTTGAAGGATGAGGACATTGTACAGTCGTGCTCAGTGTGCGTATGCCTGGGTGGTATGTGATGGTTACAGCTTGAAGGATGAGGACATTGTACAGTCGTGCCAGTGTGCGTATGCCTGGGTGGTATGTGATGGTTACAGCTTGAAGGATGAGGACATTGTACAGTCGTGTCAGTGTGCGTATGCCTGGGTGGTATGTGATGGTTACAGCTTGAAGGATGAGGACATTGTACAGTCATGTCAGTGTGCGTATGCCTGGGTGGTATGTGATGGATACAGCTTGAAGGACGAGGACATTGTACAGTCATGTCAGTGTGCGTATGCCTGGGTGGTATGTGATGGATACAGCCTGAAGGACGAGGACATTGTACAGTCATGTCAGTGTGCGTATGCCTGGGTGGTATGTGATGGATACAGCTTGAAGGACGAGGACATTGTACAGTCATGTCAGTGTGCGTATGCCTGGGTGGTATGTGATGGATACAGCTTGAAGGACGAGGACATTGTACAGTCATGTCAGTGTGCATATGCGTGGGTGGTATGTGATGGTTACAGCTTGTAGGACGAGGACATTGTACAGGCGTGCTAGTGTGCGTATGCCTGGGTGGTATGTGATGGATACAGCTTGAAGGACAAGGACGATTCAATGCAGCATCAGTTTTCATGAGCTGGTAATCCAACTCTACCAACATGGAGAATTAACATTGACATATTAACATTTACCATGTATGGTAAGTTCATAGTAGGTTAGCTACATTTAAATTTGGGGGCGGAGTTGGGGATGGAGGTTGGGGCAGAGGTTGGAGGCTGAGGTTGAGGGCGGAAGTTGGGGTGGAGGTTGGGGGTGGGGGTTGGAGGTTGGGGGGTGGAGGTTGGGGGGGCCGAGGTTTGGGGTGGATAGGGGTTGAGGTAGGTGGTGGAGGTTGTTTCAACCAATACTAAACTCAGTTTGGACTTTTGAGAAATTATTAGACCTCCCCTCAGTTGTGTATTATATTGGCTTTGTACAAAGATGTTTACGTGTAAGAGAATTTATTTGTATGTTATTAATAGCATATACAAAGACTTGGAAATTTGTGTTGTGTTTTTGACCAGGTGCATGCTTACCTACACTGCTGCATATACAACTTCATTTCTAGGCCACAAACCTGATACAACCACCTTTGTTTTGTTAGGGAATGGTGATGAGCGAAGGCCAGTACACAAGTACACACGCGATGTTTGCCTCGATTTATCAGGCAACATTGTGTCACGTGATAATGCACAACTCAATTACATGTGTGTTTCAATGAGTGACATGTCTTGACACCATGACCTAGACCTTGAATAGCGCCACACCCGATTTAAACATTATGAAGTCATGATAGCTACACCTGCTGTCGGTCACTGATTGGCCAATGATTCAACATCACGGCCAACTGTTAGTGAGACTGGACCAGGCCAAATGCTAGTAAGACTGGACCAGGCCAACTGTTAGTGAGACTGGACTTGGCCAACTGTTAGTGAGACTGGACTTGGCCAACTGTTAGTGATAGTGTGGTACTGGGTGGCTGAACCTAATAGTGTGGTACTGGGTGGCTGAACCTAATAGTGTGGTACTGGGTGGCTGAACCTAATAGTGTGGTACTGGGTGGCTGAACCTAATAGTGTGGTACTGGGTGGCTGAACCTGATAGTGTGGTCCTGGGTGGCTGAACCTAACAGTGTGGTACTGGGTGGCTGAACCTGATAGTGTGGTACTGGGTGGCTGAACCTAATAGTGTGGTACTGGGTGGCTGAACCTGATAGTGTGGTACTGGGTGGCTGAACCTAATAGTGTGGTACTGGGTGGCTGAACCTAATAGTGTGGTACTGGGTGGCTGAACCTGATAGCGTGGTACTGGGTGGCTGAACCTGATAGCGTGGTACTGGGTGGCTGAACCTAATAGCGTGGTACTGGGTGGCTGAACCTAACAGTGTGGTACTGGGTGGCTGAACCTGATAGTGTGGTACTGGGTGGCTGAACCTGATAGTGTGGTACTGGGTGGCTGAACCTGATAGCGTGGTACTGGGTGGCTGAACCTGATAGTGTGGTTCTGGGTGGCTGAACCTAACAGTGTGGTACTGGGTGGCTGAACCTGATAGTGTGGTACTGGGTGGCTGAACCTAACAGTGTGGTACTGGGTGGCTGAACCTGTTGTGTGGTACTGGGTGGCTGAACCTAATAGTGTGGTACTGGGTGGCTGAACCTAATAGTGTGGTACTGGGTGGCTGAACCTAATAGTGTGGTACTGGGTGGCTGAACCTGATAGTGTGGTACTGGGTGGCTGAACCTAACAGTGTGGTACTGGGTGGCTGAACCTGATAGTGTGGTACTGGGTGGCTGAACCTGACAGTGTGGTACTGGGTGGCTGAACCTAACAGTGTGGTACTGGGTGGCTGAACCTGATAGTGTGGTACTGGGTGGCTGAACCTGATAGTGTGGTACTGGGTGGCTGAACCTGATAGCGTGGTACTGGGTGGCTGAACCTAACAGTGTGGTACTGGGTGGCTGAACCTTATAGTTTGGTACTGGGTGGCTGAACGTGATAGCGTGGTTCTGGGTGGCTGAACCTGATAACGTGGTACTGGGTGGCTGAACCTGACAGTGTGGTACTGGGTGGCTGAACCTGATAGCGTGGTACTGGGTGGCTGAACCTTATAGTTTGGTACTGGGTGGCTGAACGTGATAGCGTGGTTCTGGGTGGCTGAACCTGATAACGTGGTACTGGGTGGCTGAACCTGACAGTGTGGTACTGGGTGGCTGACCCTGATAGCGTGGTACTGGGTGGCTGAACCTGATAGTGTGGTTCTGAGTGGCTGAACCTGATAGTGTGGTACTGGGTGGCTGAACCTGATAGCGTGGTACTGGGTGGTTGAACCTGACAGTGTGGTAATGGGTGGCTGAACCTGACAGTGTGGTACTGGGTGGCTGAACCTAATAGTGTGGTACTGGGTGGCTGAACCTAACAGTGTGGTACTGGGTGGCTGAACCTGATAGCGTGGTACTGGGTGGCTGAACCTAACAGCGTGGTACTGGGTGGCTGAACCTGATAGTGTGGTACTGGGTGGCTGAACCTGATAGCGTGGTACTGGGTGGCTGAACCTGATAGTGTGGTACTGGGTGGCTGAACCTGATAGTGTGGTACTGGGTGGCTGAACCTAACAGTGTGGTACTGGGTGGCTGAACCTGATAGTGTGGTACTGGGTGGCTGAACCTGACAGTGTGGTACTGGGTGGCTGAACCTGATAGTGTGGTTCTGGGTGGCTGAACCTGAGTGTGGTACTGGGTGGCTGAACCTGATAGCGTGGTACTGGGTGGCTGAACCTGACAGTGTGGTACTGGGTGGCTGAACCTAATAGTGTGGTACTGGGTGGCTGAACCTGACAGTGTGGTACTGGGTGGCTGAACCTGACAGTGTGGTACTGGGTGGCTGAACCTGACAGTGTGGTACTGGGTGGCTGAACCTGACAGTGTGGTTCTGGGTGGCTGAACCTGATAGTGTGGTTCTGGGTGGCTGAACCTGACAGTGTGGTACTGGGTGGCTGAACCTGGTAGTGTGGTACTGGGTGGCTGAACCTGACAGTGTGGTTCTGGGTGGCTGAACCTGATAGTGTGGTTCTGGGTGGCTGAACCTGACAGTGTGGTACTGGGTGGCTGAACCTGGTAGTGTGGTACTGGGTGGCTGAACCTGACAGTGTGGTACTGGGTGGCTGAACCTGGTAGTGTGGTACTGGGTGGCTCCGTGTCGACTGTCAAATTGGACACAAACCGCTCGTGTAAACCTGCCTTAACAGGGACACTAAAACTAGATAACTACAACATCAACAACACGTTTTCGTATAATGTTTTATTATGTACCAAGTAGAAATATAAAATTCACAAACTAAAATGTGACATGCCATTTGTACACACCTGTACTGTGAATCATTTTAATAATAAATTACTCCATTATGCAGCGTTAAAGTATTCTGGAATAAAAAATCTATTAATACATACAAATGTACCTAGACAGGTAAAATTAAATGTAATTTCAACCACTTTGAAATTGGTCCACATTGCACATATACAGATAATATATTACTGTACATATATTTCCGTTTGGTTAATTTATGAAGACAGTTTCCCAGCGACCCTATCAGACCCTGACCGCCCTCCCTGTCCGAGGCCAGGGTCGTCATACTGTCACTACTGGGAAAAATCGCTGTGAGACCATCACCAATGCCTCACGGGTAGCCACAACTGACTTTATTGACGCGTCACCACATTGACTTTATAGACACGTCACCACATTGACACATCACCACACTAACTTTATTGACATGTCACTACAATGACTTTATCGACACATCACCACAAGTTACGATGCAACCTCACAACCACAATACACCGCCCTGTGAAACAATTGTCACAGACTTCTTGCGTTCCTCAAACACTTGCCTTTGTAGTCACCATTCCTCTGAGACATACACATCCCATGCGATTCTCCAACATACACATCCCATGCAATTCTCCGACTTACACATCCCATGCAATTCTCCGACATACACATCCCATGCAATTCTCCGACATACACATCCCATGCAATTCTCCGACATACACATCCCATGCAATTCTCCGACATACACATCCCATGTCATTCTCCGACATACACATCCTATGTCATTATCCGACATACACATCCTATGTCATTATCCGACATACACATCCTATGTCATTATCCGACATACACATCCTATGTCATTATCCGACATACATATCCCATGTCATTATCCGGCATACACATACCATGTCATTATCCGACATACACATTCCATGTCATTATCCGACATACATATCCTATGTCATTATCCGACATACACATCCTATGTCATATGCAATCACACATACGAAGTATGAATACATTATAAATCAAGCTCGCAAAAACATTTCCTGACACTTCCTGAAACCTAAGACATTATATCATATTTATTATACAAATAATACACCATACAAAGAAATGTTATTGTGAGCAGGTGCATGACTCTACAGCAGGAACTTGACAATGGTCTAAAAGTACTCGTCCTATACAAAGCGCACACTTTGTACTATAAAACATGTCAATTGCCCTAGTCAGCACATTTGAGTGTTTGTAGCCGCCATCTAACAAAACTGCTGTCAACTTCGTGTTAATACAGGCAGTGTACATCTGATACAACTTCAAGTGTTAATACAGGCAGTGTACATCTGATACAACTTCAAGTGTTAATACAGGCAGTGTACATCTGATACAACTTCAAGTGTTAATACAGGCAGTGTACATCTGACACAACTTCAAGTGTTAATACAGGCAGTGTACATCTGATACAACTTCAAGTGTTAATACAGGCAGTGTACATCTGATACAACTTCAAGTGTTAATACAGGCAGTGTACATCTGATACAACTTCAAGTGTTAACACAGGCAGTGTACATCTGATACAACTTCAAGTGTTAATACAGGCAGTGTACATCTGATACAACTTCAAGTGTTAATACAGGCAGTGTACATCTGATACAACTTCAAGTGTTAATACAGGCAGTGTACATCTGATACAACTTCAAGTGTTAATACAGGCAGTGTACGTCTGATACAACTGCAATATATGTAGCAATATATAGTCCGACCTGATCAACATTTCTGTTGCATCGTGTCAGTGTTAATGCAAGCCGTGTTAGACAAGTCCATTTTGTTTACTCCCAGCACACTGAAGCTGAACAACCTGTCAGGACCTACAGCACATGGTATGCTCTAAAACTCCACATAACAAATAAATAAAAGCTCAACATTCTCATTGACCACTGGTATTAAAATAAAGGTTTACCCTATGCATAAAAGCCGGAATATAGTGTTTACAATAAAACCACTGTTCTTCCTTTCAACTTTGTGTGTTTTTCTACAAAAATATATAGCAGATTTACACAGACACAACTACCTTTTTTGCCAAAATGCTTTTGATGCTGGGCAGACAAAACCTTTGTTTGAAGTAGATTACATTTTGCAGCCTGATAGATGGAGACAATCAGTCGGAACAGCAATGTCACAGGCCGATTAACCAACAAAAAAAGTTATATTTATTTATGAAGTTCAAGCAAAACATGGATGTGAGTGGCCGGTCTGTGACTGCACTACATGACCTCTGTCACATGCATTCAGCAGCACCCTCTGTGGGGACTAGTGGACAACGGTCTTGAGTTCGTCCCAGACAAGGGGGAGGAGGATGCGACTGGCCTTGACAAGGATCCCAGCGGAGGAGTAGAGGGAGCGATGAAGGGCCCACCACGGCTCTGTCTTGAACTGGAAGTACACCGCATACATGGCCACAGCGAAGAAGTGCGTGAGGAACACAGTTGGCCGCGGGTTCATGCTGCAACAGATGAAAGCAATGAAACTCAAGTGGACACACAGTCAGACACAGAATGGACCAACCATGGAATGTGCGTCCTTAGGCTGATCACATTTAAGACATTTTCAAGATTAATACTTCAAAAATGTTAGGACCTTTTTCCATGACAAATTCAATATCAAATACCATAGAAATGTTGTTCAAACACTCTAGGAGCCATTTATTTATTTGGTGATCAAACTGCATCATTTGATTAAAGAAGCCTATCACTCAGCGACATGCAGTCTAGTCTACCTTTGTCGAATTATAGCCAAGACCTAATTTGGTTAAATAAAATTTAAGACCTTTCTTTAAAAATCCGAATTTTAAGACCTCAAAAACAAAATCCAATTTAAGACTGCACCCTCGATTCAGGAGTCACAGAGTACGACACAGGACACATAATGGATCAGATTGACAATCTTCACTTGATCATTGTTTCTCACACAGTAGTACCACACAGAAATCATGACACACATTGCTTTGTGTCATACATGACTTACATTGACAGTAGTGAAACAGGCCCGTTGACACATTCACCACCGAGTTGGAAGTAGGCGAAGCACGCGTCCTTCAGTCGCATCAAGTGGGCTGCAGCGAAACATGACACAATGTCAACTACTTTTAAACGTCACAGATTACCACTTACACGAGGTAATATCACCACTGCAACGAAACAATGGCTACGTTATTACAAAAGATCAGCCGTCACTTAAAAATAAATTATATTGCAAGCATGGTTCAGACAGAAAGCATAAAGTAAAATTAAAGAACATTAAAAAGCATTTGGGGGAAAAACAGCACTTTTTCAAGAACATCTTCCAAAGTGTCTGAACGTTATTTCTGATACAACCTAAAAATATTAAATGTTTATTTCCAACACTCAATAGACTGTCTGTGCCACGCATACATCTATCAGCACAGGCAGTCTGTGCCACGCATACATCTATCAGCACAGGCAGTCTGTGCCACGCATACATCTATCAGCACAGGCAGCCTGTGCCACGCATACATCTATCAGCACAGGCAGCCTGTGCCACGCATACATCTATCAGCACAGGCAGCCTGTGCCACGCATACATCTATCAGCACAGGCAGCCTGTGCCACGCATACATCTATCAGCACAGGCAGTCTGTGCCACGCATACATCTATCAGCACAGGCAGCCTGTGCCACGCATACATCTATCAGCACAGGCAGCCTGTGCCACGCATACATCTATCAGCACAGGCAGCCTGTGCCACGCATACATCTATCAGCACAGGCAGCCTGTGCCACGCATACATCTATCAGCACAGGCAGCCTGTGCCACGCATACATCTATCAGCACAGGCAGCCTGTGCCACGCATACATCTATCAGCACATGCAGCCTGTGCCACGCATACATCTATCAGCACAGGCAGCCTGTGCCACGCATACATCTATCAGCACAGGCAGCCTGTGCCACGCATACATCTATCAGCACAGGCAGCCTGTGCCACGCATACATCTATCAGCACAGGCAGCCTGTGCCACGCATACATCTATCAGCACAGGCAGTCTGTGCCACGCATACATCTATCAGCACAGGCAGACTGTGCCACGCATACATCTATCAGCACAGGCAGACTGTGCCACGCATACATCTATCAGCACAGGCAGCCTGTGCCACGCATACATCTATCAGCACAGGCAGCATGTGCCACGCATACATCTATCAGCACAGGCAGTCTGTGCCACGCATACATCTATCAGCACAGGCAGCCTGTGCCACGCATACATCTATCAGCACATGCAGCCTGTGCCACGCATACATCTATCAGCACAGGCAGTCTGTGCCACGCATACATCTATCAGCACATGCAGCCTGTGCCACGCATACATCTATCAGCACAGGCAGCCTGTGCCACGCATACATCTATCAGCACATGCAGCCTGTGCCACGCATACATCTATCAGCACAGGCAGCCTGTGCCACGCATACATCTATCAGCACATGCAGCCTGTGCCACGCATACATCTATCAGCACAGGCAGCCTGTGCCACGCATACATCTATCAGCACATGCAGCCTGTGCCACGCATACATCTATCAGCACATGCAGCCTGTGCCACGCATACATCTATCAGCACAGGCAGCCTGTGCCACGCATACATCTATCAGCACAGGCAGCCTGTGCCACGCATACATCTATCAGCACATGCAGCCTGTGCCACGCATACATCTATCAGCACAGGCAGCCTGTGCCACGCATACATCTATCAGCACAGGCAGCCTGTGCCACGCATACATCTATCAGCACAGGCAGCCTGTGCCACGCATACATCTATCAGCACAGGCAGCCTGTGCCACGCATACATCTATCAGCTCATGCAGCCTGTGCCACGCATACATCTATCAGCACAGGCAGCCTGTGCCACGCATACATCTATCAGCACAGGCAGCCTGTGCCACGCATACATCTATCAGCACAGGCAGCCTGTGCCACGCATACATCTATCAGCACAGGCAGCCTGTGCCACGCATACATCTATCAGCACAGGCAGCCTGTGCCACGCATACATCTATCAGCACATGCAGCCTGTGCCACGCATACATCTATCAGCACAGGCAGCCTGTGCCACGCATACATCTATCAGCACAGGCAGCCTGTGCCACGCATACATCTATCAGCACAGGCAGCCTGTGCCACGCATACATCTATCAGCACAGGCAGCCTGTGCCACGCATACATCTATCAGCACAGGCAGCCTGTGCCACGCATACATCTATCAGCACAGGCAGCCTGTGCCACGCATACATCTATCAGCACATGCAGCCTGTGCCACGCATACATCTATCAGCACAGGCAGCCTGTGCCACGCATACATCTATCAGCACAGGCAGCCTGTGCCACGCATACATCTATCAGCACAGGCAGCCTGTGCCACGCATACATCTATCAGCACAGGCAGCCTGTGCCACGCATACATCTATCAGCACAGGCAGCCTGTGCCACGCATACATCTATCAGCACAGGCAGCCTGTGCCACGCATACATCTATCAGCACATGCAGCCTGTGCCACGCATACATCTATCAGCACAGGCAGCCTGTGCCACGCATACATCTATCAGCACAGGCAGCCTGTGCCACGCATACATCTATCAGCACAGGCAGCCTGTGCCACGCATACATCTATCAGCACATGCAGCCTGTGCCACGCATACATCTATCAGCACAGGCAGCCTGTGCCACGCATACATCTATCAGCACAGGCAGCCTGTGCCACGCATACATCTATCAGCACAGGCAGCCTGTGCCACGCATACATCTATCAGCACATGCAGTTGCACATGGAAAAAAGCTAATTGACAGCAACAAATTTGTCTTGTCTTGCTGAAGTTGCAGCAATGTTGTAACTTTATCCAGAGTTTTCGAAATGCAAACGTCATGGCATAACGATTTCGTGCACTGGAGTCTTTCCACGCAAAACATGTTTTCATCTTCTTCTACTTCGTAATGTTGAACTAAAAACAACTTTTCTCAACAATTTGCTTGCACTCAATCGATGAAATAATGAGTTAGTTATTTAGAATATTGATCCCTTGGGCCAAAGTTTCTTTTAAGATTTTTGCTAAATTTCAAAACGGCATTAAAGACATAAAATTTTGCCGCAATCAGTACACACCTTGTGCTTGATTGAATCGCACTAACTTCTGATCACCACGGCGAACCTTCACGACCCAATTTTATATTTATCATCCAATAACCACTCACGTCTCACATTACAACTGCTCTCAGCTCTCAATATGGCGATCATCAATCATTAATCGAACAATTTGTAACGAAAACGAAATAAAATAAACGTCATGTACTCTGGCGCTGCCTCCCAGGCCATTGGAGAAAGAGCTCATTTGATTAGATCATGTGCACACATGGCGACGTCTGGTGATTACGACTGAACTTTTTTTTATTAATTTATAGCTTTGCAGTGGTATTCTCCGGGAAATTCTTGACGATATTTAAAAAATAATTGAAGCAATTTACCACAAGTACCAAACATGCAATCACTGATAGTTGGTGAATTCTCGTAGCAAAACATAAAACATGTTTTCAAGAACATTCAAGGGTACTTAAGTCACAAAGTCAAACTGAAGAACATTCAAGAACATTTGGGGATCTGTGCAAACCCTGGTGGGAAGTGACATCGCTGCAATGTCACCGACATCACACCAACGTATCACAGCGATTTCAGTGACAGTGAATTGGAATAAATGACAGAAGGAAAGCAAAATTTAGTACCAGTATCGATGCCAGCCTCACCCCAGACTTCATGGACAAAGGACCAGTATCGATGCCAGCCTCACCCCAGACTTCATGGACAAAGGACCAGTATCGATGCCAGCCTCACCCCAGACTTCATGGACAAAGGACCAGTATCGATGCCAGCCTCACCCCAGACTTCATGGACAAAGAGAAGAACAGTGTAATGTAGTCTTACCATCATCGGCAGCAAACAATTCATACAGTGCCATCGACATGACATTGACGACGAAGGACTGTTGCTTCTTGCGACTGACGTACAAGGCTTTGATCGCCTTCATAACAGCGTTGTAGTCATGCAGGTTCTTTATGTCCTTGAAGTATTCATGGAACAGCACGACGTCATTGAAAGCAACACTCATGCCGCCCCCTGTCAGGGGGTGGCGCATGTTGACAGCATCACCAAGACACACGACCCCTGGCTTGACGATGGGGACGGGAGGCAGCCAGCTGTTTGGCATGCTGCGAATACGGTCGACCTCCAGGGCCCTCAGGAATGGCCCCTGGATGTGATCTGGATGGATCAAGTCACACGTTTTATCTACTTATTATTCTATTTACTCATCATTCTAATAGCATTACAACTACTTTCATTAAAACTACTTTCATTACAACTACTTTCATTAAAACTACTTACATTACAACTACTTATAACAGACGTGGAGATGCCAGTAGGCCTGAAATGGATTCAGTAAATACTTGCAACTATTGTTAATCCATGGAACAGGTCAATAGAAAATATGACAATAACAAAGATGTTTCACAAAAGTAAACAACCAGCGAGGGTTCATTCTACTGAGGCAAGTTAATTAATTGACAACTAACAACTGATACTTTTTGCAAACAGTCAACCAAAGCCATCATTCTCAGAAAAAAATCTCTATGATTCTGATAAACGTTTGAAGATTTTGATTCTATTTAATCTGAGATTATGAAGTGTCCTGTCCCTGTTAAACTCCTGGTTACTGACCTGCAGTACTGCACTATGGCAGGCTGCAGTGCACTATGGCAGTCTGCAGTGCACTATGGCAGTCTGCAGTGCACTATGCCAGTCTGCAGTGCACTATGGCAGGCAACACCAAGGGAAGAGAGCAACATACCGGGGAGTTTAGGAGCGATGGTGTCCCGCATGTACTCTTTACTGTTGGCTGGCATCCCTGCCTTCAGGTCGATCAGGATGCGGGTCTCGTTGGATGAGATCTGGTAGATGAGGACAGGGGAGGGTTCCATAAGGACCAACTCTGCGTGGTTGTCGATGCTCTGGGGGCAGTCTTTCAGCACCAGACCTGTAGACAGACACTGCACTTTGTTCATATCAGATTTATATGTTATATTTATCAACCTAATTTTTTATAGAAAAAAGCAGGTTTTGTCCGTATGACATTTCGCAGCTGACATTTCACACTGCCCATATCTTTGAACCTGAAATAACACTGTCAGTAACAGTTATATTCTCACCTACCATCTTGGGTAATGAACTCAGTACAATTTTTACTCTTTTTTGTGTTTTCCATTTCATTTTCCACAGCTTCTCGCATTTTCGCAACAGTCAAAAAAAGACTTCCATTCTGTTCAATCTCAAGTTAATCCTCCTTTATAGGTCTGAAACATTTCATTCATATTTTATTTTTTATTGAAAACATGTAATAAATAAAAATGTAATCAAACCAAGAAAATAGTCACATGACAACAGTAAATAGCACACGCCCTCCAAGATGTAACAATGACAGACGATGTAATCTGTAAGGCACGCACCAGCGAAGTGACTGGGCACGGTTGGTGTCTGTTTGACGAGGTTCTTGCGGAACTTGGAAAAGCAGCCATCGGCCACAACCGTCAGTGCCGCCCGCACTTCCTGCAATAGAAACAGGACACGGTGGAGACGGTCGCAGACAACCCCAGGGCACAGATGACTAGACACAGGCACAGCCATTCACTGTATCAAAGAAGACTCTACAGAAAGGTTCCACAGAATGCTTCTACTTACACAATAAAACATCACTGTGGAACGTGTGTATGGCAGAGAAAGACGAGAGGAGGCAGGTGTATCTCTTACAACCAGACACCTGCTAGTGCAGATGTGTGTATGGCAGAGAAAGACGAGAGGAGGCAGGTGTATCTCTTACAACCAGACACCTGCTAGTGCAGATGTGTGTATGGCAGAGAAAGACGAGAGGAGGCAGGTGTATCTCTTACAACCAGACACCTGCTAGTGCAGATGTGTGTATGGCAGATAAAGACGAGAGGAGGCAGGTGTATCTCTTACAACCAGACACCTGCTAGTGCAGATGTGTGTATGGCAGAGAAAGACGAGAGGAGGCAGGTGTATCTCTTACAACCAGACACCTGCTAGTGCAGACGTTGCTCTACTTATCTAATTATTATCCCCAGAGGAATATATTACTTTTTGGCCTGGTCATTTAACCAAGATTGCTAACATTTACAAGATGTGATCAACATACTACTATGATTGCATGCACATTAATCGATATACATCGTACAGGTGTCACGAGTGACACAGGTCAACAATGACTCCCTCACAAATAGTGACCCAGGTCAAGAGTTGTTGCCTTACTTTCAGCTCTCCTGTTGACCGTTCCTTGTATTCTACACCGATGGTGATTGCGTTCTCTTCTAGTAGTGAGGTCACGGTGCCCTCGATGTAGTGTGTGCTGAAGCAACATCATCATGAAGGCACGTGGACAGTTGATCAAGTCACAGAAAATAGTCACAGGTACAACCAATCATATATTTACTTTGTTTCAGTGTTATGCATCACTGCTGTATACAAATGTTCTGTTTACATCACTTCATTGCCTGCCAATGATGAAAGGTCAGCCTCGAGAAGAAGCAAACATGTCCCACCAGTTACTCACAGGTATGTCACAACTACTCCAACCATACTGTTTTCTGAACCTTGAATAATTGTACACAAACACGCACACGCGCGCGCACACACACACACACACAAATGCATGCCCAGACCACTGCTGTTATATTGTTTATTCCTATTCCTGTTTATTCCATTTGTCTTGATTTATAAAATGTGTGCAATTCAAATACCCATTACAGAAATTTTCAGATTTTTATTACATCAAATAGGTAGCATTTGATTTCACAACTCTGATCATGGTTAGACAATGAGACTTTGTGCACCCTTGTCCCAAGTCCAGACCCACTTTCTCACAAACAGTTTGTTGGGAGTCCTGACCCACTTTCTCACAAACACAGTTTGTTGGGAGTCCTGACCCACTCTCTCACAAACACAGTTTGTTGGGAGTCCTGACCCACTCTCTCACAAACACAGTTTGTTGGGAGTCCTGACCCACTCTCTCACAAACACAGTTTGTCCCGAGTCCTGACCCACCTTCTCACAAACACAGTTTGTCCCGAGTCCTGACCAACTCTCTCACAAACACAGTTTGTTGGGAGTCCTGACCCACTCTCTCACAAACACAGTTTGTCCCGAGTCCTGACCCACTTTCTCACAAACACAGTTTGTCCCGAGTCCTGACCCACTCTCTCACAAACACAGTTTGTCCCGAGTCCTGACCCACTTTCTCACAAACACAGTTTGTCCCGAGTCCTGACCCACTCTCTCACAAACACAGTTTGTCCCGAGTCCTGACCCACTTTCTCACAAACACAGTGGCAACTGATACAAGTATTCAATACCACTCACTTTTGCTCGGCCATGGCTGCCTGTCTGAGTGCCATAACAAACTTGCCATGGTGGAAGGCCTTTCCCCATGTACTCCCGTTCTCATCCGTTGGGTACGGCACATGCACCTTAGACTTTGTCTTTGACTCGTGAAGGACGTAGCCCTTGATAGTGTGGGCATCAAAGCCTTCAAGGCATCCTGCAAACAAACTGAGTGTTACTAGGGAACTTCTGAAGGAGCTAAAAGGTGAAGTTCTACACAGTCACAATGTCCACAAGCCAAACATCACAGCAAAATACGCCTTCTTGCTTATGCCTTCTTGCTTATGCCTTCTTGCTTATGCCTTCTTGCTTATGCCTTCTTGCTTATGCCTTCTTGCTTTTGCCTTCTTGCTTATGCCTTCTTGCTTGTGTCTTCTTGCTTGTGTCTTCTTGCTTATGTCTTCTTCTTATTAGCAATTTGTGAAACTTATTATTTAAGGCTTAAAATGGTATAATCATAATAATCTTCCAAGAGAATCAAGACATACTGAAACTGAGATGAGAATTGTCAACATACAAGCTTGGTTGTACTTTGTTGGAGTGTTGTATTTTATTTTAAGGCGTCGCTTGGGTCTAAACGCATTTTATTTTCTTATTTCATCATCACTGAACCTACAGAGCTGAAACTTTCATAGATTGCAAGTCCAGGTAAGAGTAATGCAGTGAATTTTTTTCAGAAAGTTTCATACATATTTTCCCACGGTATGCAGCCATCTTGGATTGAATGTTGCGTGTGACTTATATCAGTAACCATTGGATTTAGAGGACTCAAATTTGGTGTGTAGTTACTCCACATAATCCCAATGAAAACAGTCAGTTGACTTTCCAAGTTTTCAAATAACTTTTGTTTTCATGATTTTTTTACATCTGAATGTATTTTTTCATCATGAAATTTTACATTGATGGTTCATTATATAAAATATAAATAATGTTTTCTAAAAAGTTACTACATAGTTTTCAAGAGCATACTATCAAGAAACACTGTAGAAAGTTTCAAGTAATTCTGTCAAACAATAGCAGAGATAAGTGACACGGGAGGCAGTAGGTGTGAGGGAAAACATGTTTTTGAGAAAATCGTGTTCAAAGTTTATGTACATTGGCACATACATTTCAACATCTGAAAAGCAACCTAGATGATTGAAACTTTGCATACATATTACTGAATGTATAATCTATCTAAAGGCAAAGTTAAGAGTCATTGGCATTGTAAAATAAATTTCACACAAGTCCCGAGTACCCGACACCCATGTCCATCGTTGCCGACACAGCTGATCTCACCACGACAAATGGGACATTCGTCGCCTGAGTCCCATCGATACAGTCTGATGACAGAGTTGCATTGATGACCTTGTCGCAACTGGTGCAGAAAGTCTCGAGGCCACACACCATGCCGAGGGTGCGGTGCGGTCGACAGCTGGGGTGGAGAGTGTATGCTTCCTACACAACGTGCATAGCAGGTTCGCAACAAGTGATGGCAACACTGCACAGCGTACAAGTACTGTTGAAAGATCTCCATCAGCATCTGTCTCATCCTCAACCAGGAATCGCGGGACACCTATCTCCTCCAGAAGATCTGCATAACCAAACTTCCGTTCAGTGACAGACAGTCTCCGAGACGGATCAGCTTGTACTGTTGATGACCGCCTTGATGCCTGGAAAAAATACACAATGTAAATGTATTTCATGAACAAAAAGTATCCAAGACATGTTCAACAACAAAAGCCCCCCCCTTACTACCTATGCAGGGGTATGGCATTGAATGCAATTTATTTTATTGGCATTGCCATATTATACACACACACCCGCGCGCGTGTGTGTATATAGGCTATGTATACGATAATTACCAGGGCAAATTGTAGTAATATAATAAACCATAGTTACAACTCTGCTTCTGATGTGCCTGGATGGCCCCTGGGCCTGAATGTCAACACAACCACGAACATCAACAGCATGAACTAGATCAGCGTCAAATCGTTTATACAGTAATAGTTATGCCACAAAGGCGATGTTTGGATAAAACACAAGTGAACATATGAAATATCAGAATTAAACTTACACTGCGTGCCATTCTCGCTGGCACCATGGACGGTGACGGTCGAAGAAGACGAAGTTGTCGCCGCAGGTTCATTGGCGAATTCAACCCTCGATGCCTTCGCATCGCGCGCTAACTGCAACGATGCAAACTTTCGCTGCCTCCCAGTACCGTAACCGCCCACTCGCTTTCGACCAAACGGCATAATGTCGTTTTACAAAGCGATATAAATGAACGAAACTCATGGGATAAAAAAGTCGATCGAATAGAACGTAGCTGGTATTTCAAGCTGACGTCAGAGGATGGAAATTAGTATTACAACCAATTAGAGCGCTTGATTTGAGGGAATCCGACATCACGTGGTGATGTCCGGCGAATCGTCGTGGCATTCCCCATTCCTTTGTCACCGAGATGGTTCAGAGGCGGTCATTTATAGTCGGAATTACTCGGATACCTCCGGGCACATTTTAAAACTGTTTGTACCATCATACAGAGCGAAAATGGGGCTTTCCCGTGATATGCGCCATGTTGGAATGGCAGCGTTTTCCGACATGCAATGGCTCGCGGAAAATCACCTAATGTCCCATTAGTCTCGGTTCATTTGACATAAACAAAGACTTAGCAATGATAGGCATCATACAAAAGACACGTTTTATGACAGAAACGTGTTTATTTCGACAGTGCAACTTACATGAATGGCAAGTTGAATAATATTTATACACGGAAATAGCAACAACTCGAAATTCATTTTACTGTCAAAAATCCGTCAAATCCGACCCGAGTCTCCCGTTAACAGAAATCTCTGTTTTGCTGCTATTTATACAATGACTCATGATGACGTATATTTACACAATCTCTCAAAAATTTTCACAATTTTTGTGGAACAACCTAAGCTGACTGTAAATCTAGTTAAATTTTATTAAAACATCTCACATCACGCTGCCACCTTGTGGCTTAGGACACATTATTCAAGTAAAATATAGGAAATGGGACAGATAGGAAGATTGAAGATAAAGAAGGGTGAAGGAGGACAACACGTAGAGGAAGAAAGCTGCCGACAGGGAGAAAGGAAAGGGATAACAACTGGGGCGACGAAACAGTACGACGAGGAAAAAAACAGTGACAGCCATAAAGGCCTTAGAGACTCACCATCTAGTCCCAGTGTCTCAAGGGCCTGACACCCCCCGGGCTGTAAGAGTTCACCCACAATCCTGTCGGGCTCCTTCAAGTCCCTCTCAATGACGGTCACCTGACGGCCGTCTCTGGCCAGTGTAGCAGCAAGGGCCGACCCAAGCACGCCCGACCCGATTATAACCACATCACACTCAATGCTCCCCTTCTGCTCTGAGATTTCGGTCACCATGGTTATTCTGTAAGCTGAAAAGTAGAGTATACAATATTATTGATATAATTAAGGTACAAGTAAGCATTGTCAGTGCTTCATGTTTGAAAACAATGGGCGAGCGTTAAATCGCTCACCTAAATATGCCAAATTAATTTAAGCGAGCGATTTGTTGGGTGTTTTTACCATGGGTGGCGCCACCATTTCCCATTCGGATTCTGCTGTTACGTCACCATGAAATTTTAATTGGTATTTGTTGGCGCTTTAACTTTTGTACAATTAAATAAAAGTTCACATTAGTAAATCCCATACATTGCCATGTGGTGGCGCCACCATTTCACATTCGGATTCTGCTGTTACGTCACCATGAAATTTTAATTGGTATTTGTTGGCGCTTTAACTTTTGTACAATTAAATAAAAGCTTACAAGTGTAAATCCCATACATTGCAATTGGTGAAACGGTTTTGAATTGCAACATGTCATCAGTCACAGTAGGTGTAGCCAAAGCAAGGCCAGTGTGCCATGACAGCGGTCACAGTAGGTGTAGCCAAAGCAAGGCCAGTGTGCCATGACAGCGGTCACAGTAGGTGTAGCCAAAGCAAGGCCAGTGTGCCATGACAGCGGTCACAGTAGGTGTAGCCAAAGCAAGGCCAGTGTGCCATGACAGCGGTCACAGTAGGTGTAGCCAAAGCAAGGCCTGTGTGCCATGTCATCGGTCACAGTAGGTGTAGCCAAAGCAAGGCCAGTGTGCCACGACAGCGGTCACAGTAGGTGTAGCCAAAGCAAGGCCAGTGTGCCATGACAGCGGTCACAGTAGGTGTAGCCAAAGCAAGGCCTGTGTGCCATGACAGCGGTCACAGTAGGTGTAGCCAAAGCAAGGCCTGTGTGCCATGACAGCGGTCACAGTAGGTGTAGCCAAAGCAAGGCCTGTGTGCCATGTCATCGGTCACAGTAGGTGTAGCCAAAGCAAGGCCTGTGTGCCATGTCATCGGTCACAGTAGGTGTAGCCAAAGCAAGGCCAGTGTGCCATGACAGCGGTCACAGTAGGTGTAGCCAAAGCAAGGCCAGTGTGCCATGACAGCGGTCACAGTAGGTGTAGCCAAAGCAAGGCCTGTGTGCCATGTCATCGGTCACAGTAGGTGTAGCCAAAGCAAGGCCAGTGTGCCATGACAGCGGTCACAGTAGGTGTAGCCAAAGCAAGGCCAGTGTGCCATGACAGCGGTCACAGTAGGTGTAGCCAAAGCAAGGCCTGTGTGCCATGACAGCGGTCACAGTAGGTGTAGCCAAAGCAAGGCCTGTGTGCCATGTCATCGGTCACAGTAGGTGTAGCCAAAGCAAGGCCAGTGTGCCACGACAGCGGCCACAGCACAAGTTTCAACTTTGCTTAGGCAGTTTGAAAATTGCAATTGAGAATCACAAATACGTCTTGTATAAATGAGTAATATTTTTACTTATTTCACAGCCAGTTCACCTTTTTCTTTCTGTGATGTTTACTCATTTGAACTAACCAGTCTGATGAACATCTTCACTCATATACACCATGCATAAGAATTAGATAAATAGTCATAAATGCAGCTCAGTAGGCAACACCAGTATAAACTGGGGTCAATTGGCTTGCTTCCTTTGCATCGTAATGCCAAACGCTCAACTCAAACTCGGTGCGAAAAAATATGAATTCATCATCCGCACATCAAACAGTGAATCAATGTTTAGTGGTACCAGAGATGTGTGGCCAGCACACCGTGGCTTCGATGGCGTTCTTGCAATCTCGGTGCAGCGGGCTACGATTGCCTTCCCCGGTGACAGGCGATATTGGAATTCCAAATATTGGACCCCGAACACTGTCCATAAGTGTAGACTTTCCTAGTGAATCTAATACTCAAGAAACTCCTTGTAGAGACGAACACTTGCAGACAGCGAGTGATTTTAACAATCAATGCAATCGATAAATCGCTCCCTAGATGATTTATCTGCATGAGCGATAACGAGCGAGAGCGATCGCTCGCCTCAAACATGATGGACTGCATTCTGCATCGACCATTCTAAAATGTTTACAAATGTAACAAAATGACAGTTTCCTCAATTTTACCCACACAGTTGGACACTAAAGTCTCCATAATAACTGGAAGTCAACAATATCTGGAAGTAAATCACTGTGGGTTGGTCCAAGGTAAATCACCCAATCTTCATGAGGGTGGGACTTTCCATCCCAAAACACTAGCTTGCCTCCATTTGGACCAATTAATTTAAGTTTTAGCACCTACTCTACTGTGACTTGAATAAATGGATAAGCCATAAGTATTTAGAATGAATGACATAATGGTCAGTGTGCACAGATTGTGTCAACACTGTCAGATGTCAAGTGAGGGTGGACTCTGTGTACACAGTGGACAAGTTGACCAGACATTGAACCATTCAACAACACTGTTATGTGACAGTCAACCACACATGGTGCATGAAGCAACATCTAGTCACCCACATCACAGAACCAATACCCAGTCACCCACATCATAGAATCAACATCCAGTCACCCACATCACAGAACAAACACCCAGTCGCCCACATCACAGAATCAACACCCAGTCACCACATTACAGAATCAACACCCAGTCATCCACATTACAGAATCAACACCCAGTCACCCACATCAAAGAATCAACACCCAGTCACCCACATCGGGAGAATCAACACCCAGTCACCCACACCACAGAATCAACACCAGGTCACCCACACCACAGAATCAACACCCAGTCACTCACATCACAGAATCAGAAATGTGATTACACTGACCATTGTTTGGGTGAAAACCTCCATTCTGGGGGATTTCTAACCACATTGGTAAGGTTTTCTGGCCTTTAAAAAATATTTTTATTCATCAGTTTGCTTAGTAAGAATAATTTGTAATAGTTTGCCCAGTCTCACAATATTAATAGTTGAGAGAGGATAGTTTTATTCAACGGAGTAGTTTCTGATAGTCACGAGAATCTGCTACCTTTGGAGATCTCCTAGGATTTCACATTAGATGCACCATTAGTCAGATGTAGTTTTTTGTTGAGATTTTTGTATAACATAACATTTACACGATTATTCTTAATAATCACCATAGGCATAGGCATAGGCAAGTTAACAACACTTAATGTGTTGTGTACTACTACCAAACAATGAGGCTTTTCAAGCACATGCTGTAGCAGATTTTTGTGATGCCGTCTTTTTTGTGAAACGAAAATTGTACTTAGTATTTCACTCAAAACAACATTATTTTTACAATTGCTTTGCATTCTGTTGATGAAATTGTACTGAATTAGAATATCCATTATGCAAGTTTTTTGCAAACGGCATATTATATTAAGCATAGCAGAAACTTCCCAACCACTAATATGTCCAGTATACTTGGATCTTGGCAACGCCTCCCATCCTCACCATCGGCATCTCGACTGTTTCAAACCGTGTCGTGGAACTGGCTGCGGGAAGGTAAACTGCGATAATTCTGCCGAACTCAGTCCAAAAAAACATAAGAAAAGTGTAATCCGCTGTTTTCGTATCTGCACTAGAAATAGACACTTAGAACGTTTTAGAGAATAAACTGCCACTGGGTCCCTGGCATCGGCTCAGGAAAATATCATCCATTCATTCGAACATGGTCGTGGATGGAAGAATTGCTTTTTAAGTATAACTCACAGCTCGTCCGCCGCGCAAACGGATTGCAGACTTACCTTCTGTTCAACGTCCAAAGTAGCTTTTCTTGGGACGACTTCACTGTTATCAAGCGATGTTTCTGTAATTATAGGAGTTGGTATGTCAACCGTGAATCACCCACCGCTACAAGAAATCAGACCATTCGGTGGTTACTAAACGCCTGATGAGTATCGGCCAATCAACTTGAGCAGTTCCATTCATTCCTGAGTATAATGGGGTTTTCTGGGGAGCATGTATTATTTTCACTGCCTACTACGTGACTAAAATCATGTTAGCGGAACCAACCAATATACACGTAGGCCAAACTAAAAACAAGGAAAATGGAATAGAAAGAATTAAACAAAAAAACACTTGTCAAAAGAAACCATTAAAACAATCCAAGTAAACTATGTGGAGCGTTTATAGGCGTATCAGAAAGGATGAAGACTATGCAAATTACAGAGGCACTTAATGCAGCTGCACCTGAAATTAGACAATCTAAAAGAAGCTATGAGCAAAAACTAGTATGTAACATAAAAAATGACAGCAAGAGTTTTTATGCATATGTCCAGATGCTACATTTCCGGAGGATAATCTGACTATTTAGGGCAGTTAATTATAATTCCAGAAATGGTAGCTAAGAAAATAAAGGCAATGAAGGATAATAAATCACTGGTAGTGGATGGAATTCTCCCAAAATTACTAATGGAAACAGTAGAACAAATCAGTATACCACTTGCAAGAGTGTTCAACTTGTCATTAAAAGAGGGAGTTGTTCCTTTTGAATGGAAAGAAGAAACATCATATCATTATTTAAAAAGGGTTCGAGAAATAAGTCCGAGAATTACAGACCAGTGAGTTTAACGTCAGTGATTTGTAAATTGAACACTCTTGTCATTAAAAGAGGGAGTTGTTCCTTTTGAATGGAAAGAAGAAACATCATATCATTATTTAAAAAGGGTTCGAGAAATAAGTCCGAGAATTACAGACCAGTGAGTTTAACGTCAGTGATTTGTAAATTATTAGAAAGGTTAATTAGAGACCATATGGTCGACTTCCTTGTTAGGCATAAATTATTAAATTCATCTTAACATGGATTCCTAAAAGCGAGGTCATGCTTAACAAATATGCTACGTTTTTTGGAAGAAATCACTAAGTGGATAGACAAGGGATCGCCAGTAGATATTATCTACTTAGATTTTCAGAAAGCTTTTGACAAAGTGCCACATCAAAGATTACTACTTAAATTAAAAGCCCATGGTATCGGGGATAGCATAATTAACTGGATAGAACAATGGCTGACTGACAAAAGATAGCGTGTTGTAATAGATGGAGAGGTTTCAAACTGGAAATCAGCTTTGAGTGCGGTACCACAAGGATCAGTATTAGGACCTTTATTATTCTTAATATATATCAATGACTTGGACGACAATATAACAAGCAACGTACTGAAATTTGTAGATGGCACAAAAGTGTTTAGAAAGGTTAGCACTGATGGTGATGAACAACATTTACAAAACGATCTAGACAAATTAGTTAAATGATCTGAAAAATGGCAGATGTTATAAAATTTTGGGAAATGTAAATGCCTACATACAGGACACGCGAACTTGGATATAAACTATAATATGGGAGATACTGTTCTAGGTACTACTGTAAAAAGGAATTAGGAATAACAATAAGTGCTGATATGAAAGTTTCAGAACAGTGTGGTATTGCAGCTTCAAAACGTAATCAAATTCTTGGGTTGATTAGGAGAAACATAACATACAAGGAAAAAAGCTAATTATAACTCTGTATAAATCAATAGAGGAGAGGAGAGCAACTAAAATTAATCCAGAACTTAACCTTAGGCTTAGGCTTAGTTACAAAGAATGCCTGCGCTGAAAGAATGTATGTAATAACTTAACAGTCCCTCTCACCAACAATCTCATTTTAGTGTAATTTAAATTAAAGTGTCACATTACGTCCAATTCAGAGGATTTCCGGTTTCTGATTTGAATTATACTGGTATAGTAAATTTCACGCACCGTTGTTTTTTTACAAAAAGTTGAATGTTCTGCCTCTGTTACGCCTAGCGGAAAAAAACAGCAATGCGGCGCGTTCTGTACGAAAACGTGGTCAGCGGATATTCGTATACAGCATACATCCTACCATTTCCACATTCTCATACACGAATGTGGAACAATCCCTTAAACAATTAGCGCACGTCGCCATCAAACAAAGTTATAAATATACTGAAAAAGCTAAGTCAACAACACTGTCACTGATGGCAGTGATGCTGCTGACAGTTCCCGTGCCGTGGCACTGCTACTGGCACTGAACTCGGTGTCAACAACTTTACATGTTCATCCGCACGTCATCAATGTCCGCTCATTATTTTGCTGAGCAGAGTTCGCTTTATTCAAACGCGTTTGCTTTGTCGGTTTAAGTCTCACCGCATGGACAATTGGCAGCCCATTACTGACATCCGTGTTGGCACTATTCATTAGGCGTTAGTTCGGGGGGCGGTTAGTTCGGTGGATGGGTACAGCGGGCAGCGGCCGGTAGCCGACAGCATAACGACGTTTACAGAACTGTCAGAAGTTATGACAAGCGTAACAGTTACCTTCGAAGAGGAGTGCAACGATGCCAGCTCAGCCAGCTGCGACAGGTACAAAGACTGTTTCAATTACGTGGTAAAATGTGGGAAAGTTGATGCATTAATTCGGCGGCACGGATGAACTTAGTCTTGTAAACAGTAAAGTGAGCCAGAATTGGCAGACGACTGTGAAAATAAGGGAAAGGGAATCTTCGTTTAAAAAAATCACAAGCTCATGGGCTGCGTGAATCAACAAAAACTTCCACAAAGTATTATTGGAATAATAAACTTTCTCAGTCGTCAATCAACTTATGAATGTGTTGAATTCACCTGTCGTGATAAACGCGATGAAAAACACTTCGAGAAGGCTTAGAAGTGTGAGCGATATTATGTGGTCTGCCTTCTCACAACCAAAGCTGCCACATTAACCTCCGACTTTCACGCATTTATTCAATAACAACATCTTAAGTTTAATTTCTATAATCAGTACTAAGTTGTCCTACACGAAGCAATGCAAAATTTTTACTTTTTTATATTTACCCAATATTTATACTATTATAGTCATTTTATAACATGGTCTCCTCATCAAAACTTCATCGCCAACAAACTATCAAGGATATGTGGAATTCTCTCTAGATTAAAACACTACATACCAATACACATCCTAAAGATAATATATTCTTCGCTATTTATGTCACACCTACGCTATGGTATATTAGCATGGGGCGGACAAATAAACAAACTACAAAAGCAAGCAATTAGATCTATATCAAACAGTAAATATAATTCACATAGTATACCTTTATTCAAAGAACTAGAACTGTTAAAAGCAGACGACCTCTTTAAGCTGTCATGCATGACAGTTTTCTACAGATACAAAAATGGAACCATTCCAGAATATTTTAAAGACATGTTCACTGGTAATGGAATTGTATCATCTAGACCAAAAAGACAAAGAAAGGCGCCACAACGCTTTACCGATATAATAAATAATTTTCCCCAAAACCATGATTTTAACATCCAGATTAAACAAACTAATACAATATACTGCCGCCTTTGTATCAGACATACAATACCAAAATTACTTCAAGAAAACTTTCTTCCACAAATTGCCATGGAGAAAATTAACACCCATTCGTATCAAGGCTTTGTGAATTACTCCAAAAAATATATCATAAGTAAATATGACTTGGAATGTAATGTTAATAACTGCTACATCTGCAAAAAGAATATGCCAGCTGAAGCCTAGAAATGTATGGTATGCCTTCTACATCATTATCATGATAAACTGCATTACTTAATAATTCATAGCTATGTAATATAATATTATACTGAATATTCATTCAGTATTGTATTATCACTATAATTTTTTTTATTATAAAAAACAGCTGGTTTTTGAGTTCCTCACAATATAATTTGTAACTAATAAATTTGGAACTAATGTATTATTTTTACTGTCAATATTTTAATTGTATTTTACAAGAATAATGTATTTATCCTTTCTGTATTATTTAACTTCTCTGTAATTATTACATGATAATATTGAGAATTATATTCGATTCACATTTTATTCACATTTATACACACGAAAAAAATAGTATTCACATTATTTGCACTATATGTATTTTTGTTAGTATTATTTGTTAGTATTATTAGCACTGTTATATTTGTAGGCAAATTTAGCAACTCCACATCTATTTACAACAGTAATAATGATTATTGCACCATAAGGAGGCTTGTACGATAGCGATCTCTCAGGTCTTAGCGCAGGCCTCCCTGGATCATCAAAACTATGTAAAATATGTACCAACTGTTTTTTTTTACTCTGTATGATCTAAACAAATAAACTTCACTTCACTTATAAAGAAGTTGGATAAACATAAAAAGGAGCCACCCGTATGCTGACCTTTTTCATGGTTAGGCAAAAATGGTACTGTAAAATTGTTCTTAATGACCTAATTTACTGTTTAAAATTACTAGTTGTTTCTCAGGACAATTGGTATCCAATGCTCGATCCATGCTTTATGATAACATTTTTTAACTTTGTCTCTAGTGAAAAACATTGTCCAGTCCTATTTGTCAAAACAATCAGAATTGTACAATTTTCAGAAAGTAACACGCTGATATAAATGTACTATTATTTTTTATGCAGAACAACTAAATTAATCCACAAGTCACATCCAACATTTAATTGTTTCCACATGAAACCGACCCTGCTCTGCCTGGTTGATGCAAACCACAGGCTTAGGAAGACAGGCAGGTGGTAAGTTAGTGTAACTCTCATAGTTGGTAATAATCTTATTTTAATCTTGGGTCTGTATACATGCTGTGACATATTGTGTGAACCTGTTTGAGCCATGTTTGACTATTACTTGTGAATCAGCATGGATTGATGAGGTGTGTCTGTTTCAGTGGCAGTGGGGAGGACCGAGATGAGGGTTGTGGTGATGAAGACATGTTATCAGCAGAACCTGTCCAGCGCAGTCCCGTCCGTACCTCTCAGTGTGCCGCCAAGAGGCGATCTCGCACCATCAGTTCATCGTCCTCAGCAACCCAGGCACGGGTTGTGAGGTCAGGGTCAAGGACAATCTACACGGCAGGGAGACCTCCATGGTATGATTCGCGGGGTCAACTCCGGGAACCATTTGTCATTGGTGAGTGGCACTGATTAGTGTGATATCAACTCTATGGTGTCATTGGTGAGTGGAACTGATTAGTGTGATAACAACTCTATGGTGTCATTGGTGAGTAGCACTTATTAGTGTGATATCACCTCTGTAATGTCATTGTTGAGTAGCACTGATTAATGTGATATCACATCTATGATGTCATTGGTGAGTAGCACTGATTAATGTGATATCACCTCTATGATGTCATTGCTGAGTAGCACTGATTAAAGTGATATCACATCTACGTCATTGGTGAGTAGCACTGATTAATGTGATATCACCTCAATTATGTCATTGGTGAGTAGCATTGATTAATGTGATATCACCTCTATGATGTCATTGGTGAGTAGCACTGATTAGTGTAATATTACCTCTATGATGTCATTGGTGAGTAGCACTGGTTAGTGTGATATCACCTCTATGATGTCATTGGTGAATAGCACTGATTAGTGTGATATCACCTCTATGATGTCATTGGTGAGTAGCACTGATTAGTGTGATATTACCTCTATGATGTCATTGGTGAGTAGCTCTGTTTAATGTGATATCACCTCTATGATGTCATTGGTGAGTAGCACTGATTAGTGTGATATCACCTCTATGATGTCATTGGTGAGTAGCACTGATTAGTGTGATATTACCTCTATGATGTCATTAGTGAGTAGCACTGGTTAATATGATATCACCTGTATGATGTCATTGGTGAGTAGCACTGATTAGTGTGATATCACCTCTATGATGTCATTGGTGAGTAGCACTGATTAATGTGATATCACCTCTATGATGTCATTGGTGAGTAACACTGATTATTGTGATATCACCTCTATGATGTCATTGGTGAGTAGCACTGATTAGTGTGATATCACCTCTATGATGTCATTGGTGAGTAGCACTGATTAGTGTGATATCACCTCTATGATGTCATTGGTGAGTAGCACTGATTAATGTGATATCACCTCTATGATGTCATTGGTGAGTAACACTGATTATTGTGATATTACCTCTGTGATGTCATTGGTGAGTAGCACTGATTAGTGTGATATCACCTCTATGATGTCATTGGTGAGTAACACTGATTAGTGTGATATCACCTCTATGATGTCATTGGTGAGTAGCACTGATTAGTGTGATATCACCTCTGTGATATCATTGGTGAGTAGCACTGGTTAATGTGATATCACCTCTATGATGTCATTGGTGAGTAACACTTATTAGTGTGATATCACATCTATGATGCTTTGTGCAATTCTTCATTCTTGTGTCTCTGTTTGTTTTTAGGTATAAGTCATAACATTCATATCGTCATCGGCTGTCAACTCGATTATGAGTATGACATATTATATAACATTACATTGAGTATGACATATTATATAACATTACATTGAGTATGACATGCTATATAATGTTACATTTACTATGACATGTTATATAATGTTACATTGAGTAATGACATAGTTTTTAATAAGTTTGCTAATTTATTCACTTGTTTACTAAGGCTTAAATTAACATAACTTTTGTTGTCTGGATTCCGCCGTAGTAGTTTTATGTTTTTGGAATGAACCCTTGAGCAAGCATATTAATGCTGTGCGTGCACAGGAATCTCGGGCGGTAGTGCGTCGGGCAAGACGACTGTCGCCAAACGTATCATTGAGACCCTCAACGTGCAGTGGGTCAGTCTGCTCAGTATGGACTCGTTCTACAAGGTCAGTAGGTCACTCCCAATGTAACAAGGTCTACTCGGAACAAACAAATGTGTGAAGGAAAGCGTTGTTTTTTAAGGTTCAACTCACACGGGCAGTGTGGAATGTCATATTTTTACTTCCATAATCAGAAAATATTATATAGATAGCTTTTTTACGGATAAAGCAGGATATCATACTGGCAAGTTGCCCATATGAAAGACCTTAAAAGACACATTGTCTACATATTTATGCATAATAATACTAATGAATTATAGTCATTGCAAGGAACTTATTTAATGTAAAACCAAAGGCATTGTTTTGGACCTTTGCACCTATGAGAGTGCTCAAAGGCTAACCATTTGCAACTATAAATTTTAATGAAGAATATCACGCAAGTGGTTTACAGTGTATAATGAAGAATATCATATTCATCAGTGTTTGCAATTTTGACCAATCAGCGGCGAGCTGCCCCTTAAGGCTTAACCCCGAACGCGGCTGTGATGTAGGCTGTGTGTATCGTGTGTATTTTTAATGTGGTTGAGATGTGCAGTTAATTTTTATTTGCTTTTATATTGGATTTACATGCAGCAAAAATGGTTACAATGCCATACTGTGCAGCATTCGGATGTAAGCATGATTCAGCGAGGTATAGGGAGTTGGCTTTTTTTCAATTTCCTGTAAAAAAAACTGACAGTAGTGAAGCAATGAATTCACAATTGTGGACGGGCTGGTTGGAAGCCCATGCAGTATCCTAGACTTTGTTCGGCCCATTTTGAAGAGTCATGTTTTGAAGTTGATATATTTTCATCAACTAATGGGTCATGATCCTTCAAAATGTCGGTGACGGAGAACGTTAAAAGCCTGGAGCGGTACTTCCAGCATGTATCTCAGCCAAAGGCTTTGACAATGCAAACGCTCAAGAGAACTGTTAAATCGGAATACAAGGAGATTGGGAAACAATGAATGAATGGACTATCTTGCCAAATAAGTTGATTTTAGACGCAAACATCATGTCCAAACTTATTAGCAAGTATGTGACTAAAATCGTCTACATCTACGATCAGGTGTTTAAAGTTGGAGTTGTGGGAAACTGAGTCGGCATTCTTGACATAGGATTCTCTGTGTTCATCGAGGTATATTTCATTCTTGACATAGGATTCTCTGTGTTCATCGAGGTATATTTCATTCTTGACATAGGATTCTCTGTGTTCATCGAGGTATATTTCATTAACCACTTGCATGATATTCTTGATTATAGTTGCAAATGGTTAGTTTTCAAGTACTTTTATAGGTGCAAAGGCCCCAAAAATTCATTTGATCTCACTTTATCTTGGCCAGGGTTGTTTGATTTAAATCATTTGATTTAAATCATTGATTTAAATCATGATTTAAATCGCTCCAAAAAAATCATTGATTTATGATTTTTTTGACTTCCGGTTTTTTTAATCGCTGATTTATATGAATTTAACACAAATAATTGTTTACAAGCATCGAGATCAACAAAGTTTTGTGTGTTTTTTAATACAAAAGCACAAAGTGCGCACACTTGTGTAGCTGTATTGACACAAGATAGCCTGATTGTAAAATATTTTATGACATTGTGTATACCAGATTTTAAAAAAATCCGATTTAAATAAAAAAAATATAATTTTTTTATTTAAAAAAAAATCTTGATTTTTTCAACCCTGATCTCGGCAGACTTCCAACATGTCAGTGTACTCAACAGTGGAACATCATCTGTACAGGGTAAATTTTTTTTACTATATATGATTGAGTGTATAAATGGCATGGTTGAATTCTTATTTACAAATACTGATTTTGTCCTTAATTGTGAAGAGATTCATCAGACTGGTGGTTTCAATAGAATAATCAGTGACATCACCTACGTACAATGACTATCATGCTGTCATCTTGTGGTAGTCAGTCTTAAAGGGAATAACAACAAGGCACTAGCTAAAATGCTTTTTCAGTGTGTTCACAAAGTTTAATATTGTATGTACTACATGCCAAAATAAAAAAAATTATTTATAGGTAAAATTAGATGCTTAATGCATCTAACTCGCAAAGCGCACATAAAACTCAAAGTTAATGAGATGAGCAAGCACATGGTTTTATGACGTCAATGGTGATATGGGTTTACATTCAGTCAGTGATCTCTATGCAATGCTTCAGTATAGTTTCACTCAACGTTACTATAGCGAGTGATGGCGACGTCAATTTTCCAGAATAAAAAGTATAATGTCATGATTTCAAACGACCACATAGAGCTGCCAAATTTCTCGTTTATCTACCATATGCATACACGTGATGTGGTCAGACACTACTCTTGCTTCCACATAAAGATCAAAATAAACAAAAACTTGTCATCTCCTATGCCTAGCTTTGCCGAGCTAGGTGTAGAAGATATAGCTAGTTTTTGTAATATGTTATGGAAGTTAGAGTAATGTTTGACCATATGTATATGTATGGTAAATATATGAGAAGTTTGGTGGCTCTAGGTGGTCGTTTTCACAGTTATGTTAGAAAGTAAACATCGTAATAGCACTGACGGGTGGTGATGATTTTGGCCCTCGGAAAATTCGGCCCAAATGCCGTGTTATTTTGGCTTGGTGATTTTGGTGATTGATTTGATGGTCAAGATATACTCAGTTCTAGCTTGTAATTGATTAGCCTTCACTTAAAGGGTTTCTTATTCCTGTACATTTCATCAAAGGGATGCTGTATAGATCAAAGACCATTCGCAGGCTCCGTTGTATTCACAATACAGCAATCACTTATCACTCTCATTGCTCAGTATTTGATTTAATAAAAAATATCTGGGGAGAATTTCCCCTGATGAGGTGAGACGCTTGAAAATCTGAAATATAGAAACAAGATATTTTGATAATTGTGATTGAATGTATTAAAATTATTCAACTATATACAATATAGTTTTTGATGCAATATATTATATGAATTTTAAGGATACAGTGAATTGTATAAGTTCTAATGATTGTCTCGTTGACTGCGTGTTAAAATTGAAAAAACAACACCGCATTTTATGCGAAAGGAAGCGAAAGCTATAAAAGCAGTTACATACAAAGTAACAATTTCGGGTTAATGTGGAACAAAATCAATTAACAAATGAGAGAATAAATAGTATGGTTTATTCACAGTAAGACACACACTAAACTTCATGTGCCCAGTACACAATCGTTTGAGCCAAGATCACTATACCCATTGCGCTCTGTGGCCGAAGTTACCACAGTTGTGGGCCGAACTCTCAAAAAAACGATGGCCGAATTCACCATGAGTCGACATCACCTGTGTCTGCGCTGACAGCTCACTTTGATCCTAGATGGACCGTGGTCGTCAACATTCTACGGATTTATGGCATCAACACAGCTTCCACTATTGGGAATAATGTGGGCACATCATCCTGTTTCAAAGAGTTTTAGCACCCAGGTAATCCAGGGCTACCACTTTCTCTGGTCTGGATTGCAGTCAAAACAAGTTTTCTTGAAGCAAGCAAAGCCAGCTGTGCTTCGTCGACTTGACGTTTGCTTTTTTAAACAAAGTTTGCTCATTAGGGAACTTAAACCAACTATCCGGTACATGTTACTTTAGTCTTACTACTGTTTGCATTACAATAAAATGCCGCACAATAAATCATTCTGATACTCGCTTCTAAACAGCCGCTATCGCTGTCAACAGTACGGTGAATGAATGGAAAATCCCAGTCTCAGCACTTCCTTATCATCATTGACGTCACATCGAAACTTGCCTATAAGCGCAAGAAAAATATGCATGATTGAGGCAGGCCGGTAGAACAGAGTATTATTTGGAATTATTAATTAATGGAATTCTAATGAATTTTTTGGTGTTGTGAAATGGAAATATACAACAAGATGTAATATAATATGATTTCAAGCAATCGTTATTCCCTTTAAACCTGCTGAAATGTTACAAAGAAAAAATGTAATATGGGAAAAAATTTATAATAATATTAATCAACTTCTATGGCGCCTATATCCTCAGGAAACGAAGCTCAGAGGCGCAACAAAACAGAATCATTAAGCATAATCGTGAACAGGGACCTGCAAAAGTCAGTATTAGAACGACGGACAACCAAACATTTATGGTGGAAATACAATTTGGAACAGATGTCTTGAGTTTTTTTCGGAAAATAGCTATAGTTTCAGATGTTTTCAAAGTGATAGGGAGTTCATTCCAGACCCTAGGCGCAGCGACAGAGAAAGCATGTTTGCCCACGTTAAGTTTTGTTTTAGGTACAATAAGTTGACTTTGCCATGTTGATGTTGTTTGTACAGGTCCTCAGTGAGAAAGACCATGAACTGGCAGCGAACGCCGAGTACAACTTTGACCATCCTGATGCGTTTGACTTTGACCTGCTCGGAACAACACTTCAGAGGCTGAAGGAAGGCAAGAACGTTGAGGTGCCCATCTACAACTTCGCTACACACAGGCGGGAGAAGCATCAGGTGCTGCTGTTTGAACACAGAGTTTTACCTGCTCCTTTGTTTAAGCTCAAGTTTTTTTCTGTATTAAATTTGAATTAGCTCTGTTGTGTATGAAATAAATATTTAAAATAAATAAATTTTAACAGATAGATGATATTCTGTTATTGAAGGTACATTGGACGTGCAATGTGTGGTTTTTTATATATGTTATTATACAATACACATGGATTATACCCTGATTAAAAGGTTAACCACAATTTATCCCAATAGGTTGGGTAAAATCAGTTTAGTATTTCAACCCTGTTTAAAATGTTTCAGAAAACAATTTATGGTGCAAATGTGGTGATATTTGAAGGAATTTTGGCATTTGCAAGGAAAGAGATGTTGCCGGTAAGTGTAATATAGATATTTTGGTGATTTTCAAGTAGCTGCTAAAAAATGCTTTAATTTGGTTTTCAGAAATCATTACACTACGTGATGATAATAATTATTACAATTAAATGTTTCCTATGCTTGTATATTTTTAGTTATTAGCTAGTCACATTGTAACTTAGGCTAATGATGTTTTGTATATTATAGCAATTATTATTTTAGTGAAATCTTAACTTTCTATTTCTCATGAAGCTGGTGCAAATGCTGTGTGGTTTGTCTGGTGTCTTAAGATGATGGACATGAAGATATTCGTGGACACGGACTCTGACATCCGGCTGGCGCGACGACTCAAGCGTGACATCATGGAGCGTGATCGGGAGATGGTCAGTGTCATCAAACAGTACAACAAGTTTGTGAAGCCAGCGTTTGAGCACTACATCCAGCCGACCATGGTGTACGCAGACATTATAGTGCCCAGGGGTGAGAGGGTGTTTGTTTCTGAATGATGGTAATATCTAAGGTTGGATATATTAGATTTTTGGCTTGTTCGTAGAGTCAATGAAGGAAGATTTGGTCTCTAATTTGGGTGTTTCAGACTGAATGTAGCTGAATTCCACTTTCAATCAGTCAGTCGATCAAAACGTTTATTCAAGCAAGTCAGGTTTTAGTACAAATGTAGATAAACAAAGCATGTAAATCAAAAACTTGAAAGGAGAAACACAGAAGTAGAAATACTTATAAGGTCGTGTTACTCCAGTGCAGATCTGCTCCAGTGTACACAACATTCAAAACAAACTTGAAAGGAGAAACACAGAAGTAGAAATACTTATAAGGTCGTGTTACTCCAGTGCAGATCTGCTCCAGTATACACAACATTCAAAACAAACTTGAAAGGAGAAACACAGAAGTAGAAATACTTATAAGGTCGTGTTACTCCAGTGCAGATCTGCTCCAGTGTACACAACATTCAAAACAAACTTGAAAGGAGAAACACAGAAGTAGAAATACTTATAAGGTCATGTTACTCCAGTGCAGATCTGCTCCAGTGTACACAACATTCAAAACAAACTTGAAAGGAGAAGCACAGAAGTAGAAATACTTATAAGGTTGTGTTACTCCAGTGCAGATCTGCTCCAGTATACACAACATTCAAAACAAACTTGAAAGGAGAAACACAGAAGTAGAAATACTTATAAGGTCGTGTTACTCCAGTGCAGATCTGCTCCAGTGTACACAACATTCAAAACAAACTTGAAAGGAGAAACACAGAAGTAGAAATACTTATAAGGTCGTGTTACTCCAGTGCAGATCTGCTCCAGTGTACACAACATTCAAAACAAACTTGAAAGGAGAAACACAGAAGTAGAAATACTTATAAGGTCGTGTTACTCCAGTGCAGATCTGCTCCAGTGTACACAACATTCAAAACAAACTTGAAAGGAGAAACACAGAAGTAGAAATACTTATAAGGTCGTGTTACTCCAGTGCAGATCTGCTCCAGTGTACACAACATTCAAAACAAACTTGAAAGGAGAAACACAGAAGTAGAAATACTTATAAGGTTGTGTTACTCCAGTGCAGATCTGCTCCAGTGTACACAACATTCAAAACAAACTTGAAAGGAGAAACACAGAAGTAGAAATACTTATAAGGTCGTGTTACTCCAGTGCAGATCTGCTCCAGTGTACACAACATTCAAAACAAACTTGAAAGGAGAAACACAGAAGTAGAAATACTTATAAGGTCGTGTTACTCCAGTGCAGATCTGCTCCAGTGTACACAACATTCAAAACAAACTTGAAAGGAGAAACACAGAAGTAGAAATACTTATAAGGTTGTGTTACTCCAGTGCAGATCTGCTCCAGTGTACACAACATTCAAAACAAACTTGAAAGGAGAAACATAGAAGTAGAAATACTTATAAGGTCGTGTTACTCCAGTGCAGATCTGCTCCAGTGTACACAACATTCAAAACAAACTTGAAAGGAGAAACATAGAAGTAGAAATACTTATAAGGTCGTGTTACTCCAGTGCAGATCTGCTCCAGTGTACACAACATTCAAAACAAACTTGAAAGGAGAAACATAGAAGTAGAAATACTTATAAGGTCGTGTTACTCCAGTGCAGATCTGCTCCAGTGTACACAACATTCAAAACAAACTTGAAAGGAGAAACATAGAAGTAGAAATACTTATAAGGTCATGTTACTCCAGTGCAGATCTGCTCCAGTGTACACAACATTCAAAACAAACTTGAAAGGAGAAACACAGAAGTAGAAATACTTATAAGGTCATGTTACTCCAGTGCAGATCTACTCCAGTGTACACAACATTCAAAACAACTAAGTATATCTTCTTAATACAAACACAAATGATAGCATAAATCATTTATGATTTATTGTATTGTTACTTACAGAAATAGCCAACATATGATATCAGTACATCTGCGTAGCATAATTTCTAACAACTGTCTCCTAAAATGTGCATTAAAATAGTTGAACAATCTAATATGAGTCATGAGGAACAAGCCAGAAAATTACAGACCAGTGAGTTTAACATCAGTTGTATGTAAATTACTCGAAACATTAATTAGAGACCACATGGTGGAATTCCTTGCAAAACATAAATTAATAAATACATCTCAACATGGGTTCCTAAAAGCAAGGTCATGTCTAACTAATCTCTTATGTTTTTTGAAAAAATTACAAAGTGGGTAGATGACGGGTGACCAGTGGATGTTGTCTACTTAGATTTTCTGAAAGTTTTCGATAAAGTGCCACATCAAAGATTGTTACTTAAACTAAAAGCCTATGGTATAGGAAATGGTGTAATCAACTGGATAGAAGAGTGGCTTACACACAGAAGACAGAGAGTAATAGTAGATGGTGAGATTTCAAACAGGAAATCGGTTTTGAGTGGGGTACCACAGGGATCAGTATTAGGCCCTATACTGTTTTTAATATATATAAATGATTTGGAAGATGACATATTTGCAGATGACACAAAAGTATTCAGAAAGGTTACTAATGTTATAGATAAACAAAGTTTACAGGATGATCTAGATAAATTAGTTAAATGGTCAGAAAAATGGCAAATGTTATTAAATTTTGGGAAGTGTAAATGTATACACATAGGACATGGAAACATGGACAAAGAATATAAAATGGGGGGTGCTGTACTAGGTAGAACCACACAAGAAAAGGACTTAGGAGTAACATTTAGTGCTGACATGAAAGCTTCAGAGCAATGTGGGATTGCTGCTTCGAAAGGAAATCAAGTTCTGGGGCTAATTATGAGAACTATCACGTATAAGGAGAAACAGCTAATTGTACCCCTTTACAAAGCAATAGTTAGACCACATTTGGAATATTGTATTTAAGCATGGAGGCCGTATTGTAAAAAGGACATAGACAAGCTAGAAAGAATACAACGAAGAGCAACTAAAATGATTCCAGAATTGAGAGACCTTAGTTACGAAAGCCGCTTATTACAATGTGGTTTGACAACACTAGAGACCAGGAGACTAAGAGGAGACTAAATAGAAGTGTTTAAAATAGTGAACTGTTATGAGGATGTTGATAGGAATATGTTCTTCAAACTTAAAGAAGGCAGTAGAACCAGAGGACACAAAGCAGCATTAGTTAAGGAGCAGTGTAAATTGGACACGAGAAAGTACTCTTTCTCACAGAGGGTGATAAATGAATGGAACAAACTGCCAAATGATTGTGTTAATGCTAGTAGTGTGAATATGTGAGAAAATTGTTGGACTCTCAATAAGCCAATGGCTTCCTTGTCCACTTGCCATCTGGAACTTGTTGTTTGGGATGGCAATCTTGTTAAATGTTCACATTCAGCGAATTCTACAGTTTTGTCCCATACATAATCAGTGACATAGTCCTTCTATTAGTTGATGCATAGGTCCGACAAACTTGATTTTGCCTTCATGTGCAGTGTGTATTTGTTTGCTTTACAGCAGCCTTTGAATATTTGACGGCAATTCATTTCTATGAGCTTTGAACATAAATAATATTGTTCTAAATTTATCAAGTCTACAAACTTCTAAATGTGCGATTTATAAAACAATGGTCACATCGTTGTGTGGTCACATCGTTGTGTGGTCACATCGTTGTGTGGTCATATCGTTGTGTGGTCACATCGTTGTGTGGTCGCATTGTTGTGTGGTCGCATCGTTGTGTGGTCGCATCGTTGTGTGGTCGCATCGTTGTGTGGTCGCATCGTTGTGTGGTCGCATCGTTGTGTGGTCACTTCGTTGTGTGGTCACATCGTTGTGTGGTCACTTCGTTGTGTGGTCACATCGTTGTGTGGTCGCATCGTTGTGTGGTCACATCGTTGTGTGGTCACATCGTTGTGTGGTCGCATCGTTGTGTGGTCGCATCGTTGTGTGGTCGCATCGTTGTGTGGTCGCATCGTTGTGTGGTCACTTCGTTGTGTGGTCGCATCGTTGTGTGGTCGCATCGTTGTGTGGTCGCACCGTTGTGTGGTCGCATCGTTGTGTGGTCGCATCGTTGTGTGGTCGCACCGTTGTGTGGTCGCATCGTTGTGTGGTCACATCGTTGTGTGGTCACATCGTTGTGTGGTCACATCATTGTGCGTTGTGCATTAGCCGAACTACCCTCTTTTGCAACATAATTTACAAAGTAAATTTGTGAAATATGTGTTGCCCCATATTTCCACACAATACAGTAAATACGGCAATACCAGGGTTGAGTGCAACATATACATACTATGGTATTCAAGTAGTTTGCTGCATCTATATATGATACCAACACTTATTGACAGCTTAGACCTAACTCGACTGATGTGGTCTTTCCAGTTTAACGACTCATCAATAAGAACACCAAGAAATTTCGTAACATGCACTTTTGGTATCTGAGTATATTTTATCCTGATATTTATATCAGGAACTCATGTTCGGCCAGAAAATAACATGTAATTGGTTTTGGCTATATTCAAAGACAACTCATTGATTGAGAACCACAACTGCAATTTGCCGAGTTCACAGCACACAATATTTTCAAGCTGTTCTACATCATTGGCTGAACAAACCATATTCGTGTCATCGGCAAACAAAATTAACTTTACCAGTTTTGACACATTGCAGATGTCATTGACATAGAGAATAAGCAGTTTAGGACCAAGTATTGAGCCTTGTGGGACTTCACACTTTATTGTTTGGATATCTGAGCTGTAGCCGTCAATGCTAACCAATTGGCTGCGGTTATCCAGGTAACTTGTAATCCAATTATGAGCAATTCCACGAATGCCGTACAGTTCTAGCTTTCTATAAAGTAGTTGATGGTCGACCGTGTCGAAAGCCTTATTGAAGTCTATGAATACTCCTAGTGCACATTTCTTATTTTCTAGCGATTTTGTAATATCTTCAAGTAATTCTACCAGCGCATGCGAAGTTGACATACCTTCTCTAAATCCATACTGACACGAGTTTAAGAAATCACGAGAATTTACGAAGCATTCTCTAGTATTTTAGAGAACTGCGGGAGAAGTGAGATTGGCCTGTAGTTGGTAAATAAATGTTTCTCACCAGATTTAAATAAAGGTATTTAGCTATTTTCATTTTACGTGGGAAAACACCGTGTCTGAATGACACATTACATATATGAGTCACAGGTTCGGAAATACATTCAATTACATTGTTAACGAGACTCATCGTAATACCGTTACAGTAGGCCGATGTTTTGTTTCCACAACTATGTACAGTGCGTATAACTTAATTCTTATTATTTGGTGTCAGAAACACAGAACGTTCGTGCTGTTCTCCCTATGTAATCGAGAATTGACAATCCAGTTGGAGTTTCAATGTTTTTAGCTAACTCTGGTCCAACGTTCGTAAAATACTTATTAAACATATTTGCTATAGTAGGTCTGTCACCGATAATACTACCATTGCTGTTAAATGCACGGGATATTAGCACTCAAGGCGAGATGTTCCCATGAAGTGATCCAGATGTTGCCCCGTTGCTCTGACAGTAACTTACTGTAATAATTCCGTTTTATGAATTGTATAACGGCGGTCAGTTTATTTATGTACGATTTATATCTCATTTCGGTATTATAGTTTCTGTTTGAAAGAAACTGTTTATAGAACTTCTGTTTTTTCCGACAAGCATTTTTGAGCCCATTCGTGAGCCAAGGATTTTTGTGTTTATGGTTATTACCAATGCTAACTCGGCAAAGTGGACAATGTCTGTTATACAATACAGCCAAGTCTTTAAAAAAATTATTGTATGCTTTGTTAACGTCTGTATAATGAAGAACCATTTCCCACAAATGTGCGTCCAATGCGGCTTATGGCACTAATATTTTCAACACGTTTTTCACGGATATATCGTGCAGGGTCACTGCGATTGTATAGATTACCGTTGTATTTACAAACAGCAAAAACGGGCAAATGATGGCTTATGTCAGTGATAAGCAAACCAAAAGTGTTGCAGACACATTAAAAATTCTGGTAGGTTTAGTAATTACTGGGTACATACCAAGGCTATATCTATATAGAAATCGCCACAAATGAAAATTGTTTTGTTGAGCGAACTTGGTTAAATAGTCGATAAATGTTATCACAAAAGACAGCTAAATCAGACCCAGGCACTCTATATACTTTAAGAGAATTGTAAAAAAGCACTAATTATGTGTGCTTATTATAGTAACTTGAAGTAAGTAATAAAAGAAGATAACTTGTTTTATATTGTTCACTTGAAGTGCAGTGGTTTAAGGAGAGACTTGTGTGTTTGAGGTGGTGAGAATGAGATCGCTGTCAACCTCATTGTGAACCACGTCCACCAACAACTCCTACAGGTAGGGCTCCTTCACTGTCACACACTATTAGTGTTAATGTTTTTGTATGTGGCCTTTAGTTTGGCTACTTTGTGGCCAGTGTAGTTTAGAAAGGTAAATGATAAAAGTTAAAATAATAAACAGTTGTTGCTTTGTGGCCAATGTGATTTAGAAATGTGAATGATAAAGTTAAAATAATAAACAGTTTTTACTTTGCAGCCAGTACAGTTGAGATCGTGATCGTGGCCAAAATAAAAAATAAATAAAGAATGCATGATTTTTAATAGTTGTTTTATTAAAATTAAGTGTCTTTCTCAGTCGTGACAGCCAGCTTGTGCGAGCAGCTGGCTCTTACGGCCACTTACACTGCTTCCATTCAGTAGTAGTTCTGTGTAGTTTGTTCCACTGGGTTTTGTTTTTGGCGATGCGGCACAGCTGCTCCAGGTCAGCCCTTGTCTTTATAGTTGTTTTATATGTCGATATTAGGAGTGATGCTGCAACTAGTTATTTGCACAAAGCCATTGGGTGTTGATGTTAATGTTTCTACTCCAGCGTGGCTTCCAGTTCCGCTCCAAGTTGAATGAGTCGGCCCACGAAGGTCAGCCCTTGCCCAGCACACTGCATCTCCTGCCCACCACACACCAGATCAAGGGCCTTCACACGTTTGTCAGGTAGGCTCACACTGAGGGCTAACACGGAGGGCTCACACTTTTTTAAGGGTCGTTTCACATTAAATGGTGAAAAAAATGTGTGTCCAACTCATTATTTTTTCTTACAAGAATCCTTGTTTTAAATGCAGTGTGAATCAGACGTGGGGCAATTAACTTGAAAAGTTAATTTATTAAATTACAATTAATTTAAAAAAATCTTCAGTTAAATAAAATTTACCTCATACATTTATCAAGTCAACTAAATTAAATTAACCTCCCTAATTTTTCAATTAAATTAACAGTTAATTTTAATTCTATTAAAATCACAAGACTCATAACAGAAATGTGTAAATGTGAAATTTTAACTTTGTTGGAAAGAGATTTGCTCATACAATATCTACATGCCAAGACATTTCTTCTTGGGCATTCTGTCACATATTAAAGGTTGTAGATACTGGTTAAAAAATAATTTTCTGAAAGGATTGAAAAATTGTGCAGAGGAATTGCATGGGGGGGTTTCCTCCTATAGTTAACCACCAAATTAACAAAACCGGACAATACATCATTTCTATGTACCAAGTTGTTATTTATGCAGTGTTTCATAGTAAATAATTAGGTTTCCCCTTTACACACTAGCATTTAAATATGTATACATTTAAATATGGCATGCTTTTGATTTAAGTTGGCACTGTAAAAAGATCCCAAACTGAAGCTATATTACCTGTCTGTACATCTCCCCATTAACAGTTACATGTTGTGATTGATTGATTGATTGAGTTTATTCAGTAGAATTGAATACATGGGTAGAGGTAACGTATATATCAATAATGCCGAGGATAACACATAAAAGTTTATTCAGTAGAATTGAATACATGGGTAGAGGTAACGTATATATCAATAATGCCGGGGATAACACATAAAAGCATGTTGTGATTGATTGATTGATTGAGTTTATTCAGTAGAATTGAATACATGGGTAGAGGTAACGTATATATCAATAATGCCGGGGATAACACATAAAAGCATGTTGTGTTTGATTGATTGATTGAGTTTATTCAGTAGAATTGAATACATGGGTAGAGGTAACGTATATATCAATAATGCCGGGGATAACACATAAAAGCATGTTGTGATTGATTGATTGATTGAGTTTATTCAGTAGAATTGAATACATGGGTAGAGGTAACGTATATATCAATAATGCCGGGGATAACACATAAAAGCATGTTGTGATTGATTGATTGATTGAGTTTATTCAGTAGAATTGAATACATGGGTAGAGGTAACGTATATATCAATAATGCCGGGGATAACACATAAAAGTTTATTCAGTAGAATTGAATACATGGGTAGAGGTAACGTATATATCAATAATGCCGGGGATAACACATAAAAGCATGTTGTGATTGATTTGATTGATTGAGTTTATTCAGTAGAATTGAATACATGGGTAGAGGTAACGTATATATCAATAATGCCGAGGATAACACATAAAAGTTTATTCAGTAGAATTGAATACATGGGTAGAGGTAACGTATATATCAATAATGCCGGGGATAACACATAAAAGCATGTTGTGATTGATTTGATTGATTGAGTTTATTCAGTAGAATTGAATACATGGGTAGAGGTAACGTATATATCAATAATGCCGGGGATAACACATAAAAGCATGTTGTGATTGATTGATTGATTGAGTTTATTCAGTAGAATTGAATACATGGGTAGAGGTAACGTATATATCAATAATGCCGGGGATAACACATAAAAGTTTATTCAGTAGAATTGAATACATGGGTAGAGGTAACGTATATATCAATAATGCCGGGGATAACACATAAAAGCATGTTGTGATTGATTGATTGATTGAGTTTATTCAGTAGAATTGAATACATGGGTAGAGGTAACGTATATATCAATAATGCCGGGGATAACACATAAAAGCATGTTGTGATTGATTGATTGATTGAGTTTATTCAGTAGAATTGAATACATGGGTAGAGGTAACGTATATATCAATAATGCCGGGGATAACACATAAAAGCAAGGTGTGATTGAATGATTGAATGAGTTTATTCAGTAGAATTGAATACATGGGTAGAGGTAACGTATATATCAATAATGCCGGGGATAACACATAAAAGCATGTTGTGATTGATTGATTGATTGAGTTTATTCAGTAGAATTGAATACATGGGTAGAGGTAACGTATATATCAATAATGCCGGGGATAACACATAAAAGCATGTTGTGATTGATTGATTGATTGAGTTTATTCAGTAGAATTGAATACATGGGTAGAGGTAACGTATATATCAATAATGCCGGGGATAACACATCAAAGCACACAGAAGTACACTTATTTCCAAAAGGTGAATACTCAATTAAAATGTGTAAATGACTTAGACAAAGGTGTTATCATACACATGAATAAAATTAATATAGTTAAAAGACCTAAGTTTGATGATATTATGATGTAACATAAATATTTAGATTCAGAGCAACCAGTCGGCTAAATAAGTGTGACTTCATTTTTAGAACTCTTTAGAACAAAATATGCCTGTACATAGAAACAAACTTCGTCCGGAGCCGTTTACTCTCGGGATCACACATGATCGATCACTTGCTCTTGTACTGTATAAATGTTGGTTCCGAACCATATCAATATATGCTGTCAAATAGTCTGGAGCATTGCCATTGACGATATTGAACATGTGACCCAACTATAACCGTTCTACTCTATATTCAACAGGTAACAATCCAACATACTTAAATTCATTAACACCAACATGAAACCTTGGTGGAGTATTTAACATATATTTAACATTTTACATTTCATCTTCTTTGACAGTTCGCTATACCAAGCTGAACATGTGTAATAAAAATGACATTGAATCAAAGCAGAGATTAAAAGTTTTTTGTTTTTAGGTTAAAGTTTCTGGTGTTCCTGTATAAAAATCTAAGTTTATTTGAACTTTTAGTAAGGATTTTTGAAGCTATAATGTCACTGGAAAGGAATAGATCTAAGGTGACACCTAAATAATTGACGCTTGACTTTGATTCAATGACATTTCCATAGAAACAGAGTTGTGCAGAAACCAGGATTAGCCATCAACTTATCACCCTACTAGTACTACTAGAGGACATCACCCTACTAGTGCTACTAGAGGACATCACCCTACTAGTACTACTAGAGGACATCACCCTACTAGTGCTACTAGAGGACATCACCCTACTAGTACTACTAGAGGACATCACCCTACTAGTGCTACTAGAGGACATCACCCTACTAGTGATACTAGAGGACATCACCCTACTAGTACTACTAGAGGACATCACCCTACTAGTACTACTAGAGGACATCACCCTACTAGTACTACTAGAGGACATCACCCTACTAGTACTACTGCAGGACATCACCCTACTAGTACTACTAGAGGACATCACCCTACTAGTACTACTAGAGGACATCACCCTACTAGTACTACTGCAGGACATCACCCTACTAGTACTACTAGATGATATTCTATTGTCTAGGCCTTCCCTCCAATTCACAGGTGCCAGAATGACCAGCCCACCCCAGTAGGTACAGTGTCTCTGCCCTGTGATGTTCTCCCTCCCATTCACACAGGCCTGAACCTGATCTCTCTCAGGCTAGTGACTGGAATAGTGATTGCAGGCCTTCCGAAAACACATGGTTAACATGGCTGTGAACTATCCAGTAATATGAACTGTTAAATGAGCACTAAATTGAGAGTTAATTGGGAATTTGTCAATAAAATAAAATTAACCCTTTTTGGTAAAATTATATTAAATTAGTCTTTCTGGAAAAGTTAATGAATTCAATTAATAATTTTTTTCAAATCTATCAGGAGTTGTTGTCACCCTTTATTGATTGTCATGTTTCTGGATAGTTGTGATAAATTCGTTTGGCATTATGTAGAAAATACTGTTTTGTTGTGGTATTTCAAAGCACCTGGTTGACAAATAGTTGTCTGTTATACAAGCAATTGTGTTGACGTGCAAAGAGAACTCGTAGTCTTTAAACATTTCCTTCTCAACTGTCGCACTTTCATGTACATAGTTTACTTTTTCATGTTTTATAATTAATCAACATAGATTTTAGAATAAACTGCTGTTTTCAGAGACAAGACAATCTCCAGAGACGAGTTTATCTTTTACTCCAAGAGACTCATGCGACTCCTCATCGAGTTTGCCTTGTCAATCCTGCCCTTTAAGGTGAGTCTGGGCCATGAGATGTTCTTGTGGCAGTGTTAGTTGTAAAAGAAACACAGTGTGCAAAGTGTACCGACACAGCGCACACAGTGTACCGACGCAGTGTGTAGAGTGTACCGGCACAGCGCATAGAGTGTACCGACACAGCGCACAGAGTGTACCGACACAGTGTGTAGAGTGTACCGACACAGCGCATAAGGTGTGCCAACACAGTGTATAGAGTGTACCGACACAGCGCACAGAGTATACCGACACAGTGTGTAGAGTGTACCAGCACAGCGCGTAGAGTCTACCGACACAGCGCATAGAGTGTACCAACACAGTGCACAGAGTGTGCCAACACAGCGCACCGAGTGTACCGACACAGTGCACAGAGTGTACCGATACAGTGTATAGTGTGTACCGACACAGTGTATAGAGTGTACTGACACAGTGTATAGAGTGTAACAACACAGTGTATAGAGTGTACTGACACAGTGTGTAGAGTGTACTGACACAGTGTGTAGAGTGTACTGACACAGTGTGTAGAGTGTAACAACACAGTGTATAGAGTGTACTGACACAGTGTATAGAGTGTACTGACACAGTGTGTAGAGTGTACTGACACATTGTATATAGTGTAACAACACAGTGTATAGTGTGTACCGATAGCTGGTCCATAGTAACTGGGTACAATCCAATGGCTGGTCCATAGTAACTGGGTACAATCCAATGGCTGGTCCACACTAACTGGGTACAATCCAATGGCTGGTCCACACTAACTGTGTGCAATCCAATGGCTGGTCCACACTAACTGGGTACAATCCAATGGATGGTCCATTGTAACTGGGAATAATCCAATGGCTGGTCCACACTAACTGGGTACAATCCAATGGCTGGTCCACACTAACTGGGTACAATCCAGTGGCTGGTCCACACTAACTGGGTACAATCCTACGCTGGTCCACACTAACTGTGTGCAATCCAATAGCTGGTCCACACTAACTGGGTACAATCCATTGACAGGACTCAAGCCTCATGGTGTAACCTGGCAGGACTTACAGCCTCACTGTGTACCCTGACAGGACTCACAGCCTCAGGGTGTAACCTGACAGGACTCACAGCCTCAGTGTTTACCCTGACAGGACTCACAGCCTCAGGGTGTAACCTGACAGGACTCACAGCCTCAGGGTGTAACCTGACAGGACTCACAGCCTCAGGGTGTAACCTGACAGGACTCACAGCCTCAGCATGTAACCTGGCAGGACTCACAGCTTCAAGTGTTTAACCTGACAGGACTCACAGCTTCAAGTTTGTAACCTGACAGGACTCTCAGCCTCAGTGTGTAACCTGACAGGACTCACAGCCTCAGTGTGTAACTTGACAGGACTCACAGCCTCAGTGTGTAACCTGACAGGACTCACAGCCTCAGTGTGTAACCTGACAGGACTCACATCCTCAATGTGTACCGTGACAGGACTCACAGCCTCAGTGTGTAACCTGACAGGACTCACAACCTCAGGGTGTAACCTGACAAGACACTCAGCCTCAGGGTGTAACCTGACAGGACTCACAGCCTCAGTGTGTAACCTGACAGGACTCACAGCCTCAGGGTGTAACCTGACAGGACTCTCAGCCTCAGTGTGTAACCTGACAGGACTCACAGCCTCAGTGTGTAACCTGACAGGACTCACAGCCTCAGGGTGTAACCTGACAGGACTCTCAGCCTCAGTGTGTAACCTGACAGGACTCTCAGCCTCAGTGTGTAACCTGACAGGACTCACAGCCTCAGGGTGTAACCTGACAGGACTCACAGCTTCAGGGTGTAACCTGACAGTACTCTCAGCCTCAGGGTGTAACCTGACATGACTCACAGCCTCAGTGTGTAACTTGACAGGACTCACAGCCTCAGTGTGTAACCTGACAGGACTCACAGCCTCAGTGTGTAACCTGACAGGACTCACATCCTCAATGTGTACCGTGACAGGACTCACAGCCTCAGTGTGTAACCTGACAGGACTCACAACCTCAGGGTGTAACCTGACAGGGCACTCAGCCTCAGGGTGTAACCTGACAGGACTCACAGCCTCAGTGTGTAACCTGACAGGACTCACAGCCTCAGGGTGTAACCTGACAGGACTCACAGCTTCAGGGTGTAACCTGACAGTACTCTCAGCCTCAGGGTGTAACCTGACATGACTCACAGCCTCAGGGTGTAACCTGACAGGACTCTCAGCCTCAGGGTGTAACCTGACATGACTCACAGCTTCAGGGTGTAACCTGACAGGACTCACAGCCTCAGGGTGTAACCTGACAGGACTCACAGCTTCAGGGTGTAACCTGACAGGACTCTCAGCCTCAGGGTGTAACCTGACATGACTCACAGCTTCAGGGTGTAACCTGACAGGACTCAGCCTCAGGGTGTCAAGTATAGTTGTAAGGGTTGCGCAAAGTGCATAAATCACATAGGAAATAATAGTAAAACCTGTCACGTTCTTGGATGTCATTAAGTCAGTTGTTCTGGCCTTGTATCACCCGTGGTCTTGTGTACACACGAACCCCTGGTGGAAACCACAGGCACTACTTGTATTATAAATCACAATTGGCAGTGTATCCTGCAGTGGTGGTCAACATGGCAGACTACATAGTGTCTCGTCTGTATCCAACCCTGGTCACTGTCACATAGACCACTGTCTGCCATCACCACACAGTTGATTTGTCTAGTGGTAGTGTTGAGTGGATGTTGTTTGGATTGTAGAATGTGACCGTGGAGACACCTCAAGGCATCAGTTACAGTGGCAAGCGACTAGATGCACGCAAGGTATGTAGTAAAAATAAAACTGGGTTGCATCGTCCCATGTAAACTGTATGTCACCATAATGGGTTGCTTCATCGCAGTGACGATATCGTCTCATGTAAACCTGGCTTTACCTTGTTGAAGTTGTGAAAACGCTTGCTTTTTATCATATGCACATATATATTTGCTGATATATATTAGAATTCCTACCTTTGCCATTTGTTAGTTTTTTGGACAGTTGAACTGTTTTTTTCTTTCAATTCTTCAAGTGTGACAGGGATGTAGGTCTTGAGCCAGCTGAAGTCTTGTGTACAACAAGACCTCACTCATGTACAACAGGACCTCACTCGTGTACGACAATACCTCACTCATGTACAACATGACCTTACTCGTGTACAACAGGACCTCACTCGTGTACGACAAGACCTCACCTCACTCATGTACAACATGACCTCACTTGTGTACAACAAGACCTCACTCATGTACAACATGACCTCACTCGTGTACAACAGGACCTCACTAGTGTACAACAAAACCTCACTCGTACAACATGACCTCACTTGTGTACAACAGGACCTCACTCATGTACGACAAGACCTCACTCATGTACAACATGACCTCACTCGTGTACAACAAGACAGTGCAGAGAGAACTCGTAGTTGCTGCTTCTATCCCATCCCAGGACCACTGATGAGTGTGCAGCAGCCTGGAACCATCGCTGGGAGATATTTGTAGAAACTGTTCCATGCTGAAGCTGTCTGAACAGCACAGACCACTGGTCAGTTTGTTGTGGACACTGAGTGTTCCTGGTGCCCACAAACCTCAATGGGTGGGCTCCAAGCGCTCTAAATGTAGATTAGTTTAGTGGGTGTTGTGGTTCAGTAGGTGTTGTGGTTCAGTGGGTGTTGTGGTTCAGTAGGTGTTGTGGTTCAGAGAGAACTAATACTGAATGAGGGAACTAACACTGAATGAGAGAACTAATACTGAATGAGAGAACTAACACTGAATGAGAGAACTAATACTGAATGAGAGAACTAACACTGAATGAGGGAACTAACACTGAATGAGAGAACTAACACTGAATGAGAGAACTAACACTGAATAAGAGAACTAACACTGAATGAAAGAACTAACACTGAATGAGAGAACTAACACTGAATGAGAGAACTAATACTGAATGAGGGAATTAATACTGAATGAGAGAACTAATACTGAATGAGAGAACTAATGCTGAATGAGAGAACTAGTGCTGAATGAGAGAACTAACACTGAATGCACGAGGGAACTAATACTGAATGAGGGAACTTATACTGAATGTGTGAGAGGACTAATACTGAATGCATGAGGAACTAATACTGAATGAGGGAACTAATACTGAATGAGGAACTAATACTAAATGAGGGAACTAATACTGAATGAGGGAACTAGTGCTGAATGATGGAACTAATACTGAATGAGGGAACTAATACTGAATGAGGGAACTAATACTGAATGAGGAAACTAATACTGAATGAGGGAAGTACTACTGAATGAGGGAACTAATACTGAATGAGGAACTAATACTGAATGAGGGAACTAATACTGAATGAGGGAATGAGGGAACTAATACTGAATGAGGGAACTAATACTGAATGGAGGAACTAATACTGAATGAGGGAACTAATAATGAATGAGGGAACTACTACTGAATGAAGGAACTAATACTGAATGAGGGAACTAATACTGAATGAGGGAACTAATACTGAATGAGGGAACTAATACTGAATGAGGGAACTAATACTGAATGAGGGAACTAATACTGAATGAGGGAACTAATACTGAATGAGGAACTAATACTGAATGAGGGAACTAATACTGAATGAGGGAACTAATACTGAATGGAGGAACTAATACTGAATGAGGGAACTAATAACGAATGAGGGAACTACTACTGAATGAAGGAACTAATACTGAATGAGGGAACTAATAATGAATGAGGGAACTACTACTGAATGAGGGAACTAATACTGAATGAGGGAACTAATACTGAATGAAGGAACTAATACTGAATGAGGGAACTAATACTGAATGAGGGAACTAATACTGAATGAGGAAAATAATACTGAATGAGAGAACTAATACTGAATGAGGGAACTAATACTGAATGAGGGAACTAATACTGAATGAGAGAACTACTACTGAATGAGGGAACTACTACTGAATGAGGGAACTAATAGTGAATGAGGGAACTAATACTGAATGAGGAAAATAATACTGAATGAGAGAACTAATACTGAATGAGGGAACTAATACTGAATGAGGGAACTAATACTGAATGAGAGAACTAATACTGAATGAGGGAACTAATACTGAATGAGGGAACTAATACTGAATGAGAGAACTAATACTGAATGAGGGAACTAATACTGAATGAGGGAACTAATACTGAATGAGGGAACTAATACTGAATGAGAGAACTAATACTGAATGAGGGAACTAATACTGAATGAGGGAACTAATAATGAATGAGGGAACTACTACTGAATGAGGGAACTAATACTGAATGAGGGAACTAATACTGAATGAAGGAACTAATAGTGAATGAGGGAACTAATACTGAATGAGGGAACTAATACTGAATGAGGAAAATAATACTGAATGAGAGAACTAATACTGAATGAGGGAACTAATACTGAATGAGGAAAATAATACTGAATGAGAGAACTAATACTGAATGAGAGAACTAATACTGAATGAGGGAACTAATACTGAATGAGGGAACTAATACTGAATGAGAGAACTAATACTGAATGAGGGAACTAATACTGAATGAGGGAACTAATACTGAATGAGAGAACTAATACTGAATGAGGGAACTAATACTGAATGAGAGAACTAATACTGAATGAGGGAACTAATACTGAATGAGGGAACTAATACTGAATGAGGGAACTAATACTGAATGAGAGAACTAATACTGAATGAGGGAACTAATACTGAATGAGGGAACTAATACTGAATGAGGGAACTAATACTGAATGAGGGAACTAATACTGAATGAGGGAACTAATACTGAATGAGAGAACTAATACTGAATGAGAGAACTAATACTGAATGAGGGAACTAATACTGAATGAGGAAAATAATACTGAATGAGGGAACTAATACTGAATGAGGGAACTAATACTGAATGAGGGAACTAATACTGAATGAAGGAACTAATACTGAATGAGGGAACTAATACTGAATGAGGGAACTAATAATGAATGAGAGAACTAATACTGAATGAGGGAACTAATACTGAATGAGAGAACTACTACTGAATGAGGGAACTAATACTGAATGCGTGAATGGTTTATTTTCTATGTATTATTACAAACAATCATTTAAATTGGGATAGTCAAATAGAAACTTTTACAGTTGGATTTGTGATGTTTGTAAACAGAACACACAAGGCAAGGAAAATGTCTTCCCGGGTTTAATTCCTGCGTTCTGATTCAGATCTGTGGCGTGAGTATCCTGCGGGCGGGGGAGACCCTGGAGCCGGCCCTCTGTGAGGTCTGTAAGGACGTCCGCATTGGCAAGATCCTTATTCAGACCAACCTGGACACGGGGGAACCCGAGGTAGGCACCTCCAGGAGGGAAGGCAGTGCAGTGGGAGAGGGAGAGGGGTGGAGCTAAGGTGTCTGGAGCTGGCTCGAGTTGTAGCTACCAAACAGGCTTCTGTTTTGTGGTGGTTTTATATTTGTCACTAAGATATTTGTAAGTTTTGAGTTGTGTGACATCTGTGTTGTGTGACATCTGTGCCGTGTGATGTCTGTGTCATGTGACATCTGTCTCGTGTGACGTCTGTCTCGTGACATCTGTGTCATGTGACGTCTGTGTCATGTGACGTATGTTGTGTGACGTCTGTGTTGTGTGACGTCTGTGTTGTGTGTTGTGTGACGTCTGTGTTGTATCGGTCAGAAACAGTTATATGGCACCACATTCACAGAAGGACAATTCTAAGTGCTTAAATGTCCATTAATAATAACTGATGCAATAGTTTATGTACATTGCGATGTGCGCTGAGTGTCTGAACTAGGCAGATACAAGTGGCTAATGACAGGTGGTGTTGACTAGTTGATGTAGTGTTTGTGTTTTGTCATGTTGACCAGTTGATGTAGTGTTTGTGTTTTGTCATGTTGACCAGTTGATGTAGTGTTTGTGTTTTGTCATGTTGACCAGTTGATGTAGTGTTTGTGTTTTGTCATGTTGACCAGTTGATGTAGTGTTTGTGTTTTGTCATGTTGACCAGTTGATGTAGTGTTTGTGTTTTGTCATGTTGACCAGTTGATGTAGTGTTTGTGTTTTGTCATGTTGACCAGTTGATGTAGTGTTTGTGTTTTGTCATGTTGACCAGTTGATGTAGTGTTTGTGTCTTGTCATTGTGCACAGCTTCACTACCTGCGACTGCCTAAGGACATCAAGGACCATTACGTGATGGTCCTGGATGCTACCGTGGCAACAGGGGCAGCAGCCATCATGGCCATCCGCGTCCTGCTCGACCACGAAGTGCCACCTGAAAACATCCTCTTGTTGTCCCTCGTCATGGGAGAGTCAGGTAGGGACAACTGTCCCAGGTTGGGACACCCTTTGGACTCCCAATAAGCCAATAACTTCATTGTCCACTTGTCATGTGACAATTTTAAAAGGTTTTAAATTTCATGTTGCATTTTCTATTTTTTTTAAGAAGTATCTTAAATTCACCAAACTAGGCGATAATTCGGCAAAGGTGGACTGGACTGTATATTGCTGAGTGATAGGCTTCTTTATGATACAGTTTGATCACCAAATAAATAAATCACTCCTGCAGGTGGTTTGAACAAAATATCTTTGTTATCTTGTATTGTATTTGTTGTGGAAAAAGGTCTTAACGAGAGAAGTTGAGTTGGTGTTGGAATGAACAGGTCTGCTACGGAGTGAAGTGTAACACGCTTTGAATGAATACTGTGCTATATTAACACTTATTTATACCGTTGTATGCTACAGTGGTCAGTTGTTGTATGCTACAGTGGTCAGTTGTTGTAACTCTTGTAACTACTGGAAGTCTAGGACTACACAGAGTACAACAGGTGTCTTCATGTCTGATCTTGTGTCATGTGACTTCAGGCGTCCACTCAGTGGCCTACGCCTACCCCAAAGTGCGCCTGATAACGACGGCCGTAGACCCTGGGGTCAATGAACACTTCCACATTGTGCCTGGCATTGGTAAGTCGTCCACAGTTGCTACATCACTGGTTTCTTGGATTGTTATAGTCAACTTCTTATTTGCCATTCATGAAATGTGTTTGTATCTCCAAATATTTCTTTGGCTGACACACTTGGCCTTCGTCTGCGGACGTTGTTATGGGCATATCACATGACCAACTACGGGGGGAGTTCGTAGATAGGAACTGGTTTTCAAGGGCATACACATTTGCATTTTCTCAGTGTTGTTTTACAAGAAATATGAAGCAATAATTGTTCAACATGTTTCTCTGCAGGTAACTTTGGTGACCGCTACTTTGGTACAGAGGCTCGGATGGAGGACACCATGGAACAGTCGAAACAACCAGTGGAATAACTTGTCTGTCCGTGTACAAAGTCAGCATTCTCTTGTCCCCAGCAGTGCCCTGGTACATTCAGTGCCACACAATTAACTACTCGTTCCACCTGGTGTAATCTCAGGCAGATGTGTTGCTACGCGAGTAATATATATATATATATATAAATTGTAATATTTAGTGGGTTGGAATAATCCAGTCTCTAGCCGCAACTCAGAATTTCAGCCGAGAAACATCACATATCAACCGCTGCCAAGGTTTAGTAGAATAGTTCAACTTTACTGACACATGATAAAGGTGCATAGCTCCTGTCAGAAGGTAACAGTTTAACTATTAGTGGTGTCAAGGGTATCTTCCACATTGCAAATATTACAGAGTGGCCTCTTTCTTGATATCAGAGTATTGGTATTAAATTCACACTGCTGAGTTAAGATATAGTGCTGTGTAGATTTCAACCCCAGCGTGTGCCAGTTTTGTTTCCTAGCTGATGGGTGCCTTCTAGCTGTAGACTGGCTGTTCCTGCATGGGTTGATTGGTTCTAGCTAGGCAAGGCTATATGCTACAGGTGCTAAAGATGTTTAAACAGAGGCAGCCTTCTCCTTGTCATATTGAACACTGAAACACCTACGCAAACTTCTTATGTCGTCATGTCTTCAATGATGTACGCAACTACGCATTCGTCTCACAACAGTTCACAGGTGATATTTTTGTGCTTCCCATTCTTGGTTAAAACAAGCTATTTGATTGGTCAGTATTTGTACTGAACCTTTGATCATTTTGTACAAAAAAGGTTAGAATCTTATATTTTTAAGTTATTTGTAGATTACACTAGGCCTGTTTTCTATGTATATTTTTCTAGTTGCAATTATATGGACAATTGAAGAGTTGATTGTATTGCAGGGGCAGCTGTCAAACTTAACTTAGCACTCCCACCATCAATCCATGAAACTGTACCAATATATTTCTGAAAAGATAATTTCTTGAAATATGATATAAAATACACCCAAGTTGTGCAGAATGATGAGTTGTACAGTAGAACCTAAAGAGCAGAATCTCTCTAAAGAGCAAAACCTCTTTAAAGTGGCCACCCAAGAGATGTGTGCAGATCTGGCAAACTTTGTATTATATACATGTACATGCATATAATTTGCACAGTTTGTCAGTGTTATTATTTTTAATGTTTTGTTTAAAACAAATGTGATAGTTTTATTCGGTAAACAATTGTAGAAAAACTGGATCATTTCCACTGGTTTAGTAAACGGTAGCTCATGCTATTTTTTTACTTACAACAACATTGTATTCGTTTGGAATTCCGAAATGCAATGCGAAAATCTGTAATAACTTACAAAACTTCTTTTTGAAGTGAACGGTGGCCCAAGGGTCAATTTTAGACTCGTAACCAACCACATTACAGGGTAGCGGGATTACATCATTAGTTTAAAACAGGTTTCAGTGGAAAATAAAAGACTGATAGTGGCTGATATTGTGGAGGATCTAGTGTTTTTATGTTGTCAAATCAAGATGGGAAAAGGTTTCATATTTACACTATGTTATGACCTACATGGGAACGTAAAAAACTACATTACAGAGGAGTCAATTCATCAGTTCTTGTGTGGTTGTAAGCATTTGTTTACTGGTATTACAGGAGGATAATAAATAATTATAATAAAACAATGTGCTTGTTATGTGGAGGCAATGATCCTGTATCTACTGGAGACAACAGGAACGTAGTTTGTGCAGCGCAAGACACAGGATGTGCACATTTTGGCTGATTTAAGACCAATGTTTTGAAAATTTAATACCTTTCTCCATTGCAAATTCAGTATGTTTATGTCTGTATGATAATTGTCAAGAACCCGAAGGTTATGCCAATATGGGGACGAGTGCTAAAGCACTACACAGAATTTAGATCTGCCTGCCTAATCTATTTTTAAGTGTCCACATTGGCTGAAAAATTACAAAGACATTTTTTTCAGTTCTAATACATTCTGGGAGCCATTTATTTGTATGGTGATCAAATTTGTGGGAAACAGTGAGGATATTTGTAGACCCAGGATGTTTTGTGCAGAACCAAAATGAGCCAAACCCCGAACAAACCAATAGTCATTTATCAACTGACAGTTTATTTCACAAATGATAACTGCTGGAATGTCCATATTTATTACATATTTGGCTGAGCACCATCTTCCAAGCGACAACAACGCTCTACACGACTGCTACTGTTACTCTCCACAACATTCAAATATCTACTTTCATGGTGTAGCACGGTGCAATACATCACCACATCACACAACATTCAAATGTCTACTTTCATGCTGTAGCACGGTGCAATACATCACCACATCACACAACATTCAAACGTCTACTTTCATGCTGTAGCACGGTGCAATACATCATCACATCACACAACATTCAAATGTCTACTTTCATGCTGTAGCACGGTGCAATACATCACCACATCACACAACATTCAAATGTCTACTTTCATGGTGTAGCACGGTGCAATACATCACCACATCACACAACATTCAAATGTCTACTTTCATGCTGTAGCACGGTGCAATACATCACCACATCACACAACATTCAAATGTCTACTTTCATGCTGTAGCACGGTGCAATACATCACCGCATCACACAACATTCATGTCTACTTTCATGCTGTAGCACGGTGCAATACATCACCGCATCACACAACATTCATGTCTACTTTCATGCTGTAGCACAGTGCAATACATCACCGCATCACACAAATATAAAATATATAAATAGTTTATCGTAATAAACCAATTCTATCAATTGCAGCCAGTTGTTCTATTAGACAGTGCTATTCTGTAGAATCAAAATGGACAGTTCATTCCATATAAATACATACATTTCACATGTACAACTGTATATATAATGTATGTGTCCTCTTATTAAAAATAGTGATGTTTAAGAGTTGTCTAAAGAACATCCATGGAAAGATACAAACATTGACATTATGCAAACATATACAGTCTGCATTCAGTGTTATTACGCATAAATTAGCATAACAAAACATCCTTATGAACATCAATACAAACGGTGACGATTGATTATCTCAATATGTCTTGAAGCCTCGCCTCGCCTTATTTATATGTGCAATATAAAATATGAAATATTCGTTCTAGCACCGATATCAATAATATATATTACTTTGACCACCTTGTATAAAAAGCAATTTGAATAAAAAGTGTTTTTCTGCCGTTCATGTGGTGTTCTGCGGTGTTCATGTGGTGTTCTGTGTTCATGTGGTGTTCTGTGGTGTTCTGCATTCTGCTGTGTCAACTGTCTCGGGAGTGTGTTAACAATCAACACACGGAGGCGACATAACACAGCACAGCTGCCATGCACTCTAGAACATCACAACTGTGTCCTCGCATACGACGTGGAATGTAGATTATTCAAGTTTTTGTCAACTAGATGCTACAAACACCCAGCAAATGTTGACACTCTGACAAAACACATTGACAGTTTACTATCTGTCACCTCTAAACTGAGTCAATGTCCTACGTTTGTCACCCCACTGACAAACTGCTTCTCGCTGTCATCAATGCTTAACGGTGTGCCCTGTGTTTGCCTCCCAGCCACATGCTGTTGCCCATACTCGACCTCCGACCTCCCACAGCTGGACGGTGATGCCTCGTACTCTGGTGGCGGCTCAATGACGCAGTCGTAAGGTGCTGACATGTCACTAATGTCAACGTGGGACGTGTACAGTGGCGGGGGTCGTCCCAAGTTGTTGTATGTAAACGACACGTTGACTACCGCAGCCCGGGGGAAGCTAAGGCTATTGTGCACCCTGTATTGGGGAGGGGAAGACGGGGAGAAGGCTCGGTCCGGGGGCTGGGCCGGGAGACAGATGGATGGGGGGCGGGGGTGCTTGCGGCGGTGGTAGAAGAAGTAGATGCAGGACAGGAAGATAACGATGGTGCCGGCTGATGCTGTTACGCCAATGGTGATGGTGGTGGTTGGTAACGACCTTGGCGCTGGAACATAGAACACTGGTAAGAACAAGAACAAGCAGTGGCATGTTTAGGGGGGCCACCCCCATTTGGCTTTGGGATGTGAATTTTTTCCGTGAATAACATGCTGTGCCACTAAATGGTAGAATTGCAAACTAATGGACAGCTCAGCTTGGTTCCCTTTGACCTTTTCAAGATCCTAAATACATCACTGAGTGCAATATGGTGTGGAACTCACAAACTTGGACTATGGACATAGGGTTGTTTTCCTCTTTGTTAATTTGAATAAAAACTAAACCCCATAACAGAATCAGCCATTGAAATGATAGCATTATATTTAATCTGTACTTTGAGCAAATGTGCCTAGTAGTGGGGGGTGACTGGGCCTGCAGATCTAACTTGTGACACCCCCAGGCCCTTGCAGTGACACCCCCAGACCCCTGCAGTGACACCCTAGGCCTTTGCAGTGACACACCCAGGCCCTTGCAGTGACACCCTGACAGTTACACACCCAGGCCCTTGCAGTGACACCCCAGGCCCTTCCAGTGACCCCCAGACCCTGGCCCTGACACACCAATACCCTTGCAGTGACCTCTGCACAGCGGACAAAGTCCACAATATCTACACACTGGCAGTGACTCAGCTGAAAGTATTCATCACAATCTGTAAACTATTCATGCCTAATCTTATTGAAATCATTGTCTAATTCTCCAGTGTAGCACCAAAGATATTACAGATTAAGATGCACAACTCGACCCATTAACATTAGGCACTGGATACAGACTCTCTTGCATCACCAATAAACACTGTCTGATTCTCCTGTATAGCACAGTACTACAAGAGTGGCTGTATCAAGAGAGGGTGTATCAAGTGAGGGTGTATCATGAGAAAGTGTACCTGTAGTAGGACAGTTCTCCTCGTCTGACCCGTCAAGACAGTCGGCGTCCCCATCACACTGCCACGTACTGTAGATGGACCGGCCATTCGCACAACAGAACTGACCATCAGAGCAGGCTCTACGGGTCACTGCAACAATAGAACTTACCATCGGAGCAGGCTCTACGGGTCACTGCAACAACAGAACTGACCATCAGAGCAGGCTCTACGGGTCACTGCAACAACAGAACTGACCATCACAGCAGGCTCTACGGGTCACTGCAACAACAGAACTGACCATCTATTGGTTACTTTTTTATTATGAATTATTTGACCATAACCTACTTACCTGACCATAACCTATTTACTTGACCATGACCCACTTACTAGTGTGAGATGGTGGCACTGTAGGGCAGTGTTTCTCGTCGGAGCCGTCCCCGCAGTCTGGCATGCCATTACATCGCCCACTTCCACGCACACACTCACTGTTGTCACACCGGAACTCCCAGGGATCGCACCCTGTGGAGGAAACATCCACATTTACATAAACACCATGTCATGCTGGGGGGACAACCATGTTTACATAAACACCATGTCATACTGGGGGGACAACCGTGTTTACATAGCTAACAAAATACTTTACCACAGTTAATTAGTTAATTAAGATACATGGTAACTATACACTAATTAATTGTAATATATTATACTATTGTGATTACTTAAAAAACTCTGCCACGGACAGTCCCAAGCCCGGCTAAGAAAGGAGGAGGGTTGGGCATGGGGCTAGCACCCTCACCCTGTAAAGAAACCCAATGCTACAGAAACATTCGCAACAAATAAAACTACGATGTCTGTCCGGGAAGAGGTAGGGCCTGGTTTACCAGGGCTCATGAAATACTGCGGTCAAATCCGAAAGGAAGCCACAATGCCAACTACTCTTCTTTAAACCAGGAAAAATTTAAACATCGGCACATGGAATGTGTGAACAATGTACGAGGCGGGGAAAACTGCCCAAGTGACCAACGACAACAACTGAGTCGCTGTGATAACTACAGAGGAATCACAGAAGTACCTGGGAAGGTTCTTAACACAATTATCCTATAGAGGATGAAAGGCAAAGTGGACCAAACTTTGCGTGAACAGCAAACAGGCTTCAGGCAAGACAGATCGTGTACTGACCAGATTGCAACACTGCAGATCATAGTGGAACAATCCATCGAATGAAACTCATCCCTATACATCAACTTTGTTGATTACGAGAAAGCCTTTGACAGTGTGGACAGGGAGACACTCTGGAAAGTGCTAAGACACTATGGGGTGCCCAAGAAACTAGTCAACATGATCAAAAACTCCTATGAAGGAATGTCATGCAGAGTCATTCATGAAGGTCAACTTACAAAGAACTTTGAGGTTAGGACGGTGGTGAGACAGGGATGCTTACTGTCACCATTCCTCTTCATGCTAGTCATAGACTGGGTCATGAAAACAGCAACCAAGGAGAAACGAAATGGAATCCAGTGAACGATGCTGACCCAACTTGATGACCTGGACTTTGCGGATGACCTTGCACTCCTGTCTCACAGCCATAGGCAGATGCAGGACAAAACAACAGAACTGGCATTGATTTCAGCGCAGGTTGGGTTGAAAATCAACAAAAGGAAAACAAAGATCCTGAGAACAAATGCTACTTGCGAAACACCAATCATGCTTGAGGGAGAGACACTGGAAAAGGTTAAAGATTTCAGATATCTAGGCAGCATAGTGGATACGCATGGTGGGACAGAGGCTGACATAAAGAAAAGGATCAGCATTGTATTGTATCTTTAAATTGTTGTTCATATATCTGAATAATGAAACTAATTGTCACTGATAAAACAGAAATACAGAATTTTATGACTAAGCCGATGAACATTAAACAAACACTGAAGTGATAATGGTATTCATTTAAATAATTTTTTTTTCACATTTTAATCATCAGAACAACAATCTTTGTGGAGTTTAGCTTGAACAGTTATTTAAATAAATTATAATACATTATTAATTAACATAATTAAATCAATAATTAACATAATAAAATAAAATATTAATAACATTACGATATACAGACCTGTATGCTAATTATAGTAGATGAGCATTTTGTCAAAGGCCATTCTGAAGACACAGCTAAATGGCAACACTGCTATGACATTCGAGTGAGGAGACACTGCTATGACAGTCGAGTGAGGAGACACTGCTATGACAGTCGAGTGAGGAGACACTGCTATGACAGTCGAGTGAGGAGACACTGCTATGACAGTCGAGTGAGGAGACACTGCGATGACAGTCGAGTGAGGAGACACTGCTATGACAGTCGAGTGAGGAGACACTGCTATGACAGTCGAGTGAGGAGACACTGCGATGACAGTCGAGTGAGGAGACACTGCTATGACAGTCAAGTGAGGAGATACTGCTATGACAGTCGAGTGAGGAGATACTGCAATGACAGTCGAGTGAGGAGACACTGCCATGACAGTCGAGTGAGGAGACACTGCTATGACAGTCGAGTGAGGAGATACTGCTATGACAGTCGAGTGAGGAGATACTGCAATGACAGTCGAGTGAGGAGACACTGCTATGACAGTCGAGTGAGGAGACACTGCTATGACAGTCGAGTGAGGAGACACTGCCCACTATATCAGTGATGTATATATCTAGGATCTCGCATGGGGAGAGGTCAAAGGGAGAGGTCAAGTTTAGTCACCCATTAGTTTACCATGCCACCATGACATGTAACGATGTAACCGGTTAAATAAAAATAAAAACATTTCAGCCAAAGGGAGCCAAAACAATGAATGTGTATATGACACGTAAAGCACTACCATGACATCAGATTTGACTAAACAAAAGTTACCCATTTTAGCCAATTTGGCCACAAGCATTTACATTGAAAAGCACACAGAATACACGAGCATTTGTTGTCGTTTTCATGCACATTAACATTTTTTTTTGCTAAATCAATTTGTATTTGGCTAAAAAATTAGGCCCAGGGGCTTTAGTCAGAATGGCTAAACAGTATACAACATCATGTGAGAACATCAGCACATAATAGGCCTACTTTTTTAGGTTATTTGGAACATTATTAAAATGCAATAAATATGTACGCAAGTATACAATATGTATGCTTGTATACAATATTCCAAATGTGGTCTAACTATTGCTTTGTTCAATTAGCTGTTTCTCCTTATATGTGATAGTTCCCCTAATTAGCCCTAGAATTGATTACCTTTTGAAGCAAGTGTTAATCTGCATTATTAGTAACCTTTCTGAATACTTTTGTGTCATCTGAAAATGTCAGTACTTTGGTAAGTATGTTGTCTTCCAAATCATATATATATATATATATATATATATATATATATATATATATATATATATATATATATATTAAAAATAGTATAGGTCCTAATACTGATCCTGTGGTACCCCAGTCCTGCTTGAAATCTTACCATCTACTATTATTCTCTGTCTTCTGTGTATAAGCCACTTTTCGATCCAGCATCCAGTTGGTTACATCATTACCTATACCATGGGCTAGTCTTTGATGTGGCACTTTATCGAAAGCTTTGTTAAAATCTAAGTAGGCAACATCTACTGGTGACCCGTCATCTACCCACTTTGTCTTTATCTTCTTAATTTTCTTTCCTGAAGTTACAAATAACTGCCCTAAATGATCTGATTTATCACCTTCAAATTTAGTAACTGGAACTGGAAATATCTTCTGTGGCAAAAACTGAGCTGAAATACTCATTCAGGACCTCTGCCATTTGAAACATGTCTGAAATTATTTTTCCCCTGTTGTTTTCAAGTGGTCCGACCTTATCTCGAACTTTCTGTTTACTCCTTACATAAGCATTAAAACTCTTACTGTAATTTTTTATATTACCAGCCAATTGTTTTCAAAGGTTCTTTTAGATTTTTTTATTTCAGTTGCAGCTAGGTTAAGTGCCTCTTTGTAGTTTGTGTAGTTATCTACATTTCCAGTGTGTTTATATACCCCCCACAGCATCTGCTTGTGAGCAATTTTTCTATCAGCCTCTTTTGACAGGTGTTTCTTCCTGGACCGTTCCCTTTTTTCTTTATGGAACAAATTTCTCAGTAATGTCCTCAATCTCATATTTTAAACAAGTCCAGCATTCTGTTGCTTCTTCAGCAAGTTATTCCAATCTATATTCCCTAGATACGTTCTCTTTATATTTGGCTTTGTTGAAGTTCCTCCTCCAATGGTCATTGGAACCCAAAGGTTTGTGTACTTTAACATTGTCAACTAATTCACTTTGAGAAGAAAAAATCAAATCCAACACATTCCCACGTCTGGTTGATTCAAAGACATGGTGAGTACGGAAACAATCCTGTGTTAGAAGTAGAAACTGATGGTCGTCACCCCCAGCACTCTCTGATGATTTCCATTGTATATGGCCATGGCTAAAATCTTCCATTACAACACATTCCCCCTTGTTCACCTCCCTTATAGGCTTTTTATAGCCTTTTGTAGTTTTACATCTTCCTCTTGTCCTATGTTTGGACTACAATAAACTACTCCTATTGTTAATGTTGAGTTCTTGGTAACTATCTTACACCAAATTGCTTCCTCACAATCTGCAATTTTACATTATATATATATATATATATATATATATGTATATATATATATATGTGTGTGTGTATATATATATATATGGGCCAACACAGACATTACAGATGCTGAATTAGGATTGACAGGATACGTAATGTTTAGGAGAGATCGAATATGTAGAAGGGGAGGGGGAGTTATTTTATATGTTAAAGAATCTATTCAGGCTTAGGAAATAAAATTAGAAAGCGAAGCAGATTACGATGAAGCTGTTTGGTGCAAAATAGTTTCAGGAAATTCAAAATTAACTATTGGATTAGTTTACCAAAGTCCAAACATAAAAGAAACGGATAACACAAAAATACAAAATGTTATAAAGGAAGTTAGTAAAGGGGAATGTATCATAATGGGAGATTTTAACCATGGACACATACAATGGAAATCTCTAGAGAGTACAGGGGGTGATGACCAACAATTTTTATTTTTTATTCAGGAGAGCTTCCTTACTCAGCACGTGCTAGAACCAACCAGGGGAGAAAATGTATTAGATATAGTTTTATCATCACAAAAAGAATTAGTCGACAATGTAAAAATACATGAACCATTGGGTAACAGTGACCACAATCAAATACATTTTGACATCAACGTAAAATCAGAAAGTAAAAATAAAAAACGTATAGGAGAAACTTCCACAAAGGTAACTATAAAGATATGAGAAAATACTTAGCAAAGCTAGATTGGAATAAGGAAATTGTTGAGCAAATTAGTACACCACTTGCAAATTTTTTAACTTGTCACTAGAAGAAGGAATAGTTCTATCAGAATGGAAAGAAGCAAACATTACGCCACTATTTAAGACGGGATCGAGGAACAAGCCAGAAAATTACAGACCAGTGAGTTTAACATCAGTTATATGTAAATTACTCGAAACATTAATTAGAGACCACATGGTGGAATTCCTTGTAAAACATAATTTAATAAATACATCTCAACATGGGTTCCTAAAAGCAAGGTCATGTCTAACCAATCTCTTGTGTTTTTTTGAAGAAATTACAAAGTGGGTAGATGACGGGTCACCAGTGGATGTTGTCTACTTAGATTTTCAGAAAGCTTTCGATAAAGTGCCACACCAAAGATTGATACTTAAACTAAAAGCCCAAGACAGAGAGTAATAGTAGACAGTGAGATTTCAAACTGGAAATCGGTTTTGAGTGAGGTACCACAGGGATCAGTATTAGGCCCTATACTGTTTTTAATATATATATAAATGATCTAGAAGATGACATATCTAGCAAAGTACTCAAATTTGCAGATGACACAAAAGTATTCAGAAAGGTTACAAATGATACAGATAAACAAAGTTTACAGGTTGATCTAGAAAAATTAGTTAAATGGTCAGAAAAATGGCAAATGTTATTCAATTTTGGGAAGTGCAAATGTATACACATAGGGCATGGAAACATGGACGAAGAATATAAAATGGGGGATGCTGTACTAGGTAAAATCACACAAGAAAAGGACTTAGGAGTAACATTTAGTGCTGACATGAAAGTTTCAGAGCAATGTGGGATTGCTGCTTCAAAAGGAAATCAAATTCTAGGGCTAATTAGGAGAACTATCATGTATAAGGAGAAACAGCTAATTGTACCCCTGTACAAGGCAATAGTTAGACCACATTTGGAATATTGTATTCAAGCATGGAGGCCGTATCGTAAAAAGGACATAGACAAGCTAGAAATTCCAGAATTGAAATGTGGTTTGAAAACACTAGAGACCAGGAGACTAAGAGAAGACCAAATAGAAGTGTTTAAAATAGTGAACGGTTATGAGGAAGTTGATAGGAATATGTTCTTCAAACTTAAAGAAGGCAGTAGAACCAGAGGACACAAAGCAGCATTAGTTAAGGAGCAGTGTAGGTTGGACATGAGAAAGTACTCTTTCTCACAGAGGGTGATAAATGAATGGACCAAACTGCCAAATGATTGTGTTAATGCTAGTAGTGTGAATATGTTTAAAAATAGAATTGACAGATATTTGATAAGGGTGGGCTACACAGAGATGAGAAAATTGTTGGACTCTCGATAAGCCAATGGCTTCCTTGTCCATTTTGCCATCTGGAACTTGTTGTTTTGGATGGCAATCTTGTTAAAAAATATATATATATAATGTGTGTGTGTGTGTGTGTGTGTGTGTGTGTGTGTGTGTGTGTGTGTGTGTGTGTGTGTGTGTGTGTGTATATATATATATATAATGTAAAATTGCCTGCTTATATATATATATATATATATATATATATATATATATATATATATATATATATTACTCCATTTTGTTCCACCAATTGGGTCAGACAGAGAGAAACAGTAGTGAAATAATGAATGCTGATCCTAGCACATGCGCAGTGCTTCTGCAAATGACGCGATGTTTCGATGTGCCATGAATACGCCCATGTGGTTGCATCTGCGAAATGGCCTGGCGCTTTACAGTAGAGGGTACATCACTTTAAGACCAAATCTGCACACTGTTTAACATGCAGTGCTACTTAACTAAATATATTTGTAATGACTTAATATTGCAGAAACCCAATATGTTCATACCACTTTCGTCCATCTTTGATTTCTTAGAGTAAATCACTTTTACAACTTAAACTTCATGCCAATTTATGCCTGACATACAAAAACCATAACGACATCAGATTAAAGCCTAACATCTCGTCTTGCAAACTGTCTGATTGGATTAATTTTATATGCAGTTGGAATGTGAAGAAATTAATTTGTAAACACCCGGTGTCGCCCGAAGACGGTGAGTCTGGCAGCTGCGGAGACGTAAAATCGTATTCATCGAAATGTCAACTTCGCCTCTAATATCCCAATAATAATGTTACGGCAACAAATAAAAAATGTTGCAATGTTAATAATATTAACATTGCTACATTTGTAATAACATTTATATGTTATTACACTTTCATGCAGTTTAAGTTTATTCTCACATTATAGCCTATCAAAAGAGATAATGCGATGTTTTAATGAGGTGGTAGAATCAGGAACTGTGTCCGAAGGGTCACGTGACATTTGTGACCTCCCTACTAGTACAGTCAGACTCGGTCTCGGAGCTGTGCTACATACTACACTGTTTTTATAGTCCAGTTTTTAGTGAATTTACGCCACACCATCTTCGGGTGCTAACACAGAAGTTTGCATGTGGTGCGCATGCAGTGGGTGCATAAACGTGAACACTCATTTTAAAATCAAAATAATACGTGTTGCCAAAAGACATAGAGCCATCATTCCAACAAGTAGTGTTTATCATGTTAGGGTTGACATTCCTTATATATCGCCTAGCCCTAGGCTAGCGCCAATCTGATGTGACAACATAAATAATGTTTCTACATTCATAAATCTCACCTGACGCAGAGTCTAAAATACAGATAATTGTCAGAACACCAATAAACGTCTGCATGCCTGCACTGATATATGTGCACATCCTGGCGTCGCAGTGCGCGACAAAGTGACAGGCGTCCTTACTGACTGCCAGCGACCATCATTACGTGACGGACAGTTACGTTATATCCGCTCACCAGGGAAGTAAATGGCGGTAGTGTCGGCGTGGGTTCTCGATGGTGGTGACCTCTGACGGATGATAAAATAGTACATTTAAGAATTTAATTATGATTCAGTAAGGACCCAATTATTCATCTTTGTTGAACATCACGTAGAATGAAATTGTGATTCAATCAGGAACAACATAATTGCTTTATTTTTGCGGAAAACTACGTAGAATGTTGTTTGGAATTCAGTCAGGACAAAATACTCGGTTCATCTTTGTGAAAATCACGTAGAATCCACCTGAGGATTCAGTCAGGACCAATCGTTCTATCTCTGCTGAAAATCACGCATAAACCAGTTTGGATTCAGAAAGAGCCGACTGTTTTATCTTTGCTGAAAGTCACGAGAATCCAGTTGGGGGTTACGTCAGGACCAACTGCTTTATATTTGCTGAACGTCACGTAGAATCAAGTTGGGGGTTTAGTCAGGATCAGTTGCTTTATCTTTGTAGAAAGTCATGTAGAATCCAGTTGGGATTCAGGCAGGATCAATTGCTTTATCTTTGCTAAAATTCTCACGTAGAACCCATGTAGGGGATCCAATCAGGATCGATTGTTTTAACTTTGCTGAAAGTCACGTAGAATCAGTTGGGGATTCAGTCAAAATCGATTGTTTTATCTATGCCGAAAGTCACGTAACAAATAAGTTGTGGATTTAGTCAGGATCAATTGCTTTATCTTTGCAGAAAATCATGTAGAATCCAGTTGGGATTCAGGCAGGATCAATTGCGTTATCTTTGCTGAACGTTACGTATAATCAGTTGGGGGTTCAGTCAGGATCAATTGTTTTATCTTTGCAGAAAGTTACGTAGAATCCAATTGGGATTCAGGTAGGACTAATTGCTTTATCTTTGTAGAAAGTCACGTGGTATCCCGTTGGGGATTCAGTCAGAACCAAGTGTTTTATCTTTTCTGAACGTCACGTAGAATCCAGTTGGGGATTTAGTCAGGTGTACGACTTATATTAGCTGACCTTCGCCAAACCTTTATCTATTTCTTCCACAGTGAGCCCCGGACTGTCAGCAGAGATCTGTGGTTCGAATCCACCTGCTGCCGTTTCTAAGCTTAGGAAATTTCGGTCACCATGCACATTTTGCCTCACTTCACTCAGCTGTTTAAATGAGTACCTGGGCCAATGTCCAAAAAGAGTACAATTGATCAAAATCGTGTCTTTTGTCTCTCAGAACGTGCATTTTAAAGTTAGATTTAAATAAATTTAAACATGGATTGCCCACACCAATAGCGTTCCGAACACATGGTTTGCCAGTCTCGATTAATGTTAATACTGGTATTAAGGAAATTAAAACAAGCCAAAAATGACAAAAACAGCATGTCCAATTGAAGTTTCCGAATTTGAAACCACACAAAACATTATTGTATTTTTTATTTCTGAGTATGCAGCTAAGTTGGGGTAAGTATCGAGGGTGTACAGTATACAAATCCTGTCTAAAAAGCTATAACAAAAAGTTTGACAGTATTGTTTCTTAACTGACCACTTTTTGTGTGTCAATCTTCACAAGTTTATAAAGGACAACAATATTAATTTACGATTGTTATTAATATGTATTTTTATGTATTTAGACAAACGGAAAATATGGTATGTAAAGTTCAAACCTATGGAATAGCATTTTAAGTCAATGTCCAGCGTCAAAAGCCCTACCTCCAGAAAAATACGAAAGATACACCGTTTTTAAGTATTTTATGTAAACGAGCAAACCCCCTGCTCCAACTGCCTCGACGGCGGTAGTAAGAATCAGGTTATTACCTGGTCTGGGGGAAAAAACCAATTTGGGGCGTGTTCAACATCACCGAGTGTCCAACGTCACCGAGTGTCCAACATCACCGAGTGTCCAACATCATCGAGTGTCCAACATCACTGACTGTCCAACATCACTGAATATCCAACATCACTGACTGTCCAGCTTACTTTTATGAAAACTGAATAAACACGGTTCAGAGCACAAAATGAACCACATAGTAACTATATAGTGACTCATAGGAACCACATAGTAACTATATAGTGACTCATAGGAACCACATAGTGACTATATAGTGATTCATAGGAAACACATAGTAACTATATAGTGACTCATAGGAACCACATAGTAACTATATAGTGACTCATAGGAACCACATAGTAACTATATAGTGACTCATAGGAACCACATAGTAACTATATAGTGACTCATAGGAACCACATAGTAACTATATAGTGACTCATAGGAGCCACATAGTAACTATATAGTGACTCATAGGAACCACATAGTAACTATATAGTGACTCATAGGAGCCACATAGTAACTATATAGTGACTCATAGGAGCCACATAGTAACTATATAGTGACTCATAGGAACCACATAGTAACTATATAGTGACTCATAGGAACCACATAGTAACTATATAGTGACTCATGGGAGCCACATAGTAACTTTATAGTGACTCATAGGAACCACATAGTAACTATATAGTGACTTAGGAACCACATAGTAACTATATAGTGACTCATAGGAGCCACATAGTAACTATATAGTGACTTAGGAACCACATAGTAACTATATAGTGACTCATAGGAACCACATAGTAACTATATAGTGACTTAGGAACCACATAGTAACTATATAGTGACTTAGGAACCACATAGTAACTATAGAGTGACTCATAGGAGCCACATAGTAACTATATAGTGACTCATAGGAGCCACATAGTAACTATATAGTGACTCATAGGAACCACATAGTAACTATATAGTGACTCATAGGAGCCACATAGTAACTATATAGTGACTCATAAGAGCCACATAGTAACTATATAGTGACTCATATGAACCACATAGTAACTATATAGTGACTCATAGGAACAACATAGTAACTATATAGTGACTCATAGGAACCACATAGTAACTATATAGTGACTCATAGGAACCACATAGTAACTATATAGTGACTCATAGGAACCACATAGTAACTATATAGTGACTCATAGGAGCCACATAGTAACTATATAGTGACTCATAGGAACCACATAGTAACTATATAGTGACTTAGGAACCACATAGTAACTATATAGTGACTTAGGAACCACATAGTAACTATATAGTGACTCATAGGAGCCACATAGTAACTATATAGTGACTTAGGAACCACATAGTAACTATATAGTGACTCATAGGAACCACATAGTAACTATATAGTGACTCATAGGAGCCACATAGTAACTATATAGTGACTTAGGAACCACATAGTAACTATATAGTGACTCATAGGAACCACATAGTAACTATATAGTGACTCATGGGAACCACATAGTAACTATATAGTGACTCATAGGAACCACATAGTAACTATATAGTGACTCATAGGAACCACATAGTAACTATATAGTGACTCATAGGAACCACATAGTAACTATATAGTGACTCATAGGAACCACATAGTAACTATATAGTGACTCATAGGAACCACATAGTAACTATATAGTGACTCATAGGAGCCACATAGTAACTATATAGTGACTCATAGGAACCACATAGTAACTATATAGTGACTCATAGGAGCCACATAGTAACTATATAGTGACTCATAGGAACCACATAGTAACTATATAGTGACTCATAGGAGCCACATAGTAACTATATAGTGACTCATAGGAACCACATAGTAACTATATAGTGACTTAGGAGCTCTTCCTGAACGTGAAAACAATTCACACATTCTTTAGTAAAAAAAATTATTTTCTAAACAAACTTGCTGGTTACTGGTAAAAAGAAAACTTATTTAGAACCCATTTCTGTTGAGTAAGAGCTCTCAGTTTACATTGCAAAAACAAGACAGGGATGTTTGCACATTAGAATGTAATTTCGGTGAAATTGGAAGGTATATTTGGGGACATGTGGCCTTCAAACTCGGTAGTGACGCTGGACATGTGTTGACGCTGGACATGTGTTGACGCTGGACATGTGGTGACGCTGGACATGTGGTGACGCTGGGCATGTGGTGACTCTGGACATGTGGTGACGCTGGGCATGTGGTGACGCTGGACATGTGGTGAAGCTGGACATGTGGTGACGCTGGACATGTGGTGACGCTGGACATATGGTGACGCTGGACATGTGGTAACGCTGGACATGTGGTGAAGCTGGACATGTGGTGAAGCTGGACATGCAATTAGGGGAAAGTGTATCCACGCATTGGGAAATGTATTCATTACTTTTACATTACAAGGCATACAAAACAAGACAATGCATAATTATTAATAGACTGTTATTTCAAGGACAATATCATTTACGGGTTACCCTTCATAAGTTATGCTACAATTACTTATATTCTAAATTAATAGGTTTATTACCTCAAGGACAACATTTGTTCTTGCCTATTTCCTTCAATGAAAACCTCGTCGTGAATATTAATTTACCCCAACTACATCCACCAGTAGCACTAAGATCATGTGTTGGCGCTACATATATCATCCACCAGTAGCACTAAGGTCATGTGTTGGCGCTACATATATCATCCACCAGTAGCACTAAGGTCATGTATTGGCGCTACATATATCATCCACCAGTAGCACTAAGGTCATGTGTTGGCGCTACATATATCATCCACCAGTAGCACTAAGGTCATGTATTGGCGCTACATATATCATCCACCAGTAGCACTAAGATCATGTGTTGGCGCTACATATATCATCCACCAGTAGCACTAAGATCATGTGTTGGCGCTACACATATCATCCACCAGTAGCACTAAGGTCATGTATTGGCGCTACACATATCATCCTCCAGTAGCACCAAGGTTATGTTTTGGCGCTACATATATCATCCACCAGTAGCACTAAGGTCATGTATTGGCGCTACATATATCATCCACCAGTAGCACTAAGATCATGTGTTGGCGCTACGTATATCATCTACCAGTAGCACTAAGATCATGTGTTGGCGCTACATATATCATCCACCAGTAGCACTAAGGTCAAGTATTGGCGCTACACATATCATCCTCCAGTAGCACCAAGGTTATGTTTTGGCGCTACATATATCATCCACCAGTAGCACTAAGGTCATGTATTGGCGCTACATATATCATCCACCAGTAGCACTAAGATCATGTGTTGGCGCTACATATATCATCTACCAGTAGCACTAAGATCATGTGTTGGCGCTACATATATCATCCACCAGTAGCAGTAAGACCATGTGTTGGCGCTACACATACCATCTACCAGTAGCACTAAGGTCATGTATTGGCGCTACATATATCATCCACCAGTAGTACTAAGATCATGCGTTGGCGCTACATATATCATCCACCAGTAGCACTAAGGTCATGTATTGGCGCTACATATATCATCCACCAGCACTAAGATCATGTGTTGGCGCTACATATATTAATTATCCACCAGTAGCACTAAGGTCATGTATTGGCGCTACATATATCATCCACCAGTAGCACTAAGGTCATGTATTGGCGCTACATATATCACACCGGTTGCCGATTCCCCAGGAAAAGGAACAAAGCAGGTCAATGGTTTGAGGAAGGAGACGAATAGGGTCTGTAACAATGTCTGGGCTTTCAAGAAATAGAAATCAGAAAAAAGGAGCGTGACAGACGTGACAGACAGGACCGACATTTGACTTTGTATGTTCTGTCATTGTTACTTTGGTCGAATTGTCTGCATTGCTTTTTTCTTTGAATATGACTTCTTTCAACTACTGCGGTTCTTTTCATAAAAGTGTTGTGAATTTCATAGGACGCATAATCAGTATCTTTGACAAGTAATCTTTGGCCGTAGCATCAGCCGTTTTTGTCCCGGGATTTGAAAAATACGAGTTAAACAAATTACTGACATTGGTGACGCTGGACATGCAATATATCTTTAATTAGGCTATATCATTACCTTCATCCTAAAGTAGAAAATGTCCAGAAAAAAACTACTTAAAACATGGTGTGCCATGTAACCCTATGCAAACATGGAATCGTTATTGTTTTATACATATTTTTCTTCACGCAATTGTCTTAATTTAACATTTTAAAGATATTTCGTTTCACATATTTAACCTCAATTCGTTCGGGAGATAATTGTTGTAAACCAGATAACTAGACGTGGGCTGGACAAGTTACAGTATCGTTCGGGAGATAATTGTTGTAAACCAGATAACTAGACGTGGGCTGGACAAGTTACAGTATCGTTCGGGAGATAATTGTTGTAAACCAGATAACTTGACGTGGACTGGACAAGTTACAGTATCGTTCGGGAGATAATTGTTGTAAACCAGATAATTAGACGTGGGCTGGACAAGTTACAGTATCGTTCGGGAGATAATTGTTGGAAACCAGATAACTTGACGTGGGCTGGACAAGTTACAGTATCGTTCGGGAGATAATTGTTGTAAACCAGATAACTTGACGTGGGCTGGACAAGTTACAGTATCGTTCGGGAGATAATTGTTGTAAACCAGATAACTTGACGTGGGCTGGACAAGTTACAGTATCGTTCGGGAGATAATTGTTGTAAACCAGATAACTTGACGTGGGCTGGACAAGTTACAGTATCGTTCGGGAGATAATTGTTGTAAACCAGATAACTTGTCGTGGGCTGGACAAGTTACAGTATCGTTCGGGAGATAATTGTTGTAAACCAGATAACTTGACGTGCTGCTGGACAAGTTACAGTATCGTTCGGGAGATAATTGTTGTAAACCAGATAACTAGACGTGGGCTGGACAAGTTACAGTATCGTTCGGGAGATAATTGTTGTAAACCAGATAACTTGACGTGGGCTGGACAAGTTACAGTATCGTTCGGGAGATAATTGTTGTAAACCAGATAACTTGACGTGGACTGGACAAGTTACAGTATCGTTCGGGAGATAATTGTTGTAAACCAGATAACTTGACGTGGGCTGGACAAGTTACAGTATCGTTCGGGAGATAATTGTTATAAACCAGATAACTTGACGTGGGCTGGACAAGTTACAGTATCGTTCGGGAGATAATTGTTGTAAACCAGATAACTTGACGTGAGCTGGACAAGTTACAGTATCGTTCGGGAGATAATTGTTGTAAACCAGATAACTTGACGTGGGCTGGACAAGTTACAGTATCGTTCGGGAGATAATTGTTGTAAACCAGATAACTTGACGTGGGCTGGACAAGTTACAGTATCGTTCGGGAGATAATTGTTGTAAACCAGATAACTTGACGTGGGCTGGACAAGTTACAGTATCGTTCGGGAGATAATTGTTGTAAACCAGATAACTTGACGTGCTGCTGGACAAGTTACAGTATCGTTCGGGAGATAATTGTTGTAAACCAGATAACTTGACGTGCTGCTGGACAAGTTACAGTATCGTTCGGGAGATAATTGTTGTAAACCAGATAACTTGACGTGGGCTGGACAAGTTACAGTATCATGCGATTACGTTAATGTGAACTCGGACTGTCTGTCAGGTAATTAACCTCTTCTATGTGTGGGCGACACTCCTTCACAAGTGGCAACACAGCCATAAGGAATCACATATAGAGATGTGCTGTGATGACCATTGTCGTCTGACAACAACGGAAAAAAAAGTGGTAAAAATTAAGCCGGGGGGGGGGGGCGTGACCCACTGCCGCCTCTAAACACGCCACTGAACGCTCTGTTTTGTTTTATGATGGAATAGTGAGGGAATGAATAGTGAGGGAATGAATAGTGAGGGAATTAATAGTGAGGGAATGAATAGTGAGGGAACTAATAGTGAGGGAATGAATAGTGAGGGAATGAATAGTGAGGGAATGAATAGTGAGGGAATGAATAGTGAGGGAATGAATAGTGAGGGAATTAATAGTGAGGGAATTAATAGTGAGGGAATTAATAGTGAGGGAATGAATAGTGAGGGAATGAATAGTGAGGGAATGAATAGTGAGGGAATGAGAGATCGGCTCCTTCCACGACATATTTGTCCGTGGCAGCAAGTGACACGAAGTCTTCAGTCGCCGACTTGAAGAAACTACTGATCTCGTAGGCTGTCCGGGTCATACCGTCGATAGGCGTTCATTTGGCGATATTCCGTTTCTGTTTTTTCTTTGAGTGTTGAAATATAGTAATGCATATACTTGGAAGATGTGTGTTGGATATGGATGGTGCGCGCCACCTGTTGCCTCACACTGCAACAATAATAATATTTTGTGTGAAGTGTGATTCTTAGAGTGCACCGTTGCATCGGATAAGTGAGTAAAGTTAAAGTTTTCTCTGCTACTGAATTAGGTCTTTCAATGAAGGGTAATGTGTGGAGCTCGACCGCTCGCGTATCAACACCGACCTGGGTCGACATTGAATGGCAAAACGTTTGGGTGTGTTTTGTCTGAAAAAAGGGGCATGTCATTTTCACGAGTTTCAAAAAGGATGTAAGTTAATCAATGTGTAATATGCTGTGAACGTTTAAACAAAATCGTTCGACAAATTGTCCGAAGTAGAAATGCTATGGTGGCCACGAATTACAAACTAACTATGGTCTCAACCCGTCTACGTGCAGACATACTGTGTCTGCCATTTCATTACTTCCAGTTATCTGTCCTGGGCTGTCGTGCGTTATCAATCAAGAACTCTCATTCGGAGCTGAATCCTTCCGTCGACCAAATGAAACAAATTTTATGGCCTATTACAGCGGAATGTTTTCACGGAATATGTTCGAAATCCCCTTGTAATGTAGATTGGAGATTAACGCTCCATCGGGCCTGTTACTTCTCAATAGAACCATCACATTATAGTGATTGGACACGCGACAGTTTCATGTACGGGACACCCGTAGCACTGTCTAACAGTCGAACGAATGGTTCGTTGTGTAATATCTGGCGAGGGACAATTACTTCTGAAGTGAAGACCGGGCGTAGACAGCTGCGGCAACACGAAGACGTGGGCGCCAGGTGAACGAGTTTCTTGTCGTCGTCCTGTCTCTTTGGGTGTCACACAGCAGCTTCTTGTCGTCGTCCTGTCTCTTTGGGTGTCACATAGCAGCTTCTTGTCATCGTCCTGTCTCTTTGGGTGTCACTCAGCAGCTTCTTGTCATCGTCCTGTCTCTTTGGGTGTCACATAGCAGCTTCTTGTCATCGTCCTGTCTCTATGGGTGTCACATAGCAGCTTCTTGTCATCGTCCTGTCTCTTTGGGTGTCACATAGCAGCTTCTTGTCGTCGTCCTGTCTCTATGGGTGTCACATAGCAGCTTCTTGTCGTCGTCCTGTCTCTATGGGTGTCACATAGCAGCTTCTTGTCGTCGTCCTGTCTCTTTGGGTGTCACACAGCAGCTTCTTGTCATCGTCCGGATGAGGTTTGCCCATTGAAATACGATCACTACTGGGCTTCTCAGATACGTGGTGAGTGGTCCTTTTATGATGAGTAAGTTATTAAAAGCTTTCTAATCATAACAGCTTGTAAGCCCAAACAAGAAATATCATTGGTGAATCAACTAGCCCTATGTTGTCTTCAACGAAAACGCAAGCAACATGTACACAATTCATTCACAAACAACGTTTATTTGTGGTGGTTTTACTTAAATGAACATTGTATATCACAATTATTTTTTTCAGAACTCAGGTGTTTCTAATATCACTCATAAGCTACACAATACTTTCTACTCGCTTAGGTTGCACACTCGAAATTGTTTAACGCCTAGGCTGTTTCGAGCATTTAATTTGATCAACGTTTAGTTCCCAGAATATAGATAAACGTCGGAGCTAAGGAGGAAGAGTGGCAGTAAATACAGGTGTAGGGAGGAAAGAACTTTCATCATCTAATGATCAGCGGGCTTCACTTTGTTCGCAAGGGAACAATACTCGCAGCAGAGCTTAACCATTTTACGATGGACGGGCTTCACTTTGTTCGCAAGGGAGCAACACTCGCAGCAGAGCTTAAACATGTTATGATGGACGGGCTTCACTCTGTTCGCATGGGAGCAACACTCGCAGCAGAGCTTAAACATCTTATGATGGACGGGCTTCACTCTGTTCGCAAGGGAGCAATACTCGCAACAGAGCTTAAACATCTTATGATGGACGGGCTTCACTCTGTTCGCAAGGGAGCAATACTCGCAGCAGAGCTTAAACATCTTATGATGGACGGGCTTCTCTCTGTTCACAAGGGAGCAACAGAGCTTAAACATTTGATGATGGACGGGCTTCACTCTGTTCGCATGGGAGCAACACTCGCAGCAGAGCTTAAACATTTTATGATGGGCGGGCTTCACTCTGTTCACAAGGGAGCAACACTCGCAGCAGAGCTTAAACATATTATGATGGACGGGCTTCACTCTGTTCACAAGGGAGCAACACTCGCAGCAGAGCTTAAACATCTTACGATGGACGGGTTTCACTCTGTTCACAAGGGAGCAACACTCGCAGCAGAGCTTAAACATCTTATGATGGACGGGCTTCACTCTGTTCACAAGGGAGCAACACTCGCAGCAGAGCTTAAACTTGTTATGATGGACGGGCTTTACTCTGTTCACAAGGGAGCAACACTCGCAGCAGAGCTTAAACAACTTATGATGGGCGGGTTTCACTCTGTTCACAAGGGAGCAACACTCGCAGCAGAGCTTAAACATCTTATGATGGACGGGCTTCACTCTGTTCACAAGGGAGCAACACTCGCAGCAGAGTTTAAACATCTTATGATGGACGGGTTTCACTCTGTTCACAAGGGAGCAACACTCGCAGCAGAGCTTAAACATCTTATGATGGGCGGGCTTCACTCTGTTCACAAGGGAGCAACACTCGCAGCAGAGCTTAAACTCAATCAACCAATGTTCACTGCATATCTCAGATGTGTTTGCAAAATTTAGAGATGAAGTCGATGCAACATCAGTGACCAGCTTCCTCTCTAAAGACAAATGGCTTTTTGGCATCTCTTTTGATACTACTCCAGTTGTCATTGTGGACATAAAGTATCTGGCTGTTGACAATTGTCACTACGACTATCAATGTTTAGAATTGCTAATTATTATAACTAAGCAATGCATATTGTAATATATCTGATTATTGATCCGAGCCCATCCTACTAACCAAAGCGTCGCTTTCCTGGACCAAGGATGTCTGTAAAGCTGCTGCCGCTCTTACTTATCTTACTTATATTGACGTACAACGTTAATACGTTCATCGGACGATAGATATAGCTTTGTGCACAAATACGACGATCAACACTGCAGTGATCACACTGCCTATAATCACACTGCAGTGATCACACTGCCTATAATCACACTGCAGTGATCACACTGCCTATAATCACACTGCAGTGATCACACTGCCTATAATCACACTGCAGTGATCACACTGCCTATAATCACACTGCAGTGATCACACTGCCTATAATCACACTGCAGTGATCACACTGCCTATAATCACACTGCAGTGATCACACTGCCTATAATCACACTGCAGTGATCACACTGCCTATAATCACACTGCAGTGATCACACTGCCTATAATCACACTGCAGTGATCACACTGCCTATAATCACACTGCAGTGATCACACTGCCTATAATCACACTGCAGTGATCACACTGCCTATAATCACACTGCAGTGATCACACTGCCTATAATCACACTGCAGTGATCACACTGCTTATAATCACACAATGTTGTCGCTGTGGTCGCACGGAACTCGGAATTAGCCAGTCGTGTAGGGTCTTGAACAATGTAAGGTTTGGGCATGGAGGTCGCAGGAATATTTAGCACTGAAATTGAATTGCAAATAATTTGTGTATAACTTGGATCATTGAATAACATAAACAAATATTGTTGGTCTTAATCCAGCACTGTATTGTGACTTGTGTGTGTCTTTAACTAAAGTCCCCCGCTTATAACTCACTGTATTGTGACTTGCACTGTTTGTGTCCTTGACTAAAGTCCCCCGTTTATGACTCACTGTATTGTGACTTGCGCTGTTTATGTCCTTGACTAAAATCCCCCGCTTATAACTCACTGTATTGTGACTTGTGCTGTTTGTGTCCTTGACTAACGTCCCCCGCTTATAACTCACTGTATTGTGACTTGCGCTGTTTGTGTCCTTGACTAAAGTCCCCCGCTATAACTCACTGTATTGTGACTTGCACTGTTTGTGTCCTTGACTAAAGTCCCCCGCTATAACTCACTGTATTGTGACTTGCGCTGTTTGTGTCCTTGACTAAAGTCCCCCGCTTATAACTCACTGTATTGTGACTTGCGCTGTTTGTGTCCTTGACTAAAGTCCCCCGCTTATAACTCACTGTATTGTGACTTGCGCTGTTTATGTCCTTGACTAAAATCCCCCGCTTATAACTCACTGTATTGTGACTTGTGCTGTTTGTGTCCTTGACTAAAATCCCCCGCTTATAACTCACTGTATTGTGACTTGCGCTGTTTATGTCCTTGACTAAAATCCCCCGCTTATAACTCACTGTATTGTGACTTGCGCTGTTTATGTCCTTGACTAAAATCCCCCGCTTATAACTCACTGTATTGTGACTTGTGCTGTTTGTGTCCTTGACTAAAGTCCCCCGCTTATAACTCACTGTATTGTGACTTGCGCTGTTTATGTCCTTGACTAAAGTCCCCCGCTTATAACTCACTGTATTGTGACTTGCGCTGTTTGTGTCCTTGACTAACGTCCCCCGCTTATAACTCACTGTATTGTGACTTGCGCTGTTTATGTCCTTGACTAAAATCCCCCGCTATAACTCACTATTTTTATTGTACTTTAAATCGCGATGACCAAAATAACACATTTCCTGTAATGTTGTTAGATATCTATGAAGCAGACTCGCTCTTCCATACAATCCTAGTGCGTTTGTGCATTCATTGCATTCATGCAGCAATCATACTGAAACTTTAATACGACTCCTGGTTCCCATTATTAGTATTATCCCTGACAAAATAATCTGACAAATCCATACCTCTTTTAATACCACTGCTAGCTGTTCAAACAATGATTCATCCAATGATTGCTGACTCTTCCCTCTCTGCGGTATTAGTGCCTACATTATCAAGAGTAGATCTATTTAACAGAACGAATCACTTTATGTACCTTTTTACTTAACCAAAATCCAAGTCTTACATAATTTTACCCTACTTTCACAAGCCGCAGTTTCAATTTCCGAAGAGCTACATTCTACAACACATAACCTGCGAACGAATACGTTTCTTCTGTGATCTACAAGCATCCGATGCCACTGAGATAGCAGTGGCTACCGCAGATAGATGTGTTACACAACATATTGCTGGATAGATGTTTGATGGTGTTTGATGGTTCTGTTAGTCGGGTTATACGACCCCAGGTGCCCACTTTAAATAATATCCAGCTGAATTGTTTTTGTCGGCTTAAATACGCCGCAGGACACGTAAAACAGGGCCTACATATGAATAATAGATGCATATTAATGGCTCGTTTATCATCTCTGCATAGAAGATGGCTGTATATTCAAACAACTATTGCTCCGTGTATGAATTCGTCTTTTCTCAGGAATTTTTTAATCTTTTGACATGTTACCAAACCTGTGACACTGCCCGGCTTACCCCGTAAGACGCAACGTCGACATTAATTATTTAGATGGTTTGCCGTTAAATGAGACTAGTTTAGAGCGTGATTTGATTAACGTCAGCGGCCGCCCCGTCGGATCGATGCGCCCCAGAAGCGACATTGGCTGGCCTGGACCATCCCGCCGTCAACAAGACACGCAGACACGTAACACGACATCGACCGAGGTAACTCCGATATGTACCATGACACACACGCGCACGTACGCACGTACGCACGTACGCAAGTACGCACGTACGCACGTACGCACGTATGCGTATAGGGGTAAACAGTAGAAGTCAAACTTTCATCCGGGACTCCCCTCGGCTTGTACAACCAATAGCAGCGTGAATTTGTTTAAATACAAAATTGACAACTTTTGTGCGAAGATGCGCCGGTTGTCTTATCTGATGTTGACCATACTGAGTACGTTGGCATATGCTATGTCAAGTAGGTTATCGATAGCCTCCTTAACCGTAGCTTCATTGATTTCCAATGCGTTTGACTGCTTTGCCATGCTGTATGTATTCTTGTTCAGCTGTTTCCACTCATTGAGCAGCGTCTCTGTCTTGCCAATGACGTGTTCCTTCAGTTGAGCGGGAATCCTCGGTTTGTCCCAGGAGGCGACGTAGGAGGCGCTGGTGCGAACTGTCAACTTATCTTTCAGATGATAATGACAAAACCGTTCCATCACTTGGAGCGGGCCAATGATGAACAATGAGGGACTGTCAGCCACTCGTCTGTAGCCGCTCAAGTGGCCTTGGATGGTGTGCCAACAGCGTTTACCAGGGTTCGGATTGAAAGAAAATCATACAAGATTAGTCCAATAAGTTTTTTTGGCAAAAATACGAAAAGCTGATTTTTGCAACACAGATCCCTGGGCTGGTAGAGTAGCACATTAAACATCCCCAAGAATACGCCTTGAGCTAAACTCAGTTGAATAAATATGTAACTTCTGAAACACTTATGCTAGAGGGCAAATGTTGGTATCTAGGGTAAGATTTTCCACCATGCTCTATCCAACTAACACCACCAAAACACAGTAGAGTCACCAGAACATGCATTTATTTAATTTCAACTCTAATTAGGTGCGAAACCGCAGGAAGTGGTTAGCGTAGAATAAAAGAGTCAGCCACGTTGCTGTCGTGCTTGATTTAAACATAAGCTTGAAGCCAGATATGAATTTGACATTTTTGTAACATTTCTCAGTGAGCTATCGTTTGTTGTCTGCTTTTGAGATAAAGTTGATCGCATTGTGAACGCGATCAGGATTACTGCATATGAAACCTGCTACAAGCAGCAGAGAGTCTCTTGTTAGCCTTCTCCTCCAGCTCCTCCATCTCCTCCATCTCCTCCAGCTCCTCCATCTCCTCCAGCTTCTCCATCTCCTCCAGCTCCTCCATCTCCTCCAGCTCCTCCAGCTCCTCCATCTCCTCCAGCTCCTCCATCTCCTCCAGCTTCTCCATCTCCTCCAGCTCCTCCAGCTCCTCCAGTTCTTCCATCTCCTCCAGCTCCTCCAGCTCCTCCAGCTACTCCAGCTCCTCCAGCTCCTCCAGCTTCTCCAGCTCCTCCAGCTCCTCCAGCTCCTCCAGCTCAGAGGTTCATCCAGGGTGTCACCACCTCGCACAACTCGCACAGCCTGTGAAGAGGAAGTCTGCAGCTGTTGGCCATCATAGCTGCCTGCCGCTCAAGGTCGTACATCATAGCTGCCTGCCGCTCAAGGTCGTACATCATAGCTGCCTGCCGCTCAAGGTCGTACATCATAGCTGCCTGCCGCTCAAGGTCGTACATCATAGCTGCCTGCCGCTCAAGGTCGTACATCATAGCTGCCTGCCGCTCAAGGTCGTACATAATAGCTGCCTGCCGCTCAAGGTCGTACATCATAGCTGCCTGCCGCTCAAGGTCGTACATCATAGCTGCCTGCCGCTCAAGGTCGTACATTTCTCCCCCTTTACTTGCTTTAGCAACGTTCATCCACAAGAAGCCCGGGTCGAGGGAGCTGATTGACATACCCAGCACTCCTGGGTTCACTGACAGCTACAGTGAGGTGGTGATGGAACTCTTCTCCCATGCCAGACAATGTATAAGCCTTGCGCAATTTGTCTTCGACAATATTGATGTCAACATTGCCACTGGAACAGGGCATGGAACTTTCCATGCGATGGGTGGTAATAGCAGTGACGACACCTCATTTCAAAGCTGAAGGTTTTCCACTTCCGGCAGCATTCCTTCCGCACAAACCACACTCATTCTGTTCAACAACAGAGTGGGAACAACCTGCCCCCCCCCCACTGACTGGGGCTTTCAAGATGATGGACAACTGGGTTATGTAGCAAGCGATAACATTCCCCCAGCCATAGACAAACTCCTTCGCTTGGTTTCTTGTGGTTATAAGGGCCATTGTTGATACACAAAGACGAGGCTGCCGTCTGCTCATCCTGCAGTGGACAGTCGTCTTCCAACTGATACACACAGAATGAATCTGCTGAAGCCTAGGTTGATGGTAAAGCCTAGACACGGTGGGGTTGATGGTAAAGCCTAGACACGGTGGGGTTGATGGTGAAGCCTAGACACGGTGGGGTTGATGGCGAAGCCTAGACACGGTGTGGTTGATGGTGAAGCCTAGACACGGTGGGGTTGATGGTAAAGCCTAGACACGGTGGGGTTGATGGTAAAGCCTAGACGCGGTGGGGTTGATGGTAAAGCCTAGACACGGTGGGGTTGATGGTAAAGCCTAGACACGGTGGGGTTGATGGTAAAGCCTAGACGCGGTGGGGTTGATGGTAAAGCCTAGACACGGTGGGGTTGATGGTAAAGCCTAGACACGGTGGGGTTGATGGTAAAGCCTAGACACGGTGGGGTTGATGGTAAAGCCTAGACACGGTGGGGTTGATGGTTAAGCCTAGACACGGTGGGGTTGATGGTGAAACCTAGACGCGGTGGGGTTGATGGTAAAGCCTAGACACGGTGGGATTGATGGTGAAGCCTAGACGCTGTGGGGTTGATGGTGAAGCCTAGACACGGTGGGGTTGATGGTAAAGCCTAGACACGGTGGGGTTGATGGTGAAACCTAGACACGGTGGGGTTGATGGTAAAGCCTAGACACGGTGGGGTTGATGGTAAAGCCTAGACACGGTGGGGTTGATGGTGAAGCCTAGACACGGTGGGGTTGATGGTAAAGCCTAGACACGGTGGGGTTGATGGTGAAGCCTAGACACGGTGGGGTTGATGGTGAAGCCTAGACACGGTGGGGTTGATGGTGAAGCCTAGACACGGTGGGGTTGATGGTGAAGCCTAGACGCGGTGGGGTTGATGGTGAAGCCTAGACACTGTGGGGTTGATGGTGAAGCCTAGACGCGGTGGGGTTGATGGTGAAGCCTAGACACGGTGGGATTGATGGTGAAGCCTAGACACGGTGGGGTTGATGGTGAAGCCTAGACGCGGTGGGGTTGATGGTGAAGCCTAGACACGGTGGGGTTGATGGTGAAGCCTAGACGCGGTGGGGTTGATAACATAACATTTTGTTGAGACAGATTGTCTATATTAGTGTGTAATGCTGAATTGAGTGTTATGCTGCTCACTATCATAAGTAATACAACGATGGGAATACCATTTTTTTTTGCTTTTCCCTTAATGTTTGCCCTGATTAGAGTAAAAAAAAAATGCATGCTCTGATGTATCTAGAATGTTTTAGTGGTATCAGTTGGTTGGAGCGTGGTGGAAAACCCTACCCTAGACACCAACATTTGCCCTCTAGCATAAATAGTTAAGAAGTTATGTAGTTAATCTTGGACGCCATCTTTAATACTGCGTTTAGCACTAAGCGGATTCATGGGAATTTTTAGTATGTTACTCTAGACCCATTCAGTGATATGTGGTGCAAAAATCAGCTCTTTGCATTGAACTTTCAAGTTTTACATAAAACTCGTGGACCACATTACAAGAACAATAGTGTATTGGGTTGTTTTCAAATGATGTGCCGTAATTTCCATTTGTAGGAAAGAGGTATAGTTTTCTTTTTAAACAGAGCAGTAAGTGTGCCCTTAAACATCGTATAGGATATTTCTAAATGCTGCGATTCACCCCGATGACGTCACTCGTAGGTCTGCAGGTTACATATAGTTTGGATGATCCCACTGTGGAATTATGTTATTGGACGCGTTACATGGACAGTACAATATAGTTCCCTATGATTGGTCGTGTTACACGGACATTACGATATAGTTATCTGTGATTGGTCGTGCTGCAATGACAGTACGATATAGTTCTCTGTGATTGGCCGTGCTACATGTACAGTACAATATAGTTATCTGTGATTGGTCGTGCTACATGGAGAGTACAATATAGTTCTCTGTGATTGGACGTGCTACATGGACAGTACAATATAGTTCTCTGTGATTGGCCGTGCTACATGGACAGTACGATATAGTTCTCTGTGATTGGCCGTGCTACATGTGCAGTACAATATAGTTCTCTGTGATTGGTCGTGCTACATGGAGAGTACAATATAGTTCTCTGTGATTGGACGTGCTACATGGACAGTACGATATAGTTCTCTGTGATTGGTCGTGCTACATGGACAGTACAATATAGTTCTCTGTGATTGGTCGTGTTACATGGACAGTACAATATAGTTCTCTGTGATTGGAAGTGCTACACGGACATTGCGATATAGTTCTCTGTGATTGGTCGTGTTACACGGACATTACGATATAGTTCTCTGTGATTGGTCGTGTTACATGGACAGTACGATATAGTGGCCTGTGATTGGTCGTGTTACATGGACAGTGCGATATAGTTCCCTGTGATTGGTCGTGTTACATGGAAAGTACGATATAGTGCCCTGTGATTGGTCGTGTTACATGGACAGTATGATATAGTGCCCTGTGATTGGTCGTGTTACATGGACAATGCGATATAGTGCCCTGTGATTGGTCGTGTAACATGGACAGTACGATATAGTTCTCTGTGATTGATGTAGTTCACTGTGATTGGAAATTTTCTCCCTGGTCTCCGTGGTGTCCCTGGTCTCCGTGGTGTCCCTGGTCTCCGTGGTGTCCTTGGTCTCCCTGGTCTCCGTGGTGTCCTTGGTCTCCCTGGTCTCCGTGGTGTCCTTGGTCTCCGTGGTGTCCTTGGTCTCCCTGGTCTCCTTGGTCTCCCTGGTCTCCCTGGTCTCCGTGGTGTCCTTGGTCTCCCTAGTCTCCCTGGTCTCCATTGTGTCCGTGGTGTCCTTGGTCTCCCTGGTCTCCCTGGTCTCCCTGGTCTCCGTGGTGTCCTTGGTCTCCCTGGTCTCCCTGGTCTCGGTGGTGTCCTTGGTCTCCCTGGTCTCCTTGGTCTACCTAGTCTCCCTGGTCTCCCTGGTATCCTTGGTCTCCCTGGTCTCCGTGGTGTCCTTGATCTCCCTGGTCTCCTTGGTCTCCCTGGTCTCCGTGGTGTCCTTGGTCTCCCTCGTCTCCCTGGTCTCCGTGGTGTCCTTGGTCTCCCTGGTTTCCTTGGTCTCCCTGGTCTCCCTGGTCTCCGTGGTGTCCCTGGTCTCCCTGGTATCCATGGTGTCCTTGGTCTCCCTGGTCTCCCTGGTCTCCCTGGTCTCCGTGGTGTCCTTGGTCTCCTTGGTCTCCCTGGTCTCCGTGGTGTCCGTGGTGTCCCTGGTCTCCCTGGTCTCCCTGGTGTCCCTGGTATCCCTGGTCTCCCTGGTCTCCCTGGTCTCCGTGGTCTCCGTGGTCTCCCTGGTCTCACTGGTCTCACTGGTCTCCCTGGTCTCCCTGGTCTCCCTGGTCTCCGTGGTGTCCCTGGTCTCCCTGGTATCCGTGGTGTCCTTGGTCTCCCTGGTCTCCCTGGTCTCCGTGGTGTCCTTGGTCTCCCTGGTCTCCTTGGTCTACCTGGTCTCCCTGGTCTCCGTGGTGTCCGTGGTGTCCCTGGTCTCCCTGGTCTCCCTGGTGTCCCTGGTGTCCCTGGTCTCCCTGGTCTCCCTGGTCTCCGTGGTGTCTTTGGTCTCCCTGGTCTCCTTGGTCTCCCTGGTCTCCCTGGTCTCCGTGGTGTCCGTGGTGTCCCTGGTGTCTCTGGTCTCCCTGGTGTCCCTGGTGTCCCTGGTCTCCCTGGTCTCCCTGGTCTCCGTGGTGTCCTTGGTCTCCCTGGTCTCCCTGGTGTCCCTGGTATCCCTGGTCTCCCTGGTCTCCGTGGTCTCCGTGGTCTCCGTGGTCTCCCTGGTCTCCCTGGTCTCACTGGTCTCCATGGTCTCCCTGGTCTCCCTGGTCTCCGTGGTCTCCGTGGTGTCCCTGGTCTCCCTGGTCTTCGTGGTGTCCCTGGTCTTCCTGGTCTCCGTGGTGTCCCTGGTCTCCGTGGTTTCCCTGGTCTCCGTGGTGTCCCTGGTCTCCGTGGTGTCCCTGGTCTCCCTGGTCTCCCTGGTCTTCCTATCCATGCTTTAGTTGCCAAGTAACCAGCTCTCTCACCACTGCTTTATTTCTACATCAAATTGGGCTCGCATCCGTCTGATTGTCTCTGAGATGTTTGGCATTTCCAGCTATAATTCTCTATTTGCCTTGTGTTGTTGTTGGGTGATTCACGTAGTAATTGTGTGTAGTATCCATCCAATCAGTCCTGCACATTCTTGATGCTCCATCCAAACAGTCCTGCCCATTCTTGATGATCCATCCAATCAGTCCTGCACATTCTTGATGCTCCATCCAAACAGTCCTGCCCATTCTTGGTGATCCATCCAATCAGTCCTGCACATTCTTGGTGATCCATCCAATCAGTCCTGCACATTCTTGGTGATCCATCCAATCAGTCCTGCCCATTCTTGGTGATCCATCCAATCAGTCCTGCACATTCTTGGTGATCCATCCAATCAGTCCTGCACATTCTTGGTGATCCATCCAATCAGTCCTGCACATTCTTGGTGATCCATCCAATCAGTCCTGCACATTCTTGGTGATCCATCCAATCAGTCCTGCACATTCTTGGTGATCCATCCAATCAGTCCTGCACATTCTTGGTGATCCATCCAATCAGTCCTGCACATTCTTGGTGATCCATCCAATCAGTCCTGCACATTCTTGATGATCCATCCAATCAGTCCTGCACATTCTTGATGATCCATCCAATCAGTCCTGCACATTCTTGGTGATCCATCCAATCAGTCCTGCACATTCTTGATGATCCATCCAATCAGTCCTGCACATTCTTGGTGATCGTCCATGTTTCTGTCTCGTGAACTAGAACTGTTTCAACCATCGAAATCATCAGTTAAACTTGACGTCCAAATCTTCTAGACTGTTGCAGGCTACCCAGGCTTTTGCTATTGCACCTTTTTCTCAATTAACAATCCAAACAACTGCGTTTAAGACGTCGTTCTTGTTACTAACCAGATATGGTTTGAACACGGTGGTTTTAAATTTTTATTGCAACATACTTAGTTTTGGAAGAGCTTAGATGGAGGAATATGGGCAGTAGGATGTGGTTCCTCGTGATTGAACGCGTTACATGGAAAGTAATGTATACTTTCTTGTGATTGGACGTTACATGAAAAGAACAACTGATCAACGATTTATCAGAATCTGGAATATCACATCAACACGTTCCTACAGCGCATTAACGGCACATTGTTGAATAGCCTGATGGGTGAACAAGATATTTCCTGAGAAAGGTAACACAATTCTTTCACTGCGCTGCTTCGCATTTACGGGATCCAAACACCCATTGTCTTGTCGGTGTGTCTGATATGAGAGATCCGTGATATACTAGTCACAATTCATTATCAGAGATCGCTGATTTCTATGTTACTGATATGAGATTGAAAGCATTTTCATTTCCTGCGATGCAGCTTCACAAACACACCACCATCACAGGGTGCTGTGTCTGTGGTAGACGGGCGCGATCGATGTCACACGATCACATCTTCAAACAGTTATATTATACTCCTTCCTAGCCAAGCTGCTAAGCCATCAATAATTAAATTTTATTTTACAGATCTTTGCTTCTTTTCCCCCCAATCTTTCCCGTTGTTACTAGATGTTCTAATTTTATCATTCTCATCACATGACCTATACATTCAGCTTGCCTTTTCTAGTGTTGCGTATTTTACTGGATTTTTCAGACGTGACCAAGATTATAACAGGCAAGCCATACATCAGAATCAACGCACAGGCGGAAGCCAGATTTATTTATTTATTGCAAGTCTGTGCAGCCATGGGAGTATTTACTTCAAGTATGGGTAGCCTAGGGAGTATTTATTTATTGCAAGTCTGTGCAGTCTTGGGAATATTTAATGCAAGTCTGGGGAGCCTAGGGAGTATTTATTTATTGCAAGTCTGGGTAGCCTAGGGAGTATTTGGATTGTTTATGTTTCGACGTTACTATCGGCTTAAGGCATGGACGCATCGACATGACAATCAGAAATGTAATTTCGTAGAGATATATTTCTTTTAGAATGACACGGCAATGCGAAATAAACAGGTAATAAATAATTTGTATCTTTTATGTTGATTCACTCGGTAGTGACAGCTGCATCAACATTAACAAACGTTTCTGTAAAACAATTGTCATTTATCATCATATAACCCGAACATGTTCTGCGCCGTTGACAGTAGCCAAATAGCAATTACATGTATTCAGAAACAGGATATTTACGTTGCTACTAAGTTGCATCAACTACTGGAAGAAGTCGGGTTGTCCGTCTTCATCTTTGTGTGCCTGTACACGACCGCGGAGACACCAGCGACGGCAGCGATCCTGTCCACGCGGTCACATCACTCATGTTCCTATCACCTGCCACTCAAAATCCAATTTCGCCTCTCGACCGAAGTGCCTTTTGCTGTCTCGCCAGTTCGCGTTTGATGCGTGTAGTTGGATGGACGTGTTCAGGGAGCGACCGTAGAGAATTGTAACCTGATTCAAGACACCTGTTTCTATTGACGAAATCAATGTCTCTGTCGCCTAAATCGACGTAGTGTTTGTCTTTAGAGTGACAACGACACTGACTCGGTTGCACACGTTCTTTCGACTTGCAGCGGCGACACGCTCGCCATGGTGGACGCGTCATTGGCGGACTTCCAGAGGAAGAAATGTCTTCGAGTATTCAACAATTTCTTTGGTAAGTGTTTGGTGCACAAATGATAATCCCATATAACACTGACCGCTGATAACATGTATCACAATCTCATGGCGGGATGCTGCCGTAGTTATACCTCTGATAACATGTATCACAATCTCATGGCGGGATGCTGCCGTTGTTATACCTCTGATAACATGTATCACAATCTCATGGCGGGATGCTGCCGTTTTTATACCTCTGATAACATGTATCACAATCTCATGGCGGGATGCTGCCGTTGTTATACCTCTGCAATGGCGTATTCGTATATATAACTATGACAAGATTTATTTAAATTTTATTTGCAAACCAATATGGCACACGTGGAATTATGAATAAGTACCTCTGTGTGTGAACGCTGTCGTGTGGCTATTGGTGCCACCCGCGCTCTTCGACTGTCTTTCGTTAGGTCCCTTAGAAGAACCAGACTCGCATCAATCTGCTCCAGGATCATAGTTCTAAAACATTATATTCCTTTGATTTGTGCAGCACAAGTGTACATTTCATAAGCGCAAGAAACTACTGGAATATGAGTGTCGCGTCGTGTTATTTGTCCCTGCGTGATGTCACATGTCACTCTATGTGGTATGTTACTCTCAGTCATATGTTAATTATGTGGTATGTCACTCTCAGTCGCATATTACTCTCAATCAAATGTTACTCTATATAGTATGTTACCCTCAGTTGCATGTTGTTCTCAGTTGTATGTAGCTCTGAATGGTATGTGTTGGTATCAGTCATGTGTTACTCTCAGTTGTATGTAGCTCTGAATGGTATGTGTTGGTATCAGTCATGTGTTACTCTCAGTTGTATGTAGCTCTGAATGGTATGTGTTGGTATCAGTCATGTGTTACTCTCAGTCGTATTTTGCTCTAATTAGTACGATACATTGCTCTAGTAGAATGTTCCTCTCAGTGGTATGTTGTTCTAGGGGTATCTTATCTCTCTATTCTATGTTGTTCTCATGTGCATGTTACTCTCAATGGCATGTTACTGTCAGTTGTATGTTGTTCTCAATAGCATGTTGCTCTCACTGGTTCGTTGTGTGTTTTGCGACTAAGAGGATCCCTGCTCAAGTGCTAGGTTGACAGCTCACCCTGTCATTTCAAAGAAAACCGAAAACATAATTACCCCGACTAGCATCAGGTGCAGGAATTACATGAATGATTTAAAATAGCAAATTAATATATTTATAATTTCAAAGAATGTTTTAATATTTAATTAATTATTTAATATTGATGTTTTCGGTTGTGTAAATTATTGTTTTAGAATGTACTTAATTATGTTGTTTTTCTTTGTTTAATGTAAGCTTCTATTTTTGAAATGTTTAATTGTATTTTTATTTGAGGACGTAAGGGTATTTGCGATTGTGATGAACCACTGAAAATTACTCAATAAACGTGACATATGATGATCATCGTGAAATAAAGGTTTTACTACTATTGTTATTACTATTATGTGCGTAGTCGAGACAGCAGCGTTAGTCTCGTGTATGTGTTGTTTCGCAGATGTTAACGGCGATGGAGTGGTCGACTGGGATGATTTCGAAAAGGTCATAGAGGTACGTCGTAGCAACGAGTACTTGTGCTAAGTTAACCAGGTTGATAGAGTACATATTGACAACATTTCTTAATTTGCGGCCAATTTGTTTCAAGCTGTTTGACGTTTGGACTGACAGCAAGCCAATACAATTTTATTTGTGTTAAAGATTTTACTTAAATCTGTTTCCATCTGAATTGAACGTATTTGCCGTTTCAAATAGTTTTAAAGAAGTTTTAAATGGTTTGTAGATATTACGTTTATAGATATTATGTTTATAGGTATTATGTTTATAGGTATTATGTTTATAGGTATTATGTTTATAGATATTATGTATATAGGTATTATGCATCGTATACATCTCAAAGTCATTCTAGAATGTTGCAGTATTTACAACAAACCACCATGATATTGTGATTATTCTATTTGTCATACTCTGATAGCTACTCCCAAACGTATAAAACACGAAATTGGTTAACATATTTAATAGTATTTAAATGACTTCGGATGCGTGCTTGAACATGAATCATATGAAATATATTTGTATTTGGATACCTACGACATATTTGCTTATAACTACTTTAAATGTATTTGACTGCATACATGAAAGCTAGCTAGTACAGTTTTAATTAGACTGAGTGTTTCATTTAGCGTCGAGTCCAAACTTAATAATTTCAATTTGTGGTTTTGTATTTGGGCGATACACAGTGTCCATTCTTAACTGTGCAGCTCATCAGCGTCATGAATGTCTCGCCTTGTTCTGTAAACAGGACACGACAGCTAAAGCCCAATTGTTGTTTGCGTTGCATAGTCTCTAATAGTTTTATTTGTAATTTTGTTAGTCGTAAAACCTCTAGAACCTACCAGTACACGACAACAAATATAAAGTACTTTAGCCATAGACACGCGCTCAGATTACTAAAAGCAAGCCGGTTGCTTGGAAACTGACTCCTTGTGATTATGCCCTGCAGAAATTCCAGGAAGCGTACGGTTGGCAGCGTGATTCCGAGAAGTGCCGGGCTTCGCTGGAAACTCTGCGCCGTGTCTGGGACGGCATCAAGAGTTGCGGCGACGGAGACGAGGTGAGCTTCCTGTGTTTGTTGTTGCAGAGTCTGCTGCTTTTGGATGATATCATTCTTTTTTGCCAGTTTCTTCCCTTTTCAAATAATATCCTTCTTTTTGAAACAATTTCACATTTTCTCTTAAAAGGTGGCTACAAATACCCCCTCAATTGATATTTCTATTAAAAAATCGAATGTATCTTACACCCTCCTTCCTTTATTCCATCTCCAGCAGGAGAAATCTCCTTCCTCCTAATTATTTAACTTGACACCTCTGCTCAAGTAGTCTCGCTTATCCGACTCTCGCTCGGTTCCGTGAATCCGCCGAGAAGAGAGTCTGGCAGCAGAGGCTTGGTCTCATTTTTACCCGCTGTCACTCCATTCTGTGTAGGCGTTCCCGTGAAGCGCCAATCAATGTCAGTGTCGAGATGTTACTCTAAACATTTTGTTTGCCTGATTTAACTAAGAGTTGTGTCGATTTAATCAAAGTGTAAAGTTAATTCGAACTGCATCATGTCAACTGATAAAAGTTAACTCATTTTCAAACGCCCGGTTGACATCGTGATTAGCTAATTATGTATGCGCCCAGAATCTGGACGCACACATTATTTCTGTCACAATGAAAACCCCACTGCATCTAGGCGAAGACGTGTGCGACAAACGGTGGCGCCACAGCGCGGAGCCTGGTTAATCGAGGCTATTGATCAATAATATGCTGCGGCTGTTATTTCGATCGCAGCGCCATTTCGCGAATAATCTTGTAACGTTACCGCTATTCGGCAGGTAGCACTAAGCCGTAACCACAACAGTTACCAATGAGTGTCATCTTGATTGTTTCATAAAGTGTTTAGTTGTGCTCTTTACCAGTCATTTTCCGTTATTTCCGTTGTATCGTTAATATTAGTTTATTGATTTCGCTGTGTTATTTTGCTGTGTTATTGTTGCAATGCCGATTTTCTCAAACTCAAACAGTATTTCAAAAAAATTATGATAATTTGAGTGTTTTTAAATTATATATAATAATTTTTATGAAGCAGAGTTATACTTATTTTGGTAATTTAGTAAGCAGTAAATGGGTGTTTCATGTTGAAACATTCATGTCAAGTCTCTTCAGATAAATTAATGCATATGTCCAATTTGTGAATTTATCGATTGTCCTCATTAATAACAATAATGTTTGAAGTTTTGATAAAACGCGTTAATACGTCTCCCTACTTTCATACTAAAAAAATTAATTTCACAATATTGATGTCTGATCACTTGGAGCCTCAAGTGTTTGTTAATTGCTCGCAGGAATATTCTATTATCTTCTAACTGTACCTGTAATTCAACAGACGAACAAACCGGCAAGTGGAAAAGTTCTACCAGCCTACCAGGGCCGTGTAACTGCGACACATCACGTGACTCACACCACCCACATGAACAAAATACGTACAAATAAATCGTAGTATTCTTCCCATCTGTGTCACTACACGTCCAATACCATGTACACTTGTGGCAAGTCGTTACAAAATATGTTAATAATGTACAACTTTGAATATGTTACTGTTTGTAGAACAAACAGTACAATAACTACCAATAAAATATGTGGTTAAGTACTTTGTATTTTGTATGTAGCCGTATGACGTCTCTGGTATAATTCGCTGGATTACATGTGTAACACACCAGTTGTCCTTCTTCTACATGAGTCCTATCTAATGACATTGGCGACCGTGTCCTCCACCTAGTTCTCGCACCAGTAAACACTCGTAGCTGGCTGCCAGTTTGTGGCCTTCAGAACCATATGTTTATTGTATCGTTACTTGCTTCTATTCACCTATTCTTGTGTCCTTCAATTGAGTTGTATCACATCGTTACTTGCTTCTATTCACCTATTCTTGTGTCCTTCAATTGAGTTGTATCACATCGTTACTTGCTTCTATTCACCTATTCTTGTGTCCTTCAATTGAGTTGTATCACATCGTTACTTGCTTCTATTCACCTATTCTTGTGTCCTTCAATTGAGTTGTATCACATCGTTACTTGCTTCTATTCACCTATTCTTGTGTCCTTCAATTGAGTTGTTTTATCGTATTAATTAGCGGACTTTGTACACCTGTTCCTCCTTCTTCTTAAGGCAGTGCTTACATTTTCCCAAGAAGCCATATCTTGTTGCAGCTAACCTATCCTGCATACTCTAAGTAATATACGTTTTACTCCCATGTAATAATGTATAGCAGGCATTACGATTAATTATCTTAAGTAGCAAACATGGCCAAGAACTAATGCTTTGAAATTACAATTAGTCTCTTAATCAAATTATAGAATATTATCCAGAACGATATTAACGTTAATATATTTGTTTGATCTTCTTTCCTCTAACTGTTTTGATTCAGCGTTGTGAATTTGCTTTTGTTGATATAGCTACCCATATTGTCTACTTGCAATTCTCGAATAAGCTTCTTTAACAAGGCACATTTGCGTGACGAACTGACGAGTTGTGCCATTTTGACAGGACGGAAAGATTACAGAGGACGAATGGATGGTGATGTGGGAGAAATGTGCCCGAGAGAGAGAAGCATCCGGCCAACTTCCCGACTGGCAGAACAACTACATGGATTTCTTGTTCGGTGTCAGCGATACATCAGGTAATCGTTGTAAACAGAATGTGACTCCGCGGTCGTAATGGTCGTTATTTTAACAGCAATGGCCTTGGTATATCGACCAGGATTATTGCATCCACTGGAGTCATTATCTCGTCGAGGGCCGTTTTACTTTAAATTATTCCAAAGTTATGCAATAAGCGGATTAGAGTTTGTGTTGGTTTTCTTAATTGACACATAATTAAACATAATGTAGTCCATGCGAGTTATGGTTGCACCTCGTAGCACCGGAATGATACGTACTCGTCCTGTCACAGTGGCATTATTTTACTATGTTATTATATGTTGCAAGAACTGTTTTAATGTGTACCTTTTCTAGAAATTCTTTTATTTTTAGTTTCTGTTTAATTATACTCTAACCTAAATGTACTTCAATAATTTAACAAACGCATAATTTATAGCTATCATAGGTATAATTGCAAATTAAATAAATTATTATATTTTTAGTAAATCTGAGCCAATGCAATTGGTGAGTCGACATGTTGTGTGACTTAAAGTAATGACAACGAATCCTCAATGGTTGACTTCAGTGTTGTTCTGTAACATCGTAACAATGTAATGACAACGAATCCTCAATGGTTGACTTCAGTGTTGTTCTGTAACATCGTAACAATGTAATGACAACGAATCCTCAATGGTTGACTTCAGTGTTGTTCTGTAACATCGTAACAATGTAATGACAACGAATCCTCAATGGTTGACTTCACTGTTGTTCTGTAACATCGTAACAATGTAACGACAACGAATCCTCAATGGTTGACTTCACTGTTGTTCTGTAACATCGTAACAATGTAACGACAACGAATCCTCAATGGTTGACTTCACTGTTGTTCTGTAACATCGTAACAATGTAATGACAACGAATCCTCGATGGTTGACTTCACTGTTGTTCTGTAACATCGTAACAATGTAATGACAACGAATCCTCGATGGTTGACTTTAGTGTTGTTCTGTAACATCGTAACAATGTAATGACAACGAATCCTTGATGGTTGACTTCAGTGTTGTTCTGTAACATCGTAACAATGTAATGACAACGAATCGTCAATGGTTGACTTCAGTGTTGTTCTGTAACATCGTAACGATGTAATGACAACGAATCCTTGATGGTTGACTTCAGTGTTGTTCTGTAACATCGTAACAATGTAATGACAACGAATCCTCAATGGTTGACTTCACTGTTGTTCTGTAACATCGTAACAATGTAATGACAACGAATCCTCAATGGTTGACTTCACTGTTGTTCTGTAACATCGTAACAATGTAATGACAACGAATCCTCAATGGTTGACTTCACTGTTGTTCTGTAACATCGTAACAATGTAATGACAACGAATCCTCAATGGTTGACTTCACTGTTGTTCTGTAACATCGTAACAATGTAATGACAACGAATCCTCAATGGTTGACTTCACTGTTGTTCGGTAACATCGTAACAATGTAATGACAACGAATCCTTGATGCTTGACTTCACTGTTGTTCTGTAACATCGTAACAATGGCTTATTCGATACCGCAATACCTCGGAAAAGGAGAACACTTCTCATTGGCATATCCGGGAGTAAACGTTCTGGGAATTGAATGACTTGGCCAAATAAGAATGTTAGCATATTTTTATGCACATATAATTTTAAATGGCATTTTACTATGTTGAATAAAATAAAATTATGACATATTATATCATCATTTAACATAACATTACATAGCGGAACGAAATGTCAACAGCAGATGCCGTGTAGATTACCGTAGACACGTGTATAGGATATGTTGCGTGCATCTGTATAATATTATAGCATATCTGTTGGGTACTCATATATCTAAATGATGGCCTACCTGTTGCGTACACGTGTATGTGGCCTGCCTATTGGGTATACGCAAATGCGGCCTATCTGTTGTGTATACGTGTATATGGCATATATGTTGCGTACACGTATATACATGGCCTACATGTTACGTACATGTATATATGACCTGCCTTTTGCGTACACGTATATGTGGCCTTCCTGTTGCGTACACACACTCACGCACACACACACACACACACACACACACACACACAAACACACACACACACACACACAAACACACACACACACACACACACATACACACACAAACTCATATATATTGCCTACCTGCCTGTTGCGTACACGTGCATACCATAATAAATTATATATATATATATATATATATATATATATATATATATATATATATATATATATATATATATATATATATATATTGCCTACCTGCCTGTTGCGTACACGTGTATCTATGTTATTTAGGTGACTTATGTTATTTAGGTAACTTTTGTTATTTAGGTGACTTGCTCATAGACAAGGACGAGTTCACAGACACCTATCGCGTTTATGGCCTGTCCGTTGAAAACTGCGGCAACACATTCGACCGGATCTCCACTGTAAGTCTGCTTTGTAATCGAGCGCGTTGGCAGCACCGATATAGTGAATACACAGGCCAGGAGTAAGAGTAATATTAGCACATGTAACTAGGGGCATGCGTTTAGTTTATGTTTTATTGTTTTGGAAATAAATCAGCTAGTGATAGCTTAAACCAACAGTACGATGTAAACATTGTTTAGGATCCCGCGTGAAATGTGTGAAATGTGTGAAATGTGTGCTATTCCAGGGATTCCGTAATGTCAAAGCAGATGTATAAGAGGGTTGTTGCGCAGTGATATGGTCAGCGTCATGAGCAACGGTGGCTCAATGTATGTTCACACCATGATACAAAACCAAGAGCTAGAAACAAAATGTTGAGAGTTGAGTAAATAGTATGACTAATGGAGGCCAATAGAAATGGTGAACTAATCAAATACATGAGTTCTACGTTTTGTAATAGATAACTGTAAACGTGATATATGTGGAAACAGATTCTCACATCAGTGGCGTGTCTAGGATTTCGCACAGAGGCCACGGGGGCCACTTAGTCACCCATTATTTTAACCTGCTTCCATGTAGTGGCGTAACATGTTATATTTAAACAAATTAAACAAATGTAACATATCACACCAATATCACACATGTAGCATGACCCATTGCCCCCCCCAAAAAAAAAATACGCCACTGTCTCACATAAAAAAGATTCATATTAAAACCAGATTGGCTAGGAAGATGACTTCCGTAAAGTCAGGGGAATGTGTATAGCCTAAATTGCCACATGATGACGAATGGGTGGTAAGCAGGACAATCGCGGTACCCAGGTGACGTCAACTGGGTGGTAAGCAGGACAATCGCGGTACCCAGGTGACGTCAACTGGGTGGTAAGCAGGACAATCGCGGTACCCAGGTGACGTCAACTGGGTGGTAAGCAGGACAATCGCGGTACCCAGGTGACGCCAACTGGGTGATATGCAGGACAATCGCGGTAGCCAGGTGACGTCAACATTGTAGAGGTTTAGCTATCACGATATCAATACAAGGTCATCATAAACGTTGTGCTACGTTTTCCTCCTAGACGACTTGCACCGCGGGCGCCAAACTTTCAGGGATTAATCTACGACCCCATGAATGAAACGTAACGCCTTTATTTTTCGGAATACCTCGTATATCAAGGGTTCTTAGTGGTTTTTATTGTAAATGAAATGTTCGCTACGTAAAACGTTAACCACCGCGGCGAATACTTCGGTACGTAAACCGTTTGAGAGTACGTAGTATCATCTGGGCGGTTTATATTAATTATAGTAAAAAGCACGCACTACATATTTGCTCGAGATCGCAGACAGACGGACAATACGCAATTAAAAGCTATTATACTATTCTACAACCAATACAAGTATCCATGGATCTAAATTCACGCGACCTTCAACATTTTGAACATGCAACGAGTATTGCATCGGGTGCGTGGAGCGGTTCTTTCTGGTAATATGTTTGACCTTAAACAATCTCGAGCGTATTGATGGCATATTGGCCTGAGGCAATTAGAAAACATTGCTATCATAACTGTCACATATGAACTACCAAATTATCCCCTCCTGGGGATGGGCATGTTTGCTAGTATTTCTAATGCGACTTCAACACAACGCGTGCAAAACTATTACCTGAAATTGACCTTACATTATAAATGCAGCTTAACAATAACCACGAGTCTTGGTACATTTATCAAAATATACCTCGCCCATGTTGGCGTCTAAGTAGCAATACATTAAGACATTAAATAATGCTGACGTGGTTCATCTGATGTTTGGATGGAAGTCTTTTTCCTGCTCTGGTGGATTCGTTTGTACGACATGCAGCCCTCTCTATCCGGAGGATATACGATTTACACCAAATGTATTTACAGTAGTTTTATTTGGCGCTATTAAAGGCACAAGGCGGAGACAAGCCAATGCCAGATTGGATGTCAATCTTGTTAGAACTTGCCAAATATGTTTCATATCGGTTTAAACGTGAAATAGGCATTGTCTTAGCGGCTGTTGAACGATCTGTCCGTAGCTGTCACGCCACAAAGTAACATATCAACACTAACCTAAAGTATTACTCTCGTTATCATTAGAATGTTTCAGACAGAGATCTTGATGCACGGACACGTGTTTGTACTTCTGATGTCAACCGTATTTGCCGATAACATGATCAATAATGTATTCAATCGAATTGCATTGCATTCATTGTAATGATCCAGACTCAACCATAAGTTATACTCCCTAAGACGTCGCACAGACAGTGTTAGCAATGGAATATTTTCAAACTGTCAAGAAATATAGACGTGATGGTGTAGGTACTACAATCTTAAGAAAGACAGACGTGATGGTGTAGGTACTACAATCATAAAAAGGTAGACGTGTTGATGTAGGTACTACAATCAAAAGAAAGATAGACGTGATGGTGTAGGTACTACAATCTTAAGAAAGGTAGACGTGATGGTGTAGATACTACAGTCATAAGAAAGATAAACGTGATGGTGTAGGTACTACAATCATAAGAAAGATAAACGTGATGGTGTAGGTACTGCAATCATAAGACAGATATAAGCGTTGGTGTAGGTATTATAATAATAAGAAAGGTAAACGAGTTGGTGTAAGTACTACAATCATAAGAAAGATAGACGTGATGAGGTAGGTGCTACAATAATAGGAAAGGTAGACGTTATGATGTTGGTAATACAATCATAATAAAGATAGACGTGATGGTGTAGGTACTACAGTCACAAGAAAGGTAAATGTGATGGTGTAGGTACTACAATTATAAGAAAGGTAGGCGTGATGGTGTAGGTGCTACTATCATAAGAAAGGTAGACGTGATGGTGTAGCTACTACAATCATACGAAAGGTAGACGTGATGGTGTAGGTACTACAGTCATAAGAAAAGTAGGCGTGATGGTGTAGGTACTAAAATCATAAGAAAGGTAGACGTGATGGTGTAGGTACTACAATCATAAGAAAGATAGACGTGATGGTGTAGGTACTACAATCATAAGAAAGATAGACGTGATGGTGTAGGTACTACAATCATAAGAAAGATAGACGTGATGGTGTAGGTACTACAATCATAAGAAAGATAGACGTGATGGTGTAGGTATTACAATAATAAGAAAGGTAAACGAGTTGGTGTAAGTACTACAATCATAAGAAAGGTAGACGTGATGGTGTTGGTACTACAATCATAAGAAAGGTAGACGTGATGGTGTAGGTACTACAATCATAAAAAGGTAGACGTGCTGATGTAGGTACTACAATCAAAAGAAAGATAGACGTGCTGATGTAGGTACTACAATCATAAGAAAGATAGACGTGATGGTGTAGGTACTGCAATCATAAGAAATATAGACGTGATGGTGTTGGTAGTACAATCGTAAGAAAGATAGACGTGATGGTGTAGGTACTACAATCATACGAAAGATAGACGTGATGGTGTAGGTACTACAATCATAAGACAGATAGACGTGATGGTGTAGAAACTACAATAATAAGAAAGATAGACGTGATGGTGTAGGTACTACAATCATAAGAAAGGTAGGCGTGATGGTGTTGGTACAACAATCTAAAGAAAGATAGACGTGATGGTGTAAGTACTACAATCTTAAGAAAGGTAGAATAGACGTGATGGTGTAGGTACTACAGTCATAAGAAAGATAGAATAGACGTGATGGTGTAGGTACTACAGTCTTAAGAAAGATAAACGTGATGGTGTAGGTACTACAATCATAAGAAAGATATACGTGTTGGTGTAGGTATTACAATAATAAGAAAGGTAAACGAGTTGGTGTAAGTACTACAATCATAAGAAAGATAGACGTGATGAGGTAGGTACTACAATAATAGGAAAGGTAGACGTTATGATGTTGGTAATACAATCATAAGAAAGATAGACGTGATGGTGTAGGTACTACAGTCACAAGAAAGGTAGATGTGATGGTGTAGGTACTACAATTATAAGAAAGGTAGACGTGATGGTGCAGGTACTACAATCATAAGAAAGGTAGGCGTGATGGTGTAGGTACTACTATCATAAGAAAGGTAGACGTGATGGTGTAGCTACTACAATCATAAGAAAGATAGACGTGATGAGGTAGGTACTACAATAATGGGAAAGGTAAACGTTATGATGTTGGTAATACAATCATAATAAAGATAGACGTGATTGTGTAGGCACTACAGTCACAAGAAAGGTAAATGTGATGGTGTAGGTACTACAATTATAAGAAAGGTAGACGTGATGGTGTAGGTACTACAATCATAAGAAAGGTAGACGTGATGGTGTAGGTACTACAATCATAAGAAAGATAGACGTGATGGTGTAGGTACTACAGTCATAAGAAAAGTAGGCGTGATGGTGTAGGTACTAAAATCATAAGAAAGGTAGACGTGATGGTGTAGGTACTACAATTATATGAAAGGTAGACGTGATGGTGTAGGTACTACAATCATAAGAAAGATAGACGTGATGGTGTAGGTACTACAATCATAAGAAAGATAGACGTGATGGTGTAGGTACTACAATCATCAGAAAGATATACGTGTTGGTGTAGGTATTACAATAATAAGAAAGGTAAACGAGTTGGTGTAAGTACTACAATCATAAGAAAGATAGACGTGATGAGGTAGGTACTACAATAATAGGAAAGGTAGACGTTATGATGTTGGTAATACAATCATAATAAAGATAGACGTGATGGTGTAGGTACTACAGTCACAAGAAAGGTAAATGTGATGGTGTAGGTACTACAATTATAAGAAAGGTAGACGTGATGGTGTAGATACTACAATCATAAGAAAGTTAGGCGTGATGGTGTAGGTACTACTATCATAAGAAAGGTAGACGTGATGGTGTAGCTACTACAATCATACGAAAGGTAGACGTGATGGTGTAGGTACTACAGTCATAAGAAAAGTAGGCGTGATGGTACTAAAATCATAAGAAAGGTAGACGTGATGGTGTAGGTATTACAATTGTATGAAAGGTAGACGTGATGGTGTAGGTACTACAATCATAGGAAAGATAGACGTGATGGTGTAGGTACTACAATCATAAGAAAGATAGACGTGATGGTGTAGGTACTACAATCATAAGAAAGATAGACGTGATGGTGTAGGTACTACAATCATAAGAAAGATAGACGTGATGGTGTAGGTACTACAATCATAAGAAAGATATACGTGTTGCTGTAGGTATTACAATAATAAGAAAGGTAAACGAGTTGGTGTAAGTACTACAATCATAAGAAAGATAGACGTGATGAGGTAGGTACTACAATAATAGGAAAGGTAGACGTTATGATGTTGGTAATACAATCATAATAAATATAGACGTGATGGTGTAGGTACTACAGTCACAAGAAAGGTAAATGTGATGGTGTAGGTACTACAATTATAAGAAAGGTAGACGTGATGGTGTAGGTACTACAATCATAAGAAAGGTAGGCGTGATGGTGTAGGTACTACAATCATAAGAAAGATAGACGTGATGGTGTAGGTACTACAATCATAAGAAAGATAGACGTGATGGTGTAGGTACTACAATCATAAGAAAGATATACGTGTTGCTGTAGGTATTACAATAATAAGAAAGGTAAACGAGTTGGTGTAAGTACTACAATCATAAGAAAGATAGACGTGATGAGGTAGGTACTACAATAATAGGAAAGGTAGACGTTATGATGTTGGTAATACAATCATAATAAATATAGACGTGATGGTGTAGGTACTACAGTCACAAGAAAGGTAAATGTGATGGTGTAGGTACTACAATTATAAGAAAGGTAGACGTGATGGTGTAGGTACTACAATCATAAGAAAGGTAGGCGTGATGGTGTAGGTACTACTATCATAAGAAAGATAGACGTGATGGTGTAGGTACTACAATCATAAGAAAGATAGACGTGATGGTGTAGGTACTACAATCATAAGAAAGATAGACGTGATGGTGTAGGTACTACAATCATAAAAAAGATAGACGTGATGGTGTAGGTACTACAATCATAAGAAAGATATACGTGTTGGTGTAGGTATTACAATAATAAGAAAGGTAAACGAGTTGGTGTAAGTACTACAATCATAAGAAAGATAGACGTGATGAGGTAGGTACTACAATAATAGGAAAGGTAGACGTTATGATGTTGGTAATGCAATCATAATAAATATAGACGTGATGGTGTAGGTACTACAATCATAAGAAAGACAGACGTGATGATGTAGGTACTACAATCATAAAAAGGTAGACGTGCTGATGTAGGTACTACAATCGTAAGAAAGATAGACGTGATGATGTAGGTACTGCAATCATAAGAAATATAGACGTGATGGTGTTGGTAGTACAATCGTAAGAAAGATAGACGTGATGGTGTAGGTACTACAATCATAAGACAGATAGACGTGATGGTGTAGGAACTACAATAATAAGAAAGATAGACGTGATGGCGTAGGTACTACAATCATAAGAAAGGTAGGCGTGATGGTGTTGGTACAACAATCTAAAGAAAGATAGACGTGATGGTGTAGGTACTACAATCTTAAGAAAGGTAGACGTGATGGTGTAGGTACTACAGTCATAAGAAAGATAAACGTGATGGTGTAGCTACTATAATCATAAGAAAGATAAACGTGATGGTGTAGGTACTACAGTCATAAGAAAGATATACGTGTTGGTGTAGGTATTACAATAATAAGAAAGGTAAACGAGTTGGTGTAAGTACTACAATCATAAGAAAGATAGACGTGATGAGGTAGGTACTACAATAATAGGAAAGGTAGACGTTATGATGTTGGTAATACAATCATAAGAAAGATAGACGTGATGGTGTAGGTACTACAGTCACAATAAAGGTAGATGTGATGGTGTAGGTACTACAATTATAAGAAAGGTAGACGTGATGGTGCAGGTACTACAATCATAAGAAAGGTAGGCGTGATGGTGTAGGTACTACTATCATAAGAAAGGTAGACGTGATGGTGTAGCTACTACAATCATACGAAAGATAGACGTGATGCTGTAGGTACTACAATCATAAGAAAGATAGACGTGATGAAGTAGGTACTACAATAATGGGAAAGGTAAACGTTATGATGTTGGTAATACAATCATGATAAAGATAGACGTGATTGTGTGGGCACTACAGTCACAAGAAAGGTAAATGTGATGGTGTAGGTACTACAATTATAAGAAAGGTAGACGTGATGGTGCAGGTACTACAATCATAAGAAAGGTAGGCGTGATTGTGTAGGTACTACTATCATACGAAAGGTAGACGTGATGGTGTAGGTACTACAATCATAAGAAAGGTAGACGTGATGGTGTAGGTACTGCAATCGTAAGATAATACTTCTACCCATCTGCTTCTTTTGTAGGATGGAGCGATTAGTCGTGACGACTTTGGGAGGCTGTGGATCGACTATTTCTTTTCCGCTGATCCCGGTGTGAAAGGAAATTACTTATTTGGCATGCCGGGTGTCTAGCCATGTGTTTTTTGTTTATGTTTGGAACAAACCAGAAAGTGCATTCAACACTAACTGAAAATGGACGTTCTGTCAAAAAAGTACTGATAATTGGCTGTGATCGCCTGCTTCTGGCAGCTTAGTTCGTGTACGTTTATAGGGTAACGAACTGCATAATAATGCTGACTGTCCAATTATACCTCTATAGTATATCGTACATTAGGTGTCACTTGTGTGAATGTTTCTTTCGTAGTTAATTGTAATAAATGGGATTATAATGTGTAATAAAAGTTTGTTTTGGTACAAAGACCTTATCTGTGTCACACGGTGTCACTGTGTCAGACGGTGTCACTATGAGCCGTCGTGGTGATAAGAACACGTCATCTAGCACGGTCTGTCAACTGTCGTAGTCATATCCATATTGTCTGTCCTGGATGTCGTAGAACGTCCCACGCCTCTTGCAGGGTCTGAGTGTATACATGTCTGTCTCTCTGTCTGTTTGCCTACCTGTCTGTCTGTCTGTCTGTCTGTCTGTCTGTCTGTCTGTTTGCCTGCCTGCCTACCTGTCTGCCTGCCTGCCAGTCCTGCCTGCCTGTCTGTATGTGTGCATGTCTGCCTGTCTGTCAGTCTGTCTGTATGTATGTATGTCAGTATGTCAGTTTGTCTGACTGTCAGTCTGTCTATCAGTCATTTTGTCAACGCAGTCTTTATTTTGTATTATATAACAAAACCGTTCTGCAGTGTAGCAGCTTGTACGGATCCCATCCAGCATATGTTTGTTTCGTTGTCTACAGCTCTCAATTCACTCTTCGAATGTATCCAGTCTGCTCTCGTTCTTGACACGCCATAACGGTCGGCCAATATAGAATAGCCAATTGTCGTATCACATAACACCCGAATAAAACAATACTGTAAAACGGAATTTAGCCGACTAATCGTGTCTCTTTCAATCGTCTGTTAAATGTATGTATGTCGTATACAATAAATGTATGTATGTCGTATACAATAAATGATTTATATCTGGATCCGTGTTTCACTGTAGTCATGACAACCATCTCCTCGTTAAAACCATGGCAATGACTGTAACGTTGAAATGCAGTGTCTGGATGAATATGATTATGTGTTCATATTCCCCACACCTTACTTTTGCAGGCCTAGCCACTATATTGACATTAGCACTAAACAAATACACCGGTGTTCTTAGAAGCGTATTGTCTGTATTGTCTGTATTGTCTGTATTGTCTGTATTGTCTGTATAACAAACTGACAAGTATTCAACAAAAATTCTACAATCTGAGTATTGTTTGCAGTGTCTACACTATCTAAGGTTAGAAATAGACTAAATGTCCGTGTCACCACCAGCGTCCACCGTTATATCCATCCCTTATTCCACCGAGCAAGCATTCCCAGAATCCATGGGCCGCGAATGTCGCTTAGTCTGGATGTAGACGTGCGCCTCTATTTTGATTTCAGGCGTTTAAGCTTACTTTATCCATTCGCACGAACTGCATGTTGAGTTGGACATCTCGGTTTCATGACTGCAATGCATTTGGCGCTACGAACGCCGGGTGTTTTTGTGTATTTATATGACTTCATTATACATTCGCAAGACATTCCCACCTTCGGTAAGACGGCCTGATATTAAAACCTCAAAGTGTAACTTTTTAAAGCGTATCAAGTATTTAGACCACACCATTCCAGATGTAGGGATTAAGTCGATAGATGACACAGACAGTGGCCTCTACTTACGTCTGTTTACGTGATATGGGAAACAAGCAACGTGCAGAGTATGTTGTTTACGTGATATGGGAAACAAGCAACGTGCAGAGTATGTTGTTTACGTGATATGGGAAACAAGCAACGTGCAGAGTATGTTGCGCGGATCAGAAATTAGGGTTGGGGGAAAGAAAGCAGCCCGGAAACAATGACAATAAATATATAAATATATGACCACTTGTTGGATTTGCCATTATCTGAGCATTATTATGGGGCAAATAACACATCGTTGAAACGACGTACGACGTTGGAAAACAGTTCCTCTAAACCAGTCTCGCAGCTTTACCAATAAGTGCACAAACGTTGCAGATTTTCCAGTAGAATAACAAAGACAGAAGTTGGCCACTACTATTTTATCAGTGAATTATAAACCATTTCATTGCTGTAGATAAACGTATCAAACATGCCACCATTCTAAAAAATGAGTATGGATTCGTTATACAAAGCACGGCATTATCATTGTTCCAACACATTACTTAGTAATAGAACCAGTCGGTCGTTCACATAAAAACAAGTTATCCAGCTTTTACAAATTATCTTTGTAAATTCTAAGTACAACACCATGATGTATATATCCTGAGTGCATGTGTGTGCATATGTGTGTGCATGTGTGTGTGTGTGTGTGTGTGTGTGTGTGCATGTGTGTGTGCATGTGTGTGTGCATATGTGTGTGCATGTGTGTGTGCATGTGTGTGCATGTGTGTGCATGTGTGTGTGCATGTGTGTGTGTGTGTGTGCATGTGTGTGTGCATGTGTGTCTGCATGTGTGTGCATGTGTGTGCATGTGTGTGTGCATGTGTGTGTGTGTGTGTGTGCATGTGTGTGTGCATGTGTGTGTGCATGTGTGTGCATGTGTGTGTGCATGTGTGTGTGCATGCCTGCATGAACGTCGTTCATTGTATGTAGTGTCGTATGTACATACCTGTACGCATATACATATTTAGGAAACGGTAAACAATTAGGACATTCTCAAGTTGTCAATATACGAGTTGGCTCATTCGAATCCATTTTACAAACCTGTGTGTATGTGTCGGCTACGAAATCAAATTTTCCAAAACATTCAATAACACAAACATACCCACCCATCCACCCACCCACTCACGATGGAGATGGTGGCACGACCTCACGTCGTCTGAGTAATCGAACATATTAAAACTATTTAGATGTAAATGAACATAACATATTTTGTTTATCTGAATATATACCCATCCGGTATAACTTAACAGTTCGCAATAAACTCCCCACCAATTAGCGCCAATCACCATTTCACAACGGCCACAACTAACATTTGATGCGCAGATTCTGCACAGCTTTATTTAATTTGGTCAACTCAACATTTTTGAAAAGGAGTCTCTCAATTTCAGTTGCATACAATTATGGATGGTATTTGTACTGAAATGCGTTTAAAAGAACAACGACGTTACTTTTTGTTTGAAACTATGTTACGTATACTTAAAATGCACACGTGACAAATCGTAAACAGCAATCACATTATACAGCCAACCAGTCGTTTGTATCACTCCGCAACTGTCCATTTTGAATTTACAATCAAGTTGTGGCAGTGGTGATATGCTGAGTGGCGCCACTGTTGGGGAATGAGCGTTCGTAAGTGACTGTTATGATAACAATATTAAAAAAATTATCACAGAAATATCCACATATGACTTGGTGCTGCCAGTCAATATTTATGGCTTCTTGGAATCTCACTCTCGAAATAGAGCCTACCCGAAATAACCCGTGGAATAATATAACACTAATATAAATGTGAAATAACCTACAGCGCGTCTGGTACATAATATAACACTAATATACATGTGAAATAACCTACGACGCGTCTGGTGCATAATATAACACTAATATAAATGTGAAATAACCTACGGCGCGTCTGGTACATAATATAACACTAATATAAATGTGAAATAACCTACGGCGCGTCTGGTACATAATATAACACTAATATAAATGTGAAATAACCTACATAATATAAAACTAATATAAATGTGAAATCGCGTGAAATTGTTGACGGAATTACACCACAATAGAGCGATTATTTTCTCTGCACAATAGCGTTCGAACTTATGCAAACGTCAGATCAGCCGATGTTTGCGTTATGGTGCTAGCGTTGTAATTTCTGATTAATATCAGTAAGCGTTAGTGTTGGTACGACCGTGGAGTCGTAGATGACCCATTGAAAGATTAGAGCCAGAGATGCTAAGCGTCTAGGAGGAGTAGCATAACATGCATACTCAACCTGGCTGGTTCGAAGACGTCATCACATTAGGCAAAATACGTGATATAAGAAGACGGCTGCCAGCAAGACGCTGCGTTGTCGTGACGTCACCGGGGCGGTTGACGTCACTGGAGCGGTTGACGTCACCGGGGCGGTTGATGTCACCGGGGCGGTTGACGTCACCTGGGATGTTGTAGCCCATTCTTCAACCAAAGGGTCGTCTGAATAGATGACGCCATCAATCAGATGTAGAACTCCATTCGTCATCCGCATGTTCGGGCGAATCACGCCGATATCTTTCGACCCAAATCGAATACGGTATTCTGAAACGGCAATATTTAACTCGTTATCAGTCATATTCAACTGTGGCAGGACGTCTAATTATCAAAATGTCCACAGGATGCACACACGCACGCACGCACGAACGAACGAACGCACGCACGAACGCACTAGTCCCCTCTTATCTAACAAGAGATTTAACAAGATTTACCATCCAAGCCAAAGTTTTCAAAATGTGAGCGATGAACAGCTCGTAAATCATGACTTTTGTGTGCAGCGTCTATTTGTGTGCAGCGTCTATTTGACAGCACTGACGTTGACAAGTCGTCGTGTGCGCTGTTTTACGGCATCGCGAAGGTCAAGGTCGTTTACGAAATGTTTGCTATTAAATTTTGAGCCAATTTTCAGATGTTTCGAACCAAAATATGTACAAGCCTAACCTTTATACTGATATACTCGATCATACAACTTCGGTTGAGGTCGTTGGCGCTCTCCGCGAGCTATGTAATTGAAAACTGTCAAAACTTATCTTGTCAAAACAACACTTTGTCGGTGTGTCACAGAAATAGCGTCTTCGTTTTAAAAATTACATTTGTTCTCTTCACCCAGTGAGCAAATAAGTCAAATGTAGTTGGATCGTATTATCAGCCACTTTTGGACACATTTTAAATTAATTTTGCCCAATTGTGCCCACTGTGAACAGTGTGGAGCTTACGATGGAAACTTCGATCATTAGCTTATGATGGATTTTATGAGCGTCTCAGATTTAGTCAAGTTAAATGCATTTTGAAAACGCTCTTAAAAATCTATGATGGATTCTGTGTTATGATGGATTTGAAACGGTGAAACGGTCCCCTCAGATGGCACAAAGCAGCATTAGGTAAGGAGCAGTGTGAATTGTCAGACATACTAGAATATTTATTATAATAAACATTACTCTCACGTTATACATTATACATAAACGTGTTATAGAGATATATTCAGAAACCGTTTTGTTAACATTTAGTCAGAGACAGTATTTTTGAGGTAGCTCAATATATATATATATATATATATATATATATATATATATATATATATATATATATATATATATATATATATATATATATATATATATATATATATATATATATATATATATATATATATATATATATATATGAGATAAAGCGATAACTTTACATAAATTACATACATAGGGTAATATCTCACATAGTTGTAGTAAACGTTTTCAGTAAAAAGGGATACCAGGAGGCTTTTAGCGTGCGTTTGTATACACTGAGCCTTATTGTTTTGTTTACGTAGAGTTCTGGAAATTCGCTGGTGGCAGACTTTTTTTGGGCTCATGCGAGCTTAGTAAATAGAACATAGAGCTAGTTATTATTGTCAAAATTAAATAAAATAACTAGATAATCCAGCGGAAAGTGTTCTTTTGAACACAGAAAACAGCCTTACTCAAAGCTAACGTAGCAAGGAGAAAACATTATAAACAACAGTAATCTAACACAATCTGGCTAAATCTAAATTCTGTGATGACCCCGTGTAGGTAAAGGCCACCAGGCATTTAGTGTGTGAGAGTTTTAGCAACTGGGTGGACTTCGTCAAGTCCGGGTGTGAGAAGTCCTGGGCTGAGGTTCAGGCGAATATTTTTTATTTTGAGTATAGCGAATGTGCGAAGATGAAGGGACTAGAGGTGGAGATTGAACGGCTGAGACAGCTGGTTGTGGCACTGGTGGGAAGGGAAGAGGTGGGTTGTGCCAGTAGTTCCGGTGGGGGGAGAGTGGATGATAAAGTGGGGGGGTGGAGGAGGCGATGAGAGAGGTGCTAAGAATAGCTCACCTGAGTGTAGGAGGAGGCTGAGAGGAGGTAAGGAGACAGGACGTAAGGAGACGGGAGGGACTGAGACGGGAGGTAAGACAACTAGAGGGAGGACGATGGGAGGCAGGGGCAAAGGAGATGGGAGCGAAAGAGACGGGAGCGAAGGCGACTGGAAGGAGGGAGACGGGAAGAAGACGGCATGTTGATGGGCGAGAGGGAGATGGACAATACGTTGCCAGGTGACACGACTGCAGAACAGAATGCAACAGAAGGGATCCGATGCAAAAGTTACTCTGAGGTAGTGATAGAGGGGGTTAGGAAGAAAGCGAGGGTGGTTGTGGGGGATTCGATAGTTAGGAAGATTGGCAGAGTGCTAAGGTGACGACGTGGTGGTTTGCTTTCTAGGGGCAAAAATAAAGGTTAACACAGAGAGGGTGAAAACAATATTGGGTTCTGGCAAGGGAGGATCTATTTTAGTACACGTATAGACTAATAACGCAGACGACAAGGAGAGTACAACTGCATGTTGGGAAATACAGGCAGTTAGTCAGAACACAAAAGCAGACGCGGGTTGAGCACATAATTGTGTCAGGGATTTTACCAGTAATGTTTAGCGACATTGCAGGAGAATGGCAATTAATGTGCTAGTGCAGCAGGTATGTAGGGAAGAGGAAGTTGGATTTATGGGAATGTTTTGTTGGGAGGGCTGATATGTTCAAAAGTAATGGGCTTCATCTAAGTGGACAGGGTGCGGCAGTGTTTGCGGATTAACTTTCAGCAGCAGTCGACAGCGGCATGGGTAGCATCAACACTATTTTCGGTAAGTAGTATACGGGGCGGAATGGGACCTCAAAAGAGCAGCCCAGTAAAGAGCAACCCATTCACTTCCGGTCACGTGACTCGCCCCAGCGCCCCCTAGCGGTAACCCACATCCACCACGAGCGCCCCCTAGCGACTGGAGGTAACGGTCATAACCTTGTGTGTGTGTGTGTGTGTGTGTGTGTGTGTGTGTGTGTGTGTGTGTGTGTGTGTGTGTGTGTGTGTGTGTGTGTGTGTGTGTGTGTGTGTGTGTGTGTGTGTGTGTGTGTGTGTGTGTGTGTGTGTGTGTGTGTGTGTGTGTGTGTGTGTGTGTGTGTGTGGTGACCTATGACCTGTACTGACCAGGTAGTGACCGTGACGATTCATACGTAGTAATTATAGGGTAATTAGTAATCATCTAATTAATAATAGGGTCGTTAATTATATCAACTATCAAAGGGGACTAATGGAGACGAGAAATCAAAGCAACACGATATGGTACGAGTGCACACGTATTTTATTGAGTATAATACAAGCAGCATGGCGATACATCAAGCGTGGTAGCGTGTAATATCACTACAACTACAACTACGATGAATATATGAATCGACTTGCGTATGTTGACCATCGCGCCAGAGGTCGTGAGCTTAGGGGTGTTTCCACCTCGCCAGAGGCTCGAGGATGACGACGACGAGGCGACTTGCGGATGTTTACCATCACGCCAGAGGTCGCGAGCTTACGGGTGGTGCACCACCTCGCCAGAGGCTCGAACGATGATGTGGTGTACTGCTGCTGCTATGAGCGATAATACAGTCTACCACCATATCGCAGCTGTTTTAAGCCAATCAAATACGCGGCAATCATTAACTACTGAATAGGTGCCGAATAGGTTTTTTGTATCATCAGTCTATGTAAGATACACGATAGTAGGGTATACCCTTTTTCAATAGTCTCATCCAATCGAACACTTCACAATCGTTATTTACCAGATTAGTGTGGAACATGTTTACGAAAGTCTTCATAGAAGAACCTTTACAACGAAACATTACATAAGCAACACAATATTGTCCGCAAACGTTAGACAGAGGACTCTGAAGCCTCTGGGTATTATGAGTCCATTCGGAACAGTGTTTGTTCAGGAAGGTGCGGAACGCTGCGTAACGAGGCGGCAGTCCGTACGAGCAGAAGTATTCACCGCGTCCGTCGGCGTCCAGGTACAGCGCTATCCAATGTTCGCCTGGTTCGTCGCCTTTGTCGGTGTTGCACACGAAGGCTGCGGGCAGAGTGCCGTCTATCGTAGTGGGTAGTCCGTCTGTGGGTACGACGCCGCGAAATATAGTTCTGGTGCATGGGTCCACTGCCAGTAGTCTAGCAATCTGCAGGGTGTCCATTTTAGTAGTCGTAGATGATGTTGCGATTCTTGTCGATTTCCAGCACGGACTCGAGCTCGGCGTAGGCGACGACGTTCACGGTGTTCAGCAGCGCATTGCGGAAATGCATTTCTATGCGCAGGTTGCCCTTTTGTACTAGATGGAAGCAGGGACCATCGCACTGATCGGGGGTCAGGTCGAAACCGAAGAAGGTGTAGCCGTGTCGGTAGTCGCTGCGAGTCAGTCCGTTCCCTTCGTCCTGCCACAACTTACCGGTCGACGAGAACAGACTCATGTAGCTCCTGACAAAGAGGTTGTCTTCGAAATTCGGCTGGAAAGATTTGGAGGGTATCTGTCGTCCGTCCACGTACACCGCGAGGAAGCTGATGGCGTTGTTCTTGGCGTGAAACGGATTCTTGTCGTACGCTCCGTTGTAGGCATCGTTATCGATGCAGCACAGCACCAGACGTTTCGGCAGGGTACCGAGGAACAGGTTCTCGTACGTGTGCGAGCGAGTGCCGGCAGGAATGGAGTACACCTTGCACTCGACGGATCGCATCGGATACTTGACCGTACTCTTCTCCAAAGCCTTGACGTGTGCTATCTGCACGCTGGGATTCACGGTGACTTTCTTTGCAAACAAGCAGGCATTGACTATTTGTATCTTGTAATCGGGGTTGACTCCACCAGCCATGAGTGCAAAAGCAGGTTTACTACGCACCAGTCGTATCTTGACGTCGACGCCGTTGATGAGGAATTTATCCTGCAGAAAGAGGTCCACATGGAGACGGCCCATCATATCGACAACACGGCTCCTCAGGATGTTCTCTCGTCGAGCCACGAACCCTTCGTTAGCTGCGGGTCCGTCGGCTATCTCGACGGCGTCCATGCGAGTGGCCGTGTCCTTGTGCCACAGCTGACTCGTCAGTTGCGTGTCCTTGGCATCTGGACCGTAGCTGAGCAACGTCTCTATGAAGGCGCGATACGCATACGTGTTGGTCGAAGGGGTCACGAGCGTATTGTTCAGGGAGACGTCGGCTTGACTGATCAGTGCATGCAGCCAGTTATTCACCGGTCCCACGGGATCGGCCAAGTCGAGATCGTCCCCGTTGGCTCGTGTCACCTTCGCCTGCACGTGCAGTATCGTGTTGGCGAGATCCAGGTAATCGTCTCCCGATCCGGGTATGAGGAATTCTATGGGTCCACCCGAGTCCAGAGAGGACAATGGCTGATGTTCCACTACGTGAATGTCGATGATGCTGGTCTGAGTGGGGGGTACTGTAAAGAGATCCAGCTCGCTCTTGACCCCTTCGCACGACTGTTTATGTACGAATGCCATCGTCGTCGAATATGTCGGCCTCGCGTTTCGTGGACGTCTGTCTCTTGCGTCGTCTCTTTGCTAAAGTGACTCCTTTCTTTGCCGGCGCGCGTTTTATACGTTTTCGAGGACGCACGCCAGGAACCACCATACGCATCAGATTCCTACCGGCATCTGTGACGCGTCGTTTGGTTGCCTTTTTTATGCTCTGTCCAGACATGACGTCGTCGGCTATGTGCACGCCGGTCTTCAACGCTCCCCTTCCCAACGCCACGGCACCTCTCTTGATGAGCGGCATGGCGCTGCGCAGCAGACCGGTGAACAGACTACCTAGTCCATGTCCCCGCTGGTATTGAGCACCGGCGAAGTAGGGCAGCGCACCACCTGCCTGACGCGCGTAATACTCGTTGTAATTCATCTTCAGAACAGTCCGATCCTGCGCCGTCGAAAATGAAGTGTCACGGTCACTCTACCGTACTCGAATGGCACGCGTCGTCCTGTGTCGTCCCTTATATCGATTTCAATCGACTTGAAGTGCGAGTACAACACAGGCACGTAGTGAATGTTAGTGAACCTGTCGGATACCGTTTCTTCCGACAACCGGGAGGGCTCGCAACAAAGGTGCGACAGTGTCACCTACTATACGAGACTCCACGACGTCCGTGTAAACGTATATGGTATCGAACCCTTGATTCATCTGCACCACGTGTTCGGCTTCTTTACGGTAGGTATACGGACCATCGGGAGTGTCTTTGGGTGGCAAAAACACGGTGGCCGACGGTGTGAGACCGAGATTCTTTTCACATTCCACCTTCTCGTCCGTTCGTATCGTCTTTGCTGTTGTCACCGCTGCTGCCATGATCGATCCTAGTAGCGACGGTGGTGCTGCTGGGGCTGCTGACGGACTGGTGACCACCGTCGGTTCGAAACCTAACATTCTTGCCAACGCACTGAGGCGAGGTACAGTGAACTCGGTGCCTGGTGTCATGTGCATCGTCATTTTTTGAGTGACGGGGCTGTAGGTCAACTTTGCTCGTATCTTATCCGTCGTCATACTGTCCAGTCCCATGTTGACGTGATCCATCAATGTCGTGGGAGACTTGTAATATCCAGCACTGATCCTTGCACTCGGGGTTAGACCCATAGCAATCGTCTCGTTAAGGAAGAACCATGTGTCGTACTTTCCTATATTGTACCACGTATGCGGGTACTGTATTTCTGCCAACCCGCATTCCCACTCACCAGTCAGATCGATAAGTCGAGGTAAGTCTGTGATGTAATGAGCCAACGTATTGTTGGGATACATCTTCATGGAAGCGTTGCTAGGCAGTGTCAGGTAGAAATCAGTCGCCATTACGTCTTAACGTGGGATTGGGGAGCAGGTAACCCAAAGAACTACTCAACAAAGCCGTCCACAGAGTAGAATTCTCGTGACCTGTGGTCAGATTGTAAATGCTTATTAGAATGACCGTAAACAAGATGAGCACCTGACACAGAAAGACTATTTCCTCTTTAGGACACACGGTACCGAACAGATGCCAAGGAGTGCTACCACTGCTACCACTACTGTCCTCCGTGTTCTGCGCGTCAGTACTGTCCTCTACTACTACGTCCTCTTGTTCCTCCTGTTCTACGACGGTGAAGTCTCGTGTTGTCGTGTCATGTGTCATTTCTCGACTGAAGTCTTACCGAACGCGTGGCTAGTCTTTATAGTAGACTGCACCAGTGCCTTGGCATCTATCCAGCTGTTGAATTTGGGGGGGTAGCCGAACCATTTCACGAAAACTTGATTTCGTCCACCTACCTTGCGACGATCCAGGACCTCTTGCACGTAGAACAGTTTATCGGGGGGTACCAACACTTTCTGCAACTCCAATTCGTAGACGGTACCTTCCAGCACTTCGCCGAGATCGTCCTTCAATCGATACACGGGTGGAGCAGAGGGATGAACCTCGTGTATCGTGAAAATCTCTTCACTCCAGTTCGCCGTGTACCCCTTTTCGAACTTACCTTTGTACTTGCTGATACGTACGCGATCCGACACGCGCAACTTGGGCACGCCCTTACCGTCGTGACCGTACAGACGCTGCCACACCTTTTCCTGATTACGGTAACTCACCTGTGAAGGAGCCATGCCGATACTGCGGTGGGGGGTGTTGTTGTACGAATGCACCAGGTCCTGAAGGATGTCGAGGTATCGCCAAGTCTGGTGTTTCGTGAAGTATCGCCACATGCGTGACTTCAACGTTCTGTTGAATCTTTCCACGATGCACGCCTTCGTCTCCGCGTTGTGCGTGGAGAAGTGATGGATGTTGTGCTTCTTCAATAGAGCCTGGACGGGTTTATTCAGAAATTCCTTTCCTTGGTCTGTCTGCAACATCTTTGGCCAGCCTTTGCTGAACGTGCTGTCAAGTGCCGCTACCAACGACGCCGCGGACTTGTTCTTCATGGGAACACACCAAGCCACTTTCGAGAAGACGTCGATCACCGTGAGGAGAAAGGTCATACCGTCGTTGTGCTTTTTCAAATGCGACAGATCGACGAGATCGGCCTGCCACTGCTGATGCAGACCGCTCACGATGACGCGTCGTCTCTCGAAACGACGTCTAGTCGGCTTGTGTAGGGTATAGGCGTCCTGTTCCGACAACCATTCCGCGACCTTTTTTCTTGATATGTGCGTGACGCGTCGCAAGGCATCGGGTCCGCCGTAACTACCTACCCTTTTCGGATCGAAGTAGACCGTCCTAAGTGCTCGTTCTTTCTTCGGTGCCATTAAAAGAGTTCCGATGGACTGACGGTTGTGACGTTTACTGCGCAGCACGGTGCGCAGCACGGTTCGTGACGAGTAAGAAAGAGTACGCTGACGTACACCAGAAGACCCACTACCACACCCAAGACGATGATGAATGATCTATATTCTAGTACTGTAATCATACTCTGCAGAGCGACTGTTGTAAAGATTTCGCACTATGGCGTCAGCAATCAAGTACAGTCCAACGCAAAATGCTGTAACGACGACGGAACGGTAGTACGTGTCCTGTGGATAGCTCGACATCGCAGTGCACACTGAGCTGTGGACACGTGTTGCAACGACTTAAATGTCTTCCCAACTAGCCAATGACGTCAGTGCCTTGCGTTGACGTTCTGGAGGTGGGGTGAGCATGGAATGTTCCATTTGTCCGCGTCGACGAGCGAGGGGTGTCCAACTGAGCGATCTTCTTGCGCTACCACCACCACCAGAGCGAGGAGTAGCCGGTATTCGACGACGACCTGGAGTGGATGTGGTCGGTGTCGGTGCCTGACGTATGTAGTCTCTCCTGGCGACGTTACCGACCAACTCCATGGGCAGGTTCATGGCACGGAGTTGTCTTGCAAACGGTTGCCATCCCGTCGGATTGGTCTTTCTCTTACGCAACACATCGTTCACGAGATCCACCACGTTACTTCCGGCAATGGGCACACCCTCGTGTATCAGTTCGCCGCGGGCGGTCCAAGACATGTTTCTTTTCATGCGTTCCATCAACCGTCTGGCTTTGCCTTGCATGGTCTTGGGGACGGTATCCACGACGTCGGCCTCTATCTCGCTAGCAGGAGCTTCCCCCGCCCCCGCCCCCGCCCCCGCCCCCGCCCCCGCCCCCGCCCCCGCCCCCGCCCCCGCCCCCGCCCCCGCCCCCGCCCCCGCCCCCGCCCCCGCCCCCGGCCCCGGCCCCGGCCCCGGCCCCGGCCCCGGCCCCGGCCCCGGCCCCGGCCCCGGCCCCGGCCCCGGCCCCGGCCCCGGCCCCGGCCCTGCTCCAGACTCGTTCACTGCGATCACTCGTGTCGGTTCCTTGGCGTGTTTATCGGACAAGACTTTATACCGTTGCAACACCTGATTATACAATGTTACCTTGGTCCTGTCGTCGAGGTCCTTTCTGTCGAGGATGGCCGTCATCTCGTCATCGAGAGCTCGCACCTTCTTACCTAAGGTATCCGTCGGGGGTGGGGGTGACCGAAGCGTGTCCAACATTCGTGGATCTACCAAGGCCATCTTGCGTGCGTGTTCCATCTAACCTCCCGAACGAAGGTGGCGCGACCTGGTTGCTTGCGGTAGCAGCACCTCTCGAAGCAAGGGTAGAAACACCGAACTTGCCAACGGTGCTAGGAAGGCCGATAGGAACCCTCCGCTCTGTCCTTCGCCGACCTGTCGGTGCAGCAAGAGGCGTCTTCTTCTACCAGCCGACGTTCGACTGTGAGCCAACTCGCGTAACTTCTTCCTGTATTTACTTGCAACAACGAATGCTTTCCGAGAATAAGTTAATAAGTAATAAGTAAATAAGTAGATTCAAAGTGCATATTATACATAGATATATGCAACAATAATGGGTAGAAATTGAAGTATATATTTGTTCGATTACATTCTATTTTGTGGCGTACAATTATCTGTATTGTTTCTTTAAATAATATTAATTTATTTCATGAAAATCAAGATGATTTTAGTACTGAACAATCAACTGAATTATCAATTATGTAATCAATAAACAGTTTAGAAGGTTATTTAATAGGAGTAAATAAATTTAAATTAATAGCAAAAAAATGGAAATAGTACTGTAGTTTATTTCTGAAATGTATACGGTCGTATGAGTAAATATGATAAATCAATGAATATCGACTACATTCTTACCGTTTCCCAGAAACTTCTTGACCGCAATACGACCACTCATCGCGGCGATGTCTCGGAACTTGGGACGCAACAATATGTTTGTGTGGAACGCTGCGCCCAAAATAAGATGTCCTTCGATGACCTTGACAGAACGGACAGAAAATGTTCCTCGCATCAAAACAAGTAATGTTGTTAACATTAGATTATATCGATTGACGTCTTTGCAAGTAACTCATCTTTGCTCACAAAAAGAATCTGTCATATCCAGTTTGAATCGAGCTGTCGTATTATAAAATAATTATATTACATGAAACACCTGCAAACGCAATATAATATAACACTCGTATGTGTTGACAAGATGACAAGAGTACGTGTGACGTAGCAAAATAACGTACATTTAAAAACAGCGTTATCCAGGTTTTTTGCTTAATTTCCGACTGATTTTATTCCGAATATTAAGTTTCAAGTACACCGTTTAAAATTTTTTTTCTACAGTTTTTATATAAATGAAATAAACACAACCACATTCGCAGTGCATATGTGCTTATTATGAAAACACAATTATATGTAAAACTGTAGTTATTGTGAGTTATATGTGATTTTCATATAGTTTTCAATTAATTAGCTCCATAAAATTTATTTTATGATTGGGGTACGAGCTTTTCATTAACATGACCAGCTAAACAAATAAATGTTAACCAATAACAAACAATATTTGAACATGTGTATGTATGTGTTAAATATAAGCGGGCTTGACGGGCATTGATTGTAAAATATAAATGTAAAATGTAAACAACATGACATGTTGTAAACGCTGTTTGGTACATAATAAGTACTGTTACACTGTTTCAGTCATAATGATAAACTTTAGCTTAGCGTTTTTATTAATTAGCGTTGTTATAATCATATAATTATAAATCGTATTACTGTTGGTAAACTTAATTAGAGGTATTTACTCAGAGTCAATTTAGTCAACTTAAACTGCGTTCAGTGTGAAAAACATATATTTGATGGTAGCAATTGAATGTACTGGTATTGGTAGTGATTTTTAAGAAGTTATGATAACATATTATGACACAGACGCATTTCGTTTACACATAATTGCACTGTCACTCCGATATTGTTTTACTTTAAAGGCCAGCGTAATCGACGGTGGTGGTGGTAGCCACTCGAGGAGAAATTAGCGAGGCACATAGTACGTACGACACCGACCTTCTTGAGCTCGACACTGTCTGCCTTGAGTAGTGATAGCTGCTGTTGCGGGATCTTTGCGATGGCATCGTCGGACGGCACAAACACAGTGACTGGGAGTATCTTTCCATCCACTGGATGACCGCCATTCAGTTCATCCCGAGCGTTATACTCTCCTCCGTGCTGGGCTATTTCGTACTCTATGTACTAGTCAAACAACTCCTTGAACGACCTGCTAACAAAACAGGTACGTTGTACACAGTTCTTTCGTGCGGTCCGCGTATAGATAACTTGCCCAGATAAGAGAAGCAAAAAAACTGAACATTTGGGGTTGTGCCTGAAACGATGGCCCGAGTCGCTGTGATATAGAACAGCTGAAGGCTAAACAAACATCTACATTAGTTAGAATAACACTTGGGTTTGCATGATAGTATGCAGTGATAATCTGTGTTTCTGCGTGTGTGAAGAACTAGAGCTGAAGAAAACTAGAACTGAAGGAAACCCGCAGATGCCCTCTGGGCGAGCCAAAACCACATGTAGAGATATCTGGAAATATTTACTCACGTGGTCTGTTCGCTTGGGTTTGTCTGCTGTGTGCCAGTCTCGGTGATGTAACTATATGCGTTAACAGACTTGCCCCTTTCATACATGAGCGAATCAATGATGTGAACAATTCCGTTGGACGCTACGATGTCCGGCACAAGCACTTTCGCCCCGTTCACGAAGTGATCCTGCATGGGAC